>JANHMN010000023.1:3578251-3592563 GCA_030674055.1 Rhabdomys pumilio
GATTCTAGGCAGGTGCTCTACCACTGAGCCACACCCCCAGCTCCTCACTGGAGGATTCTAGGCAGGGGCTCTACCACTGAGCCACATTCCTGAACCTCTTTATTTTCAATTTTGATAGAGTCTCAGTAGGTTTCCCAGCTTGGTCTTGAACTTCTGGTCCTATCCTGTCTTGGTAGCTGAAATCACAGGTCTGTAACACCATGCCTAGTCCCAGTCAAATCATGCCCACCATATTCCCAATATTTCAGTCCCATTTGTTTTTTTCCCCGACTAGAGTCAGCAACACTCACTGGCTCTGGCTCTGGGTTGCTATTTATTTAGATTTAATTGTGCGTCTGCCATTTTTCTTTACGTGTCATCTCTCCCCAAGTTTTCCCTCCTGGTTCAATTTCCTTTCCTTTGGATTACATCTGTTCATTGTTTTCACGGTTGCAGCACTGTGAATGTTAACGTCTCCCGTGGTACAACCAGGTAATCTAGAAATATCTTGACTTTTGTGCCATTCTCTGGATGGCAATTTGGCGTTCTAAGTGCAGGAACAGAAAGTCTGAAGATAATAGCCCAGTTTTTTCTCGTTACTGTCACTGATGCTGAAGTTTTGCGTTCTATCCCCTTTTACTTTGACAATAATCAAGTGTCTTCGGAGCTCTTGTATTCTGTACTCTCAAGTAGCTTTGCTATACGTCAGGTCTAGAAAGTTCCTTGGTTCATCTTTTTATGTGTGTGTATGGTATGCATACATATGTGTGGTTGTACTACTGTGCAGCTGAGTGTGGAAGCCAGAGGTTGATATCAGACATCTTTCTAGGTTGTTCTCCACTTTATTTATTGACGCCAGTTTGCCCCAAGAATCCCCTGTTTCCATCTCCCGAGTGATGAGATTGTAGCTGATGTGTTTATAAAAAGAGAGAGAATATGTTCTATGGGGGTGTAGTCAGGAATGGGGGAAGGGATGTCTCAGTGGGCTCATGCTGAGGCATCCCTTCCCCCTGAGGGACCAGCCACACAACGGTATAATATAGAATACAGTTTATTCAGGGCATGGGAAGGGGAGTTAAGAGGGTAGTAGAGACAGAGAAAGGAAGAGAGAGAGAGAGAGAGAGAGAGAGAGAGAGAGAGAGGAAGAAGAAGAAGAGGAAGAGAAAGAAGAAGGGAGAAGTAGAGGCCTGCCATGAACCCGTGGAGAGAGGGGAAGGGAATAGGGAAGGGAGGGGGAAGGGAAGAGTCCAAGAAGGCAAAGAGAAACAAGAGAGCAAGAGAGAGAGGAGTGGGTAAGCAGCCCCTTTTATAGTAGGTCAGGCCTTACCTGGCTATTGTCAGATAACTGTGGGGGTGGAGTTTAGACAGAATGCTAACAGTAGCTGAGCCCCTATGCCCGTCAGGCTTTTGTGTGAGTGCTGGGTTACAAACTCTAGTCCTCACAGTTACACAGCAAGCACATTACCCATCAAGATAGCTCCCCAAACCGGGCGGTGGTGGCACACACCTTTAATCCCAGCACTTGGGAGGCAGAGGCAGGCGGATTTCTGAGTTCGAGGCCAGCCTGGTCTACCGAGTGAGTTTCAGGACAGCCAGGGCTACACAGAGAAACCTTGTCTCGAAAAACCAAAAAAAAAAAAAAAAAAAGATAGCTCCCCAAGCCCCAGAGTACATTTGAAGTCAGAATGTATTAAACACTTTAAATCTAAAAATTCATTTGCTCTGGAAAATTCTTTATCACAATCTTTTTTAATGTGGCCTCTCCACTGCCTGTTGTCGCTTTCTGGGCTTCTTACAGGATGTAAGAAACTGCTCCTCTCTGTCCTCCCGGTCTCTTACCATCTGCTTTCCATTTTTCTTGTCTTTATCTCTCTGCGCTCATATCTACATAAAGCCCTCAGATGCAGCTTCCAGTAAATTAATCCTCTGTTGACCTGTATCTCATTGGCCTTTTTTTCTCTTTATAAGTTTTCAATCTCAGTGGCCGAGTTATTTACATTTTATACAGCTCTATTATTTCTTCATGTGGCCTCTTAAAATAGATAATAATAGTGACATATTCTGTGCTTGGTATTATTGGTGTTATTTATTTATTATCTCTGTGTGTGTGTGTGTGTGTGTTTCATGTACCTTTGCATGGCAGCCTGAGGTGAACTTTGGGTATTATTTTCCAGAATCACTATCTCTGTTGGTTGGTTTGTTGGTTTGGAGACAGAATTTCTCACTGGCCTGGATTAAACTAGGTTGATTGGCCATCAAGCCTCAATGACCCTCCTGTCTGTACCTCCCCAGCATGGAAATGACAAGCCTACACCATCAAAGCTGGCGACTTACATGACTTCTGGAGATCAAACTTGGGGCCTCAGCTTGCAAAGCAAGCTTTACCTACTGAGTCATCTCTCCGGCTCACAGCTGATTCTCTTTGTTTTACTTTGGTTTTAGGTTTGGGGGATGTTATTGTTAAGACCAGGTCCTCTGTCTGTGAGCCCAGGCTGGCCCTGAGCTCGTGACCCTCCTGTGAAAGCCTCTCCGGAGCTGGGATTGAGGCTCCATTGCATCCCTGTGTGCCTTTTCATGACTTCTGGTTTTAGGGGATCTTGTCTTTGTTTTGTTTTCTCCTGATAACCACCCTCAATGGTTTGGTGGTACAATTTCATATCTCTGCCCAATGCTTTTTATCATCACTCAGTATTCCCTTTCTCTAGACCCTCCAAACCAAGTGCAGCATGTGTGGTGTTTGGGGAGAAGTGTTTCGATTCCCATGTTCTAAGAAACATTCCCCTTTCCAGCAGCAAGAGGCCTTGTTTCTCCTCCCACCTCAGTTTTGTTTGCAGAATGCAAGGGGAGCAGAGTGGGTCCTTCTGCTTATCTCTGCCGTGCAAAGGCCCTGTGGTTCACCTCTGTGAACCATCTTCCACCCGTTGCTTGCTAATGGCGCTCCTCACGCAGAGAGCCAGCCACACTTGCTGTTTCCCCAGCTGAATGGCTGTAACAGGGTGATTGTTATATCCTACGCAGCTCCTCTCTGCCTGTTGGTTTCTGGGGTTAGTCAGCCTGCTCTACCGCAGGGACCGAAAGGCTCGTCCTCACATTCGTGCTTAGATATTTCACTACCTCAGAGTCTAAAAGTTGAAGCTTCAGAATGGAAAACAGCTCTTTCCTGCTAAGGCCAGGTCCCTGAGCTCTCTGTGTCCGTCCCTGTTCTCAGTTGGCTAACAGTCACATATAAATAGAAGCTTAGTTCCCATCCCCAGAGGACCTGTTTCTCAATGCACCTTCAGAGTCTGAAGTATAAGGAGGGTGAGAGAAGTTAGAAGGAAGTTGCTGCAGTCTCCTCCTTGGTGTTTGAGAACCTGAGTAGCTGTGAGAGGGCAGGGCAGGAAGTGCGCATGGCTGTGGATCTCTCCCCAGCTGGGTCTTTGTGCCACATGAAAGCAACGGATTTTCCTTTCTGAACAGGCAGAGTGTTGGGAAGTGAGAGACTGAGAGACGTGGGGTCTCCTAGAGTGCAGAAAGCTGGGCACTTCTCACATGTTTTCAAAGGAGATTGGTGGTGGAATGTTCTAGAAGGCTTTGTTCCACTGTCGGGACCACTATAATGCTGTGCTTCCTGGGAGACTCCACAGCACACCTGCAGCAGCAAGCCTCAGGAGACTCCCAGGAGAGAGTGGGGGGTGACTTCAGCTCCTCTGATGCCACAGAAGAGGCTAAAGCCCAGCCTGGCCTGCTGCCTGTACATTCTGGAGTAATGGGGCCACAGCCTGGACCTGAGCAGCCCTAACCAGTTAGGTGTGCACCCCTCCTCAATTAAAGAGATAAGAAACAAGGAGGGGGGAGAGAAAGGAGAGGGAGTTATTTCATGTGGCCATATCAGGATTAAAGAAGTCCAGTGTCCCCCACTGGACATCTTTGGGGTTCTGACATGGAGCTTACACTGTAAAGGAGAACATTTCCTGTCAGGGGAAGCCCCACCAACAACATTGTCAGGGCCTCAGTCTCTCCTGCAAGGACATCTGACTAGCTGTCAGAACTGTGTGAAACCTCTTTCCGGGAGACAAGTTCCCCTTCTGGCTAGCCCAGGCTTCTGCCTTTTCCTTCTCCCAACATAAGACTCCTGGGGAAATCCGTATTTCTTGACATCTGTTTTAATAGAGACCAAAGAGAGGGGTACAAGTGTCTCTATAGAATCTTTCTCTCTCTCTCTCTCTCTCTCTCTCTCTCTCTCTCTCTCTCTCTGTGTGTGTGTGTGTGTGTGTGTGTGTGTGTCTGTGTCTCTCTGTCTGTCTCTCTCTATCTGTCTCTCTGTCTCTCTCTGTCTCTCTGTCTCTCTCTCTCTCTCTCTCTCTCTCTCTCTCTGTGTGTGTGTGTGTGTGTGTGTGTGTGTGTGTGTGGCATATTTACTTATACATGCCCCATCCGGGCAGAAGCAAGAGCCCAACACTGGGATGTCCTCCTCTGTCACATCCCTGTGTCGTCAGAGGCAAGGGCTCTCACTGAACCTGAAACGTGCCGTTTCAGCTAGACTGACTAGCTTGTGAGCCCCCAAAGTACTACTCTTTCCACCTCCCCAGCATTGAAGTCACAGGTACACACGCCACACCTAACTTCTTTTACATGGCTGTGAGAATGGTGAACTTGGGTCCTTGTTGCTGGTCTTTGCTACTCTGTGAGATCTTCTCTTTCCCACCCCTGTCACTAGACAGGAGAGAAAGCAGGAGAGCAAGAGAGTGAGAGAGCAAGCGAGAGAGAGAGAGAGAGCTCTGAATCTAATTGTTTTCTTCTTGTTTCTTCTTTGAGCACAACTACTAACAAACCACAACCAATCCCCCCGAACGACCAACAACCACCCACTCGGGGCCCTAGCATTTATATACTCTCTGAAAAATTCCCAGAATTCCGATAGTCACACAGTCGCAGAAACTATGTAAAGCTGGCAAAACCATTCTTCTGATGGAGCACAAGGTAAATCAAAGTCAGCTGCTGCAAAACAGCCCCATACCCCACACCTGCAACTAAAACAAAAACATATTCTTCTAATAGTTCTGTGTTCTTTAAAGAAAGCAAAGTTCCAGAATCCTCACTACAGGTTCTTATGATTGCCCAGCAAACACTTCATCCGCTGAGCCATCTCCCAACACCTCTCTGTAGTATCTTCATTCCTGCCACAGGATGGTTACATGAGGGACAGGTAGGGTTCTCAGAGGACACCTAGCCTGTAGGATGTCTCACTCTGCGGAAGACACTGGCCTTCTACACACACTTCAGCATCCTGTCCAGCCTGTCCTATCATCTCATCTTCATAAGAAAGACCCAGACTTAAACCCTGTCCTAGGCCCACACACACAACGAGGGAGCACTAAGCAGCCACAGAAGGCCCGGAAGGTGGAGGATGGGGACAGGCGCTGGAGCTAAGACAGGCTTGCTGGTGTGGTCTTTCTCTGGATGCTCCGTGAGCTGACCAGCGCATGTCGAGAGATGGTTGATCATAGAGGCTCCTGCTGAGTCTACAGACCACAGAGCATCCCCTGGTCCACTACTGGCCTCCACACAAAGCAAGTCTGCCTGTTGGAGGAAAAGCTGTTCATCTATTACCCAGGGCACTCTTGCTGGATCAGGCTTGCCAAGGGATAGGAACAGGTGTTGATGGCAGTAGGCCTCATTTGGTTGAAGCTGGTTATTTATGCTCACCCTTCCGAGCATAGCGGCTCGTGAGATTACCTTGAGATCACTTAGTGTATGACTGAAAACTAAAGCAAGTTGGTCAGCTTAAAGAGAAGGAGTCCACAGTGTGAGAACAGGGAAGGGGTGGAGGTGAGTTTAGAAAGGTTTGCCAGGGGCTGGACGAGATGTCTTGGTCTTACCTTACAGTTATGAGGACCTGAGTTTCATCCTCTCCTGTGTTCGTGTTTGTTTGTTTGTTTGTTTGTTTGTTAAGCTAGGTATGATGGTACAGGCTTGTAATCTCAGGGCTATGGAGTTGAAGACACTTAGACCTCTAGGGTTTGCCGGCTGCAGTCCTGGCCTACTTGCTGAGTTGCAGGCCAGTGTGAGTCCCTACCTCAAAAATCCGAGGTGGACAGCTCTCAAGGAACAACATCCAGGCTGACCACAGGTCTTCACTTATACGTGCACACAGTGCATAACTGACGGTGCACACACATGCAAAGCTTGTATGTCTGATTTGCACAAATGAACTCACACAAACATGCACTGGAACACACACACACACAGAGGGGGTCGTTGATAGGCTTCCAAAGATGCAAGGAGGAAGGAGAAGGCCATGCCATCTGGGGCTACGGAAGGCTCAAGAAGGGAATGACATGGAGATGACTGTCCGGGCTCCCTGACATCCCCTGCCCTGCCCAAGCAGCACCACTGAAGGAGCAGCATCCAGGGCTGAAGACTACAGCTCCCTCCTAGGCCCGCGTGTGCGGTGCAGCCTCAACTCCACTTCCACACCTCCCGCTCCTCAGTGCGTCACTAAATTTCACTTGCATTCTGACCACTTTTGCAAAATGCAAACCAAGGGCTTCACTGGTGTTATTCTTGGGCTTGTGTGTGTGCATCCATGTGAACGTGTTCATGTGTGCACACGTGAATGCATGCATATGTGCACAAGCAGGCAGAGGCCAGAGTCCACATCACTCCCCACCTTAGTTTTTTAAGATGGGGTTTCTCATGGAACCCAGAGCTTGCTAATTAGGAGAAGCTGGCTGACCAGGGAGCCTTAGGAATTCACCTGCCCCATCTCCCTACTGCTAGGACTACAGTCCTATGCTACCAGGCCCTGCTTTCTTCTATGTGTGTCTGGGGATTGGACTCAAGTCTTCTCCCTCTCCCGGTAAGCACCTTATCTCTAGCTGTCTTCCCAGCCTACCCGCACCAAGGTTTTGGTTTCAGTTCTCCTCAGTGAATTATGGGATAAAAGATGCTTGCTATTGGAAAAGCGCCTTATAAGACCCTTGTTGTATTGATGCTCAGGTGTGGGTTTTAAAAAGAAGCTTTTTGTGGGTATTTCTGGCTCCATAATGCTTTGCTTAATTAGTAACCCCTGGCTGCAGCTGGAGCAGAGCAGCTCCTCCCACGTTTTCACTACGGTTGGTGGCGGTACCTGTGGTCTTTGTCCACCCCCTCCCCACCCCTTGCTCCTCTCCCTCGGCCCCTGCCGCACATGGCCATTTGCTGTACTCTAACAGCCCAAATTGCCGCCCATCTCCTGCAAAGGCTGCTCGGGGCAGGATTTTCCGTAATGAAGATGCTCTCTGTAACACTTTGGGTACAGATAAAAATGTTTCCATCTGAAAATGGAAAGCAGAGATGGGGTGGGGGAAACCCACTAAGAGCTTATTTGTGCATAATCGTAGCCATTTTCTTAAAAAGGAGCTGTTTTAGAGAGTGTTATGGGCTAATAAAATAAAACACGAATCTGTTCCACACTGGTCTCCTGGTAACTAAGGAACCGTGGAGATGGAGATACCATGTGCCCCAATATCTTCAGAGGCAACACTTATAGACACTGAGGTTACCCACAGTGTCAGTAACCATCCTTGTTGACGTGACTCATGTCTAGGGAACACCAGGGCACAAGGTAATGCTGTGTGTCTTCCCAGTGTGCTCAGCGGGTTCCTGGGACTCGATTGGATGGAGGCTGATGGATGGAAGGCCACAGGTGGCACTTTGTTTTTCAGTATGCTACCACACGTAACCACAAGGGTGAATCACTGGGTTATATGTTTTCTGTTTACCTAACAAGCCATTTTATATGAAGCCTTTTGCAATACATACACTAGGGGTGAATTCCAGGGCAAGCCTGATCTGAACAGCTGAGCATGTCTGTCTCCTATAAGAGGCTTCTATTCCTAGACAGAGCATTCCCTTCTGCCTCTGCAGCCAGAGGGTGGAAGTGTATGGCTGTGGGTCTCAGCCTGGGCATTCCCTCTGCACCCTCTGCTGAACTCTATGGATCCACTCCTGCCTCTAACCATGCTGGCTAAGCACTGCATAAGCTCCAGGCCCAGGACTTAGGGCACCAGAAACAAGACAATAATATTCCCAGCATCAGTAAAGGAGGAAAGACACTCATGGAAGACACAGACGCCAAAGCCTCGTGACAAGGGTCACCATGAGCAGAGGTTACCATGTATATACAGACAATCCCCTGGGTATGTATAGCCAGCCTACTCTAGGTCAACTCATAAAATCTCAGCTCCACTCTGCTGCAAAAGTCTACAAGTGCACCTTATCACCAGCCTTTTCTAGGTATTGCTTATAGTTCTGTGTTCTGCCATGGCT
Source organism: Rhabdomys pumilio (assembly GCA_030674055.1). Taxonomy (NCBI): domain Eukaryota; kingdom Metazoa; phylum Chordata; class Mammalia; order Rodentia; family Muridae; genus Rhabdomys; species Rhabdomys pumilio. The sequence goes on from JANHMN010000023.1 coordinate 3,586,523, forward strand.
GTGTGTGTGTGTGAGTTGGTTGATACTTTACTATAAAATAGAGCTTGCACTAAAGGGCATTGGCCAAGTGTAGGCCACTGAGAATAGTTAACGAGGGCCAGGCTAAGCTGGGATGTGTGGTAGGGTCAGGTCAGGTGTGTTCAGAACATTCACCACATCCATTCAGTACTCTGTGGGTCAGGTTTATCGTGACTAAAGCCTTCTAGGCCAATGGGCATTCTGCTTATTCCCCCCTCTTGTGTGTGTGTGTGTGTGTGTGTGTGTGTGTGTGTGTGTTACATATGAAGGGCAGAAGTAGATATTAGGTGTCCTCAGTCACTTTTCCACCTCATTTTTAACACAGGGTCTCTCACTGAACCTAGAGCTTACCAACCAACCAACTAGATTGCTTGGCCAGTGCACTCCAGGGGTCTGCCTCCCACCTCCCCCCACTTCTGGAGTTGCTGGCCAATGCTGTCACATATAGCTTTTTGTATGGGTTCTGGGGATCCAGAAGCATGTCCTCATGAAGTTCACAGCAAGGACTTTGTCAATAGAACCATCTCTCCTGCCCCAGCACATCTGTTTGGAAGGGGTGTTTTTCTCTTTCAGAGCTGGTGGAAGTTTAAAGACGGTACACTAGGGAGCCAGAGTTCTGCCAGGCTTTGGGGTCCTTGAAATGAGACACCCCAAACTTGATGCTGGCCTGCTGGCTGCTGGATGGGAGCAGCTGGGCCTCCTTACATGTGTGTGGCTGTGGGTAAGACCTGGGAGGGGCAGGATAGGTATTTCAGGGCTGATGGCCACTCAATCAAATGGTCATTGGGAAGGGAGCAGGGTCCATCAGAGCTTGCTGGTGGAACGGGGGTAAGGATCTGAGTCTGGGAAGCAGGCCGGGCTAGGATGAACAAAGAAACCTCCCCTTGCCCCAGTGTCTCTATCGCAAAACTTGGAGACATTTAAAGCTTTAGCCTGGAGCTAATACACAGTATGTACTTAATAAATGGAAGGAGAGACTTCATGCCCAGGGAGAGGGAGAGAGCTAATAGAGGCCTAAACCAGAGAAAACACAAACAGGCCACCAGAATGGACTCAGGCCTAGGGTGTATGTCACAGTCCGGGGTCCAGGTGAGGCCAATTGCTCATAGGAGCTCAGAGGGAGGCCAGAGGCACAGAAACCCCCATGCTATCTTAAGTGGAAGAGAACCCAGGTGGGCCACAGTCCCATTGCATGCAGGGATCCAAGGTTCAGAAGTCCCCTCTAGTTCTGGGGCTAGAACATTACTGGAGTTGATCGGGTCCTGGGTCCTGATATCCCTAACAAGCTAGGCTCTGCCGCCCCTCCACAGCAATGCTGATTAAAGAAGTCTGTGATAGAGAAAGAGGCCACCATGGGAAGAGAAAAAGTAAAAAGGTCCAGGAACCTCCAAATCCATCTTTGTAGTGCTGACATGGAGTTTGTGTTTAAATGGATGACAAGGTTGTGTACAGCTCTACCATCTTGGCTAAGTACGGACCTCACACATCACTGAACGATGACTGTCTTAGTCCCAGCCTCTCCAGCAAGGACGTCTGACTAGTTGTCAGAACTGTGTGAAACCAATCTCTAGGAGACAGTCCTCCTCTGGCTGGCACCAGGCTTCTTCTGCCTTTCCCTTCTCCTAGAGTGAGCCTGGAGAAATGCCAATTCCTTGGGGCACATTGTGTCAAAAGTCTGATAGTCAAAGGAAGGGTGCCAGTGTCTTAGATTATCTCTGCTCCTTCTGACAACCACTGAGAGGCAAGATGCTACCAGTGATGCTCTCAAATAGAGCCTGAGTCTGTGCTTCTTTGCCTGGTAAAAGTTAAACCCAGAAAGAGCAAGGAGCTAGCCAAGCTGCACACCAGCCACCCAGGCTTCACCTGGCACAGAGAGTTGGGGCAGCTCTGCAGACAGGTCCACCTCTTCCTGTCCCCCACCCCAGCAGGTCACCTGCTTTGGGAAATGGTTTACCCCAGGAGTGCTAAGCGGTTCTCATAGCTCCATATACACATAACTGTCCTGTACTTGTTATCTCTGTGGAGTGTGTGTGTGTGTGTGTGTGTGTGTGTGTGTGTGTTTGTGTATATGTGTGTGTGTATATGGTATGGCACTGTGGAGATCAGAGGACAGTCCTGGCCCTCAACCTTGTTTGAGACAGGGCCTCATTCACCATTGTCTCATTGGGGTAGTGGGCCTGGAAGCTTCTGGAAATCTGAATGTCTCACTGTCCCATCTCTTCACTGTAGCACTGAGATTACAGGTGCACACTGCCCTAGCTAGCTTTTATGTGGGTTTAGGGGATTTGAACTGAGGTATTCACACAGTAGGCACTTTACCCAGCAATCCATTTCACCAGCACCCTTCTGTTTTCCTGTCATGTGGTTACTGTCCTTGTCTGTGTGGGGAAGTTAGCTGGGTTAGACCAGGATCCTTGACGTCCTGGGCCTTGGCTGTGACCTCATGCTGAGACAGGACCTGATATGCACAATGCAATGTCAGCTTCTATTGAGCCAGCAGGTGAGCCATGTCACAAGTGCCACCTGGGTCAGAGCAGCCTGGCTGATGGAGAACTCTTCCCTTAAAGTGCCCCTTACATCTCTTTGGCTAATTGTCACCTTGCAAGGTGACAGATACCACAGGACATATCCCCTCGCCCCACTTCAAGCTCCATAAGATATCATGTCTGATCACACCCAGGTCACCTCCTGTCCTTCCCTACTGTGGATGATGTGGACCCTGGAGGATCATCTGTTAGCCTTGCCATTGTAGTAAACCCCACCATCATTGAATTCCCTTTTCATAATAGGAAGAGTGACATTATTTTCCAGTTGGCTGGTGTGTGTACAGAGGAAAGCCGCCAGCGGCTCTAATGGGCCTTCAGCAATAACACAGTGATCTACATAAATCGGCAGAGACAGTGGCATCTTTTGCTCTGCCATGGCGCTTCCCCTATGTGGCTGGGTTCTATGGCAACAGGTGACGATGTAAGGCACTTGGGTATTTCCACATTTGTTGTTGGTGTGATTGTCCATAATGGTAGGCGTGCAGTGACTTCTCGCCGTGCTCCTTGACCAGACAGGAAATCTGTAAAGCATGAGGAACTTGGACTCCCCGCTTGTCAGTCTGTCGGATCCTTTAGTTCTGGTATGGGGACTCTTGAGGCGCAGTCGGTGAAGGGCCTGCTGTAGAAGTCTGAGGGTTCCCAGCACCCATGATAAAGCCAGGCCGGGTAGCACATGCCCACAGTCTCATTGCTTAGAGAGGCAGAGCAAGAGACCCCGAGGGTTTGTTGGCCCAGTCTAGCAGAATCAGCCAGCTCCAGGTTCAGGTAGAGAGGAGACATCAAAAGCTAAGGTGAAGACTGGCCTCCACATCTATGTGAACATGTACATATGAACATCCACAAATACCTACATGTATGTACACACAACATACACAAACATACTCAACATATACACTTCACTCATACACAAGCATACATACAACATACACAAACATACTCAACATATACACTCCACTCATACACACACTACTCATAGAATATACATACACGTACTACACATATCACAAATAATACCACATATATACTTCCCATATACACATACATATCACATGTTTCACATACACATATATCACATATATACTTCCCATATACATACCACATATATACATCCCCTACACACATACATATCACATATATACTTTCCATAAACATATTATACATATCACATATATACTTCCCATACACATATACATACCACAATATACATCCCCCATACACATACATATCACATATATACTTCCCCCACATACATGCATATTACATATATATACAACACACACACATCACATGTGCACATATAACATATACACTACACACATACCATTACAAATAACATTTCTGGAAACAGAAGTCAATGGATGTATGAACCTCAGCTGTGAGACCAAGGTAAGTGCCACAGGCTCAGTGTCACCAGGGTCAGTGTCACCAGGGTCAGCTTCTCCAGGTCAGGGTCACCAGGGTCAGGGTCCCAGGGTCAGGGTCATGCTGGTCAGGGTGCACACTGTAAGATGTTGCTGGCAGAGTCTGAGGAAGGCAAATGAGTGGCTAGCTAGTGCAATCAGAGGAGGCTCCTACAGGAGGTAAGGTTATGGCTAGGACTTATGGGAGACCCATGCTACAACAAGAAATGGACATTCTAGGCAGAAAAGGGGTGGGAGGAGAAGCTTAGAGGGAGGAAGTACCTGATCTCTGGTGGTGGTGATGGGTTTTATGGGGTTTTTTTTCTGAGACAAGATCTGTGTGTATGTACATACCTATGTGTACACAGACAGAAGATGACATCAAGTGATCACACACACACACACACACACACACACACACACACAGAGGAATACATCAGATTCCCCCTCTTTCTATCTCTGCCTTATTCTCTGGAGCCTTGCTCTCTTACTGAACTCAGAGCTCATCACTTTTTGTCTGGGCTGGCAGCCAGCTAGCTTCAGTGATCCTCTGGTCTCTGTCTCCTGATTCCCTATGACTTAGGTTGCAGGGGCACATGGCCACACTAGTCTTTTTATGAAAGTGCTTGGGATCTAAACTCAGGTTCTCAAGCTTGCACAGCAAGTCTTGAACTCATGTAGTTCTGGCTGGCCTTGAACATAAAGCCATTCTCCTGCCTCAGCCACTCCAGTGGGGTTACAGGCATGCTTTAACATGCCTGACTTCTTATTCTGAAATTGGGAGACTAGCAGATCTTGAGCCAAGTGGCATTAAAAGGAAACTTTATTTCTTCAATATCCCTTTGTCAGGAATTGGAGGAGAGGGGTAAATGGGCCACAGTCACCACTGTGGTTTCCATAGGAAACAGGAGAGATCAGGGAAGCTATGTCAGAAAAGCAATGGTAGCATCTATAGTGGTCCCTGCCTGTGATTTGGAATTTGAATTGGCAATAAAGCCTTGAGCATCCAGGAGCAACAACTCATCAGGTTTTAAGTCATGACCTTTTGCCAGTCAACAGAATTATGGTCCAGTCCTTTCAGCATATGAAGCTGTGCAGCAGCAGAGATGATAGCTCCTAGTACCCTGAGACCATAGCAGGAAATGACACCATTCACTCCAGCCGTCTACGATACCCAGCTGTGCTATCCTATAGGTCAAGTGAACTCTGAGCATTTGGGGTGAGGGGTAGCATTCTGGTCACATTACTTACTCTGTCTTCAGTAGGGGTTCCTGATCATATTTTGGGGTGACTTTGCCATCCTTGATTTATGGATAAAGCTAAGCATCTTAGCCTGTGGGTTTTGTGCTGGTATGTTTGAATGTATAACTCAAGACCCTCTCCTCGGGTCCTTGCTCCATGTGGTGAAGCAGAGGTCTTTGTCAGCGTTTTCAAGATTTAGAGGCATTACCTTAAACTCCCTAAGTGTGGGGAGGCTTCCTTCTTCCTTTTGGTCCTTGAGAGTGGTCAGACCTAGTGGGAAAGGCAGGACAGACCCAAACTCTAGCCGCACACTTTATCTGACAGATTCACAAGGCCCAGCAGTATACAAAATAAACAAAAGTCAGTCACAGGGTCAAGATGGCAGAGTTAAAGGGAAGTTCAAGTTTGTCCCTAAGTCTGTACTATTGGGGCTCAACACCTGAGGTCCCTGAATTAGAAACCCAGACAGTGTTCTGTGTAGAGAAGGCTGAGAGAAGTTTCCTCCTGGATAGAGGACTCTTAGAGAGAGCTGCACCCATAAGGGGAGAGAAGGGAGGAGTGGGAGGCTATCTCAGAGAGGATACTATGAAGAATGGTGAATGGATGGCCTCACTTAGAGGGAATAGGAAACAGGTGCTCTGGACCTCAGGCTGGTTTCTTCCAAATGTAAATAGTGAAGCCTTCCTCCATGGGATTATATTAAGAGTGGGGGCCTTTGGAAAGTAATTGTGGCATGAGGGTAGAGGCTACTTGAATAAAGTTAATGCCTTTATTAAAAGGGCTGGGATGTAGAGCCCCTGCCTAGAATCCCCCAGTGAGGGGCTGGGTGTGGCTC
>JANHMN010000023.1:3592573-3613747 GCA_030674055.1 Rhabdomys pumilio
AGAATCCCCCAGTGAGGGGCTGGGGTGTGGCTCAGTGGTAGAGCACCTGCCTAGAATCCCCAGTGAGGGGCTGGGGTGTGGCTCAGTGGTAGAGCTCCTGGCTAGAATCCCCAGTGAGGGGCTGGGGTGTGGCTCAGTGGTAGAGCCACTGCCTAGAATCCCCCAGTGAGGGGCTGGGGTGTGGCTCAGTGGTAGAGCCCCTGCCTAGAATCCCCCAGTGAGGGGCTGGGTGTGGCTCAGTGGTAGAGCCCCTACCTAGAATCCCCCAGTGAGGGGCTGGGGTGTGGCTCAGTGGTAGAGCCCCTGCCTAAAATCCTCCAGTGAGGGGCTGGGGTGTGGCTCAGTGGTCGAGCCCCTGCCTAGAATCCCCCAGTGAGGGGTTAGGAGTATGAATCACTAGTAGAGCACTTGCTTAGAATCCCTCAGTTTGAGCCTGGGGCTCAATGGCAAAATACTTCCTAGCATGCATGAGGCCCTGGCTTCCATTCCCTGCATTGCATTTAAAATGAAAATGGTTCACCAGAGAGCTCCCACCCCCTTTATACTGCATGAGGGTTCTGATCAGAAGTGGGCTGTCACCATCACATGCCACTCCTGGGCTTGCAGCCTCCAGAACTGGGAAGCAGTGGGTTTCTGTGGTGCGTGTTACAGCAGCCTGAAGCAGCTTTGACACAGTGGAGGCTGCTAGCCTGGAACCTGGGAGGGGGCAGTCTTACGTGTGGACAGCCAAATCCACAAGGAAGCTCTGTCACCAAAGACAGCAGAGGAAGACAAAGGACTTTGCCGTTTGGCAGTCTTGAAGGGGGAAATATATGTGAAAAGTCAGAGGGAAAGCAAGAAAGGCAGTGGCTGAAAAGCCCCAGGTCACAGATTAGGACCAGAAGAATCCAGAAGTAAATACAGACAACCATTTCCTCTCCTGCTTCACAGAATAAGAACATTTAAGGCTGAGGAGACAGCTCAGTACCGTGCTTGCTCCAAGAACTCAAGTTCAGTTCCGAACTCTGGTGTAAAAGATCAGGTGTGGTGGTGCGTGCTACAGGAAGGGCCCTGGCGTGGTACGGTCAGTAGACTCCAGGGTTGAAACAGACCTTGTGTCTAAAACCAAGGTGGTGTGAGGTTGGAAGATGAGTCAGCAGCTAAGAGCACCAGTTGCTCCTGCAGAGGGCCGTTTCGGTTCCCAGCACCCACATAGCAGCTCAGAGTTATCTGGAACTCCAGTTGCGGGGGATCCAATGTCTTCTCTGACCGCCACAGGAACCAGGCGCGCAAACTGTACACATGCATACATACATGCAGGCAAAATACTGAAACATAAAATAAGTAAATCTACAGTAAAGGAAAGAAAAAGCAAGCAAGGAAACAAGGTGGGGCAGCTGCCTCAGGAGGGACAGCCAAGGTTGATTGCAGCCTCACACACATGCACAAGCACCTATGTGTATGTGGGCGTTCACAAGCACACTCATGATCACAAACACACGGAGTGAGAGTGAGCAAGAGAGAGAGACACACACACACACACACAGAGAGAATTTAACAGTAAAACAAGAAGCAAAAGGAAACTAAACCTACTGTGCAGAAAGAAAGGCAGCCAGCAGGAGAAAAGGGCTCCACAAATCCTGCCCTTCTCAAGGCAGGCAGCCTCCTTGCCAGCTGAGATCAATCAAGGGCTAAGGAGAATCCCCTTAACAACTCATTAGCTTGCAAGAGTTCCGGATCTGCTCTGGGAACTGGCCTTTGGGCCTCCCTGGGCCTCTGGTTTCTTCCTGGTTGGCCTGTGCTTTTGCAAGAAATGCAAACCCCATCTGTCCCTCTGCCTCCATGCCCTCCAGCACCCCTCGTTTAGGGAAGCTTCATTTGCTCAGGCACGGGGACACCACTCCACACGGAAACCACGGGGTCTGAGTATCTGCGAAGTTGCAAGTTTTCCTGCTGACAGTGGAGTTTCAACCAGGCAGGGTGTGTGGGGCTGGCAGGTTTCCACAGGGTTCTGAGATGACTCCCCCTGTGCTGGGCTCTGAATGAAAGGACAGCTGCTTCCTTGTCAGTCCTTCCTTCCTTTACTCTCCTCTCCATCTGTGATGGCCCTGGGATGGAGTTAATGACTGTCCTTGGAGTAGCCACTGAGGTCCTTGGGGTGTGGGATGCTGAGTAGACACCAGATTCCTGTAGCAGGGACATTCAGTATCCTGCATAGGCCACCTGATTTCCCCAAAGCTTCCCAGACGCCCAGCTAAACCAAGAGACTTTTCTCATGCTCAAAACCCAAGCTGTGTAGAAACTGCTTGGCAGGGGTGGCAGGCACTGAGACTTCTGCTGTTAAAAGAATGCACATGTCCAAATGGGTCCCGCTTCCTGGCCAGCTGGTGCCAAATGCAGACTAGACATCATGGCAGACAAGCCACTGGCCCTCCTGAAGGAGCCTGCCACCTCCTCAGAGGGATTGTGCACTCCTTAATGCTGTGAAGGACCTGCCCCTGCCGAGTAGCTTTAGAAACATAAGCATGTCAGCTTCTATAATAAGCATTGTAAAGTACTACTTGTTGGCTTTCAGAGAATAAAGGGAAGGCCTTTTTAAATCCCATCTTCCCCCTGGGAGCTTCAGTTTGTTTATTGTTAGAGACCTGACTCACTCTGTGTCCAGTGTGCTGGTAGTACCAAGTCACTTACTTCTAGAACACTCGAATGTGAAGGCCTGGAAGTTCACTGAGCCAGAGGAGCCAGGCAAGGATTAAAGAGTCCTGGTCTCCTCAGATAAAGACATAAACCTTCAGTCATAGGAATATAAGACTCTTGCCAGGTTCTATGAGAAAAGCCAATGGTTTAGGCAAGAATGTGTCTTTGGCATCCCATGCCAGCTACCCCATGTGTTGTCCTGGTTTTTAAAAATCATTCCCATGATCATTGCATGTTAAATAAACATGGCAGAATGCCGTTTTTAATACTGTTTTTTTTTTTACTGGACCCCTGGACACAGTGACGAGTAGCCAGTATCTACATGTGAGCCACAATAACAGGCAGAACTGCTACAATGTTTCCTTGTGCCTCTGGGAGCCGCACTCAAGCAGGGTGGATGCTTTGCCATTAAAGGGCTAAATAGTAAATCTTTTCCTGGCCAGATGATCTCTGTTGCATCTGTGCTTCTCTGCCACGGAGTCACAGCTGTTAGCAACATACAAACTAAGGAGCGTGCCTATGTGCCAATAAAACTTTATCAGCAGCAACAACAAAAAGAACAAAAAGAAAGGGGCCAGATTTATCCTATGAGCTCAAGTTTACTGAGTAGTGAGTGGAGCCTTGTTTGGTAGATTGTTTGCTGTTTGCCAAGCCTTATAAAAGTCTGATTTCCTGAGTGTTGATTGGACAGAAGCTGTCATGTCAGATACTAATTTGTGGAGTTGCTAAGCTACAGGTTAAGGTTATGCTGCTCTTGTAACCAGCTTTCTTTCTAACATCTTTATCTTCTTTCTCGATTCATTGTATGTGCCTGTTCTTGTTTGTGGGTGTTTGTATGAATATGCATATTGAGGCCAGAGGTCAACTCTCTACCTTATTTGTGGAGACAGGGTCTCTCACTAAACTTGGAGCTCACCGATTAGTAGATTAGTATAAGGCGGCAGGACAGCAAGGATCGTTCCGTGCCCCCCGCCCCCAGCACTGGGATTATGGGCACGAATCATCCCTAGCTTCAGGCTCTTTTACGAGAGTTCCCGGGAATCAAATCAAAGTCCTCACACCTGCACAGCACAGACTTTACTGACTGAGGCATCTCTCCAGCCTGGAAATTCTTTTTTGTTTTGTTTTGTTTTGGTTTGGTTTGTTGGTTTGTTTGTTTGTTTGTTTGTTTGTTTTTTGTTTTTCGAGACAGGGTTTCTCTGTGTAGCCCTGGCTGTCCTGGAACTCACTCTGTAGGCCAGGCTGGCCTCGAACTCAGAAATCCGCCTGCCTCTGTCTCCCAAGTGCTGGGATTAAAGGTGTGTGCCACCACCGCCTGGCAAGCCTGGAAATTCTTTTTCCTCTCTGATGCTACAGACTTTTAGTTATATTCTCCTCCAAAGCCATTTTACCGTCCTGCTAGGTCCCTCTTTGACAAGCCAAATGAGTCTTTGATGCACACTGTATTTGTATGAGTTACCTTGAGGAACATGACCTGACCCTGTCAGAGGTGGGTGGAAGATAGCCGAGTGTGCAGGATGGGGACATCACGTGCTGTCTGCCTGTGCAGGAGAGCAAGGGCTGCTGTTCGTGGATATTTTCAGAAGAGGGAGTCAGAGAACAGGGGGTAGCCATCTTTAGAGGCCTCCAGAAACAATAAAGCAGGGGGCAGCTGCTCATGGAAGCTTCCAGAAATGGGAACAAGAAAGTAGAGGCAGTTCAAGGAAGCTTCTGGAAGGGACTGACAGTTGCCTAGAGAAGGCAGGGGAAGGAGCAGACATGTTTGAACCATATTAGAGAGCTTGCATGGACAGAGGTGCCTAAAGCTATATGGTGCCTTCAGGTAATGACAAGCATGATTTGGGGGATATGACAGGCAGAGCCAGATATCGAGATGGTACCCACTTGGTCCTGGCAGTCACTTGTCCCATCTCCAAATCAGAGACATGGAAAAAGGGGATCGATCCAGCAGGAGGGAAAGGTCAGGGATGTGTGACAGTGGGCTTGCCTGGAGCCCTGAAATCCTAGATTGAACTCAGCAGAATAGAAGACTGAAAGCAAACCAGACATCCCTCCATAGTGTGTAGTGTAGACACCAGCTATGGGGCAGCAACAGTGTGAGGGGCTGTAAAATGGAAAACCTTCATCTTCTACTCTCAACACTGTCAGACTCAAGAGGAGAAGTAAATAGGGACCGACAATCCTGTCCTGCTGGCTTTGGCCCTGATAGCATGAAGCTTGATCTTTGTTGATTGAGTAGCAGGTCCTGGACTCATGACAGGAGCTCAGTTGAGCTGTCTGTCTCCCAGTCTTGCTGCCCTTCAGTGACCAGCCATGCCTCATCCTCTCCTCTGAGTCGAAGCTCAAGGGTTGCCACTTCTCTTCCAATCCAACAGGGTGACCCTAAGTCCCAGAGCCACCACCTTGATCCATGCAGCCTCTGTGGCAGCATACATGGCATGTGACACCTGATCAAGTCATTACTGAGAACATCCACAGAGTCAGAGAATCACCTAGCCCTAGGTAGATGTCTCTGAGCCAAGAGAGGACAGATGGAATCAAATGTGTTGGGCATGGAGGCAGAGGGAGCCCCAGAGGATGCCTAGGACTAGCCTTCATTTAAGAAAGGTTTGCAGAGATGGGGCTGGAGGGCAGAGACAGGCAGAGAAAGCGTTCAGCCAGGCTGTGGAGACTCGGAGGATCAATTAAACTCTATGAACATCCAGTGCCCCCTCACTCAGCCACAGAGGACCTGGGAGATAAAAGATACAGCAGTGGCTCTCTCTGCAGAGCTCAGGTGGCAGGAGTAGAGGCTAGACCTCCAGAGCTATCAAGATTCATGAGAGATGAGAGCACTCTCCTGTTGCAGACTTTCGGGTGGCCACATCTCTCCCTCCATTGCCCTGTGTGAGCCGCAGTGCTCACTCACAGAACCCCAGCTGCTCATCAGCCGCTCTGACCTGCTCCTCTACCGGGTGTTCCTGGCCAGCATCCCGCCTCAAATGTTAATGCTTCTTTTAAAACTTGAGGTGGAATTCACAGAACACTAATTTTGCCATTTTAAAGAAGACAGTTCCTAAGGTAGTAGATTCAGAATGTATTTCTACCTCTTCCAACTAAGTCTCAGCACCTGTTCCCCTCCCACCACAACCCCTTTTCACCCTACCCCTGCTTCCCTCCTGTCCCACTCCCCTCCCCTTCCACTCCACCTCTGCTCCCCTCCCACCCACCTCTGCTTCCCTCCTGTCCCACTCCCCTCCCCTCCCACCCCACCCCTTCCCACTGAACACTGCTACCCCATCCCCTGGCATTTCAAAACAGAGTCTCTTATGCTATGTTGACTCAGGGACAGGCTTCTTTCACTCAGCACAGTGTTTCTGAAGTCTGTTCACCTAAAGCAGGTGCCAATGCCAGTGCCCCATGCCTCCTCACGGTAAAATATGCTCCTTGCTTATCTGAGATATGTGCCTCATTTCTACCCTTGGCTGCACTGCACAGAGCCACAGAGCACTGTGAACTGGAGTGTACAGTGCTTTTAGGTATATGCAGGAGAATACAGCAGTGACATAAGTGCATGGAGGGGCGTATAGGTGTGTGCAGGTGTGTATATGTATGCTGCTGCATATACAGGTATATAAGTGTATGCTATGTGTACATATCTGTGGATACATACATATATGCAGGTGTGTATGGGTACATACATGTGTGCATACAGTCAGTCATGTTCAGGTGAATACAGGTGTGTGCAGGTGCATACAGCTGTGTGAAGGTATTTACATGTATGAAGATGCATACAGGGGTGTAGAAGTGCATGCTACTGTGTACACATGCATGAATATAGACATACATATACAAGTACAGGTGTGTGTGGGTACATTCATGTGTGTACACATGCAAACAGTCATATTCAGGTAAGCACAGGTGTGCACAGGTACCAGTGTGTACACATGTGTGGGTGCATTCACAGGTGTGTGCATAAGTGTATAGGGTGTGGTGCATGCCTGTGCACTGAGGTATGTGCATCAATGTATGGGTATGGTGCGTGCCTAAGTCGTCTTTCAGCTCTGCAGTTGTTTTCCTGCTTTAGTCTGGACTACCCACGTCTCGGGCTGCTTCTGCTTATCTCCAAGAAGCAAGCATCTAGCATTCTTGCTTGCTGGTTCTCCTCATCCTTCATCCTTTGCATCATTTATGCATCATACCAAGGTCACCATGAATTCTCAGGCCATCCCCCCCACACACCTATCATACCAAGGTCACCATGAATTCTCAGACCATCTCCCACACACCCCTAGTGGTTTGGCCACCTGCCAAATCAGGCTACTCTGTGAACTGATGAGCACAAGGCCTGACTGGTCATAAAAGTCACTTACAGAATATTAAATGCCAGGACAGGGCTAATTTTGGCTGAACTGACTCTCAGTCTACCCTCTGTTTGTGCCCCATGATCCCCAGGGTCATATGACCACAGAAGCTCCAGAAGTCACACAGACTACTCAAGGAGCCACAGGCTGGAGGACACAGTGGTGTCCCTGTGGGTTCTGTCTGGGACAGCCCAGGGTGGCATCAACAGGGCAGATGAAGCTGTGGTTGGCTTGCTCAGGCAAAGCAAGTGACTAGGGTCAGGTTAGAGGTCATGGGAAGGGTGAGTGTCCAAATGCTAACTGAGCAAGCCGTGGGACATGTTCCCAGAAGGAGAGGAGAATGCTAGGGGAGTCCTAGGGACAGCCCAATGGGGCCTCACGGGCCAACTTGGAAAGGACAAGTGTCTGTAGACACTCCTCAAACCAGCTCTGCCCTGAGGTGCTTGGTGTGTGTGTGTGTGTGTGTGTGTGTGTGTGTGTGTGTGTATAAGTGAGCATGTACAAGTGTTTACTTGTATGTGTATACATCTGGGGGTGTGTGTACATGTGTTAATGTGTGTACATGTGTTTGTGTGTGTTCATTTGTTTGTATATACATGAGTGTGCATGTCCATGCATTATGTGTGTGCATGAGTGTACATGTGTTAACATATATATATATATATATATATATATATATATATATATATATATATTCCCCTCCCTCCTCCTCTTCCTCTTCCTCCTCTTCCTCCTCCTCTTCCTCCTCCTCCTCCTCTTTCTCCTCCTTCTTCCTCTCTCTCTCTTTCTCGTGCTACCATGCCTGGTATGTGTATGTATGTCTGTATGGATAAATAAGTGCAGTATGTGTATGTATGTCTGTATGGACAAATAAGTGCAGTATGTGTATGTATGTCTGTATGGATAAATAAGTGCAGTACCCATAGAGGCCAGAGAGGGCGACAGATTTCCTGGAGCTGGCGTCAGGGGGTTTAACTGCCTGATGTGAATGCTGGGCACTCATCTCAGGTCCTCTGCAAGGCACTGCATGCTCTTAACCTCTACACCATGTCTCCAGCCCTCATGTCTGGTTCTAGGGATCAACCTCAAGTCTCCATGCTTATGTGGCAGGTTATGTACTGGTTGGACCATCTGGCCAGCTCCCAGGGTACATTGTGGAGAGGGAACAAGGCCTGTGTGCTCTGATGTTATGCAGAGACTCTGCCTTTTTTTGTATAATGTCTTTTTTTATGCCAGGGCCATTGGAGTGTGTGTGGTATATGCTCGAGGAGGAAAAGGTCAGGTGGTCCCCTAGAGCCAGCAAGTGATATAAATGGCTTCAGACGCCAGTGAGGAGGACATCTGTGCCAGGACTTCATCAGTGTGCACCTTGGGATCCTGGCTGAGTCTTCCTCTGAGCCTCTCTTGTCAGATGAGAAGACAAAGCACTGTGGGTGGTCCTCTTTCCATCACCCAGAAGCTAAGCCTCAGGACCAGCCCTCCTAAGGCCAATTTAGTTCTTGACTGAATTTTGAACTGAAACCCTCCCAGATGTTGTGTGTGCTGAGAATATTAGGAGCTCAGGTCTCCATGGCAGGAGAGGTGTGTGTCAGGAACCAGAACCTCCCAGGTATTACATACATGATGCCTCTGTTCTGTCCATCATACCCAGCAGATGCATACAGGACACCAGGCAGCCTCGGTCACTGTGGTGACTTCAGTCTATTGTGAGATCTCTTTCCATAGGTTGGTGCCATCGGGGATGAGGAGGAGTGGGTCACCCTCTATGAGGAGGAGAACGAGCCTGATGCCCAGATGTTGGAGATTCCAAACCTCACACCCTACACACACTACAGGTGAGAACCACAGGTGGGAAGCAACCACAACTGGATGTGCTTTCAGTCTGGGAAAACAGGTGGCATATGGAAATTAGGATTTTCAAGTAGAGCACTGGAGGGATGGTTCAGCTAGTAAGTACAAGCATGATCTACAAGCGAGAGGACCTGAGTTTGAATTCCCAAGAACCCATTAAACGTGCCTAGGGGCATGATATATGGCTATAATCCCAGCACTGGGGCTTGTTGGCCAGTCAATCCAGTTAAAGTGGTTAGATCCAGGTTTAGTGAGAAGCCCTGTGCTAAAAAATAAGATGGAGAATGATGGAGAAAAACATCCTATGCCAACCTCTGGATTCCATATGTGCACCCATGTTGGTACATCAGAACACACAGACACACACACAGACATATACAACACACATGCACACATACAACACACATACACACTCACAGGGAATTCTATAAGTAGCAATAACAGTAAGTTCACAAAAGCCCTAAGCAAGATACACGGTTTGAGTATTGTTCCAATTCATGGTTGGATTTTAGGCTGACCAGGTGTTTCCATCAAGGCAAACTGTGGGAAAGACTCACTATTACAGCTGTGAAATAACCAGGAACCGCAGGCTGCAGACTCCTTACAAAGCAGATGTCCCAAGCACCCCGTTCTGCTTTCCCCTTCCGTGACCCTGGAGTTATTCTTCTCACTAATCAAGTGCTTAACATGGCATTTAACCTTTCGCTTCTGGATCCTGCCGCTTACCCTGGCAGTAAATCCCGGGCCTTCACCAAGAGGAGTATGATCGCGAGCTGTTAGCGACGCTATCCATTCCCGTAACATCAGCGCGAGAGATGAAATTTCCAGTTATCACCAGATGTTGAGTTTGATAATGTCATTGTTCTGCCAGGATGGATACATTCTGTGTGATCGGGGGAGCGAGGGAATAAGGACAAGCAATTCAAAGACTGAAAGGTGAAATTACATCTTCACAAAGAACATTTATTCAATACAATACCAATTTTTTTAAACACTAATGAGAGAGTTGTTTTTTATTCTGTTCATTGAAACACTGTTCTCAAGCTTATAGCAGGTAAGTCGAGAGAAAATATACTCGGTCTTCAAAAGGAAAATGTCATTTCCTGAAGCCACCAGGACTCAGGACTTGGCGTGGGAAATCACATGCAGGTGTACAATTAACCCAACAATCAGAAACCACCACCGTAAGGAGGCAATGTCCTTGTATTAAAGTCACATTGATTTAGGAGATCTCTGAAACAAGCATTATGTGTCCTTATTTAGGGTTTTTGTTATATATAAATTCAGTTCTGATAATTATCGAGGAAGAAGTCAAGGCCAGGTATGGTGGTGCAAGCCTGTCATACCAGCTACTGAGGAGGCTAAAGCAGGATTGTAATTTCAAGGCCTTCCTAGGCTACAGAGTGAGTTCAAGGTCAGGTCAAGCAGTATGCCAAGGCTCTGTCTCAGAAGTTTAAAAAGAGCTGGAAGCATGGCTCAACAGTAGAGCTCCTGCCTGAATCCCCCAATGAGGAGCTGGGTTGTGGCTCAGTGGTAGAACACCTGCCTAGAATTCCTCAGTGAGGGGCTGGGGTGTGGCTCAGTGGTAGAGCCCCTGCCTAGAATCCCCCAGTGAGGGGCTGGGGTGTGGCTCAGTGGTAGAGCCCCTGCCTAGAATTCCTCAGTGAGGGGCTGGGGTGTGGCTCAGTGGTAGAACACCTGCCTAGAATTCCTCAGTGAGGGGCTGGGTGTGGCTCAGTGGTAGAGCTCCTGCCTAGAATCCCCCAGTGAGGGGCTGGGGTGTGGCTCAGTGGTAGAGCCCCTCCCTAGAATCCCCCAGTGAGGGGCTGGAGGGGTGGCTCAGTGGTAGAGCCACTGCCTAGAATCCCCCAGTGAGAGTCTCAGAGGTAAAAGACTTGTGCTTAGCATACTCAAGGCCCTTACTTTCTAAGGAAGTAGAGATGAGTCTGATTAACTGAAGGCCTCTTGTGTACTCTTCACTGTGCTACATGACAGGATAGATGTGGACTACTGCAATGCCCTTGGCCACTCTAAACACTGGACTTCAAAACTTTGTCTGGTGGCAACACTGTGACATTTGGTTCTATTGAAGGACCTCAGTCCCCTGGGCTTACCCTGAACTTAAGTCAGCCAACAACAACCAACCACTTAAACTTCTACCCATCATCTCCATCAAATCTGCTTCATCTGAGAACTAAATTAGCCTGAGTCACAGGAGACCATATTCTGAAGGCTTGTAAAGAAAGGCACTTCTTGTTTTTCTGTTGCTGTCATAAAATACCCAGAGAAAAGCAGCTTAAGGAAGGAAAGGTTTGTTCTGCCTCTCAATTCAAGGGTGTGGGCCATGGGAGGGGGGAAGCTAACCCAGCAAAAGAGGGAGGCAGCTGCTCACATGGCATCCACCAGCAGGGGAGAAAGAGCTGTGAATGCCTGCTGCTTGCTCTCCTTCTCCATGTACACAGTCCAGAATCCCAACTAGGGAATGGTACCACCCACAGTGGGCTGGTCTTTCCATTTCAATGAATCTATTCAAGATAATCCTTGCAGGCATGCCCAAAGGCCGGTCTTCCAGATGACTCTAGATTATGTCAAATTGACTACACTATCCACCATGAAGGCCATAGATGGGATCTATATGCTTCACCATCACAATTAGGTGTCCTTGAGTGATGGCCATTGTGGTACAGAAAGGTGTGTGTGTGTGTGTGTGTGTGTGTGTGTGCGTGCGTGTGCGTGTGCGTGCGTGCGTGCGTGCGTGTGTGTGTGTGTGTGTGTGTGTGTGTGTGTGTAGCACCCAGGGAGGCCCTGACCTTTTCTGTTGCCTTTTGCTTTGGAATAATAGCAGTTCATGCTTTTACCTCCAGGTTTCGAATGAGGCAAGTGAACATCGTGGGTCCCAGCCCCTTCAGCCAGTCATCCCGGGTCATACAGACCCTGCAAGCCCCACCTGATGTGGCTCCAACCAGCCTCACTGTCCGAACAGCCAGTGAGACCAGCCTGCGGCTACGCTGGGTGGTGAGTTGGGGACTATGAGTGGAAGCCACTAGTAGTGCCTTCCACATTTGCTGGGGATTCAGAGCTTAGCCGTACCACATTCGGCCGGTTTTCCTCATCAAAGCTAATCCCATTATTAGACCACAAAGTATTACATTGCACGATTAGTGTGTAAGATCTAAGAGCAGCCCTGGACTTCTTATTAATTCGTAGCATCTCTTGCTCTCTTCTTGGAACTCCGAGTGCTCTTTGCGGGGAAGAACACAGAGAGTGCTAAGTGCAGGATCTGTAAGTCCTTAAGCTTGGTCAACACAGAACCAATACTCAATATTTGTAAGAGAGCCAGTCCAGTGTTTAATCAGAACGTTTCTCCCTCAAAATTAAACCCAACTGCATTAAAGGAAATTATTTCCGGCAAAAGTCACTAAAAGAATTTTGTTGAGTTGACAGAAGAAAAGTTTCAGGGAAGGTAGGTCAGAAAGTTGTAGGATGAGCACAGAAAGATGTGGCTCAATATGTAAAGCCCCTATTGCCCAAGCACAAGGACCTGAATTCAGATCCCCAGCACCCGGTAGAAAGGCAAGCATGAGGTTACATACGTATTATCCTAGCAGTGAGGAGCGGAGACAGAAGAATCCCTAGAGCTTGCTGACCAGCTGTTTCTATCACATCTGTACCATAATGGCCATTGTGTTACACAAAGACCCATGCAAGAGGAGCACACAAGGAGGCCTTCATCTTTCCTGTTGCCTTTTGCTTTGGAGTTGGTAAGCTCCAGGTTTAGTGAGAGACCCTGTCTCAAAGAGTACAATAAAGAGTGGTAGAGAAAGACATCCAGCATCAACCTCTGGCCCTCACAAACACATGCATGTGTACATGTATACGTGTATGCAACCCAGTGTGTGCACATGTGCGTACACTAGAAAATTCTAAGAAAATTCACCTAAGAAGCATATTTTCCATGGTGTTAGACCCATAGGATAGGTTTATTCTTGAAGATCTTCAAAGCTGACAGTTATGAGGTGTCCACTCACACCAGCCTGTCATTCATTGCCAGCCTCTGCCTGATTCCCAGTACAATGGGAACCCCGAGTCTGTGGGCTACAGGGTGAAGTACTGGCGTTCAGACCAACCATCCTCAGCTCTGGCCCAAGTTGTCAATGACCGACTGGAGAGAGAGCTGACCATCGAGGAGCTGGAGGAGTGGACAGAGTACGAATTGAGGATGCAGGCCTTCAACGCCATTGGGGCTGGGCCTTGGAGTGAGCTGGTGCGGGGCCGTACACGGGAGTCAGGTGAGAGGGAGGTAATGGAGGTATGGAGATGAGGTTCCCCTCTGTGTCTCTGTAGAGATGAAGTTTAGTGGCCTTGGATTTCCATGTCCCTGGGTAAGAGAATCTCCCCCATGTCTCACCTGTGTCTGAACAGCAAAGAGTTCCAGGCTTTGGTGTTAAGCAAAGCTTTGTATAGGCTCTCTTAGTGTTGCTGTGATAAAACACACTGGAAAAGTAACTTAAGGGACAAAAGTATTATTTGGTTGAAGGTTTGAGGATATGGTGGGGAAAACTTGTCAACAGGAGCATCAAGCAGCTGGCTACATTGTATTCACAGCTGGTCACATTTGTATCCACAGCTGGCTACATTGTATCTACCGCTGGCTACATTTGTATCCACAGCTGGTTACATTGTATCCACAGTCAGAAAGAAGAGGGCAATGAATGCTGCTTCTCAGCTCTCTTCCTCCTTCATACTCCATCTAGGACCCCAGGACAGATAGTGATGCTACCTAAGTCGTTCTTTCTCCCTTAGTTAACACACTCAAGATAATTCCTCATAGATATGGCCAGAGACTAACCTACTCTTAGGTGCTTCCAGGACCTGTCAAATCAATAGCCTATATTAACCATCACCTACACACATCTATTCCTTTGGATTTAAACAGGTTCTGGCCTTAATTTTATGATTTTCAAAGGTAATGATAATCTTCATTATCAACGATAAAAAATCAAGAAGCAGAAATTTCCTATATTTTTAATATACCAGGCAGCGGGCTGCTCTTCTTGAATGAATGTATATATACAGCATGTTTAAGGGTCTAGCTGCAATAAGAAGTGGGCCCCTGAATGGCTCAACAGAGTGGTAGGTGGTATCTTATTCATTTGGTTCCGAGATGGGAACCTCATTTGTTGGTGGCTACCTTCTGCTGGGTCATTCAAGAATTCAGGCTGTGGTATACCATGGGATTAGTCACAGTGTTGGGATTACAGGCACACACCTGCCATGCTCAGTATACACACATACCCCTGGCTGAGCCACATCCCAGTCCCAGGCAATGCTCTGATGCACAGTGTATGTATGGGGACCCAGCAATGCCCCAGTGAACATCCCTGCAGAATCACCATTGTGGTGATTGATGTACCTCTGTGGGGACCCTGATTTAAAGTGGGGTTTTCCAAGAGTAGTCAGAGCTCTCTTCCAACTGTAGCTTTCATTATATTAGCAAGAAAAGACACAGATTCACTCCACTATGATTATGTTGATGCCTTAAAACCCTCTCAGCTTCCCTGAGTCTGTGTGACAAGGAAGGGACCTGAAGACATTTTTAAAGGATAATTTTAAATCCAGCAATAGGCAGGCCAATAAACTGTTCCTTTGAAGAAACAAAACTTTGCGTAGAAAACTAGAAAGCCAGGGATAAAAAGTATTTTTTGAAATTTTAAACTTATCAACAGGCACAGAAGAAAAACAGAAAGAAAAGCACCCATAGCAACAGGAGCTGTGCTGGAGCAGCCGCTGTGGATCTTCCCTAGGTCTTTGCCTGTTCAGATGTGTGCGTGTCCATGTGCACAGGTACAGGTACACATGTGTGCATGTACATGATGGAGGCCAGAGTCAACCTCCTTTGAGACCAGGTCTCTCATTGACATGGAATTGTCAGTTAGTCTGGACTGACTGGCCAGCGAGCACTGAGGATCCTTCTGCCTCGGCTTCCCCAGCACTGGGCTTACAACTAAGAGCCACCACACCCAGCTCCCTCCGACCCCCCAGGCATAGTATGTTTTGCCTGCATGTATCTTATATGCCCGGTACCTGCTGAGTCCAAAAGAGGGCATCAGAGCCCCTGGAACTGTAGTTATAGACAGTTGTAAACTGTTCTGTGGGTGCTAAGAACTGAACCTGAATCCTCTGGAAGAGCAGCCAGTGCTGTTAACTGCTGAGCCATCTCTCTAGTTCCCTGCTTTAAAAAACAAAAAACAAAAATTAAAAATTAAACCGTGAGGTACTGAGAATCGAACTCAGGCCCTCGTGAATATAAGACAAGCATCTTACTGTCTGAGCCATCCCCTCAGCTATTCGTGAGTCTTTCTAGGACCCAGCCTGCAATGCCCATGCAGAGGCAGAGGAGCTAACCTGGAATCCATGGATGCTGGGGGAGAACCCAAAGTCCTCTTTGGAGACAGTGTTTTTCTGTAGGAGACCAAGAGTGTCTGCCACAAAGATCTACCTGTGTCTGCCTTGGCAGCGTAGAAGCCAGATGAGCCCAGCACAGCCTGTGTCTGAGTTGGGTTTAGGTTCTGATATGTGCTATATGTGTGGTCTGGATGCTCCCAGAAGAGAAATTAATGTACAACTCTGACTGCAGAACCCAAAAGCACAAAGAACAACAACGAAAAGGTAGATCAGTTAGGCCCCATTGAAATTAAAGTGTCGGGGCTTTAAATAGGAATATAGGAAATATCATATAGGAGATGGGGAAAAATCTCAACTGGAGGATGCTTCTCCAAGCACTATGTCTGACAAAGGGTTCAGCTATAAACATCCAACACCTCTCCCTTCACAATGAAGAGGCAAATGATCCTATTAAGAATGGAGCAAATGCCTGAACAGGCAGTTCTCCAGAGACAGAGACAAATGACTAATAGGCACACGGGGAGGGGCTCGGCATCATTAGCCAGGAAGGAGATGAAATCCACGTCATAAGGAGATGACACTTCATTCCCATAGGAAGGTCAGAACTGAAGCACAGCGGGGTGAGTGCTTGTGAGGTGTGGAGGATTCCGAGCTTCCTACACCGGGCAGCAGTTGGCATTGTGCAAAATCTGAAACAGATTCACCATCCAACACGGCTTAGCACTCTTAGGCACACCCTGTCTCGTGGTGACAGAATATGTGGTAGGAATCAACTTATGGGAAGGAAAGGTTGGCTGCGGCTCAGTCCTGCCACAGTGGCTGTGGATGGCAGGAATGTCTGCAGATACAAAGGGGGTTCAGGGAATTCATATCCTCCTCTTAGGCAGTCCGAGAACTTAGCCCAGGGAACATGCTACCCTTCTTCAGCCTGGGCCTCCTCACCTCTGCCAACCTAATCTAGATTATCCCTCACAGGCATGGACAAAGGCTAATCTAATCAAGACATCCTTCACAAGTGTGCCCCAGGGTTTCATGGGTAATTCTAGATCCTGTCAAGCTGACAGTTGGTGTTAGCCATCACATCAGGTAATCAAAACAGTCTTCCCTAAGACTTAAAAATAATGTCACCAGGGCCAGCCAGATGGCTCATCAGGCAAAGGCACTTGGCCTCAAGCCTGACAACCTGAGTTCAATCCCCAGGACTCACAGAATAGAGAAAACCAATTCCTGCAGGTTGCCCTCTGACCTCCACATGCTTGCTATGGTATGAGAAGTCCTACCCACATGCATGTACATAACCCTACCACATACACACACACACACACACACATCCACATCCACAAATTATTGTAATAATCTCACAATCCCAATGGAGGTTAGAAACAAAACCAAACATTTTGAATCACATTTAAATGATGTGTAATAATAATTGGAAGCATGGCCTAATGGTCTGCGACAATCTGTGACATACTGTAATGGTAAATGGGACTTGAAAAGAGAGGTCACACAGGGAGCAGTGGTGCACAGCAGGGAGAACTCCCCTGAAGAGAAAAAACCACTGGAGAAGGAGGAAATAAATAAGCTGGGCTATTTTGTCTCCGATGAAAGGGGAGTTTCTAAGAACATATCAAGACTTAAGATAAATTGGAAAAGAAGTCGAATATACCTTGGAACAGATGATGGGTACAATTCTTCTTTACACCTTCAAAAAAAATTTAAAAGGTAGGTTTTGTCCCAAGGGAATTTTAATCCACTGAATCTTGCAATATGTCATTTCCTGTTCTTAACAGCCCTACCTGGCAGGCTCTCTCCTAGTGGGAAACAGCGAGGTTCAAAGCCCAGCGCTAAGTTACCAGGCTGTCCTAGCTCTTTGAGGACACAGCTGGGCTTCCTGTGAGTGAATGCTTACATAACCACATCTCCGAAAACCTACAGTGGTTTGTGGGTCTGTAGTGAGAAGTAGGCACTTAGAGCTGCCAAGATTGACCCCACAGGAAACAGGTAGGGGTTCAGGAGGTGGACCAATAGGGTTGCTATGACGATGCCCCCCCCCCTCTCTCTCTCTCTTTACAGATAGGGACAGTTTTCAGAACACAGCACAAATGTAGTAAGCATAAAACACATTTGGGGTTGTGATTTTATTTTAAATCAAGTCAGGAAATGGGATCTGATAAACAGCATGCTTCCACGCTTGTAACAGTAGCAACTCCTTTGTTCTTAGTGATCCACCATCTTGTTTTTATCGGTTTTAAAAAATTAAAATGAGGGCCTTCATGGGTAATGGTAATTTGTCTGAAAATTTTTATTGGAGACTGGGAAGACAGCTCATTTGGTAAAGTGTTTGCTTTGGCAGCATAAGGACCCAAGTTCAAACTCCAAGAACTGAGATAAAAATGCTAGACATGATGGTGTGTGCCCGTAAATCAGTGCTAGGGAGATGGGTATAAAGGGATCCCTGGGCCTCACTGGCCAGTCCACCTTGCTAAACCATCAAGCCCCAGATAAAAGTGAGAGAACCCGTCTCAGATAACATAAGATGAACAGTGTCCTGGGGAGTACTACCCAAAGCTGGTCTCTAGCTTATACAAACACACACATGTACCAATGGAAACACACTTGTACACATGTGCACACATAAACAAACATGAAAATAGAAAACCTGTATCACCTTGTGGCAGTGCATACCAGACGGCAGCTTGAGTAATGAGCGTGTTCCCTCATCGTTATGGAAACCTGAGCCTGGGTCCAGGTGTCCTGGGACTTGTACCCTATGGGAGGCTCTGTCCTGGATCTTCCATACCAGAGCCACAGCCTCTGCTGCCTCCTTGGCTCATGCTTACATCTTTATGATATTTCTGTAGCACTGTCCTTGCATGCCTGTAGTATCCACAAAGCTTTCTCGCCCACCCGACACAGCACTGCAGAGACATATATCCAAGCCCTGTCACACAGCAGAGATGTTATGACCTTGAAATGTGGCCGCCTTCTTCAGCCTGGAGGTCCTAGGACAGGGTGTGCCCTTTAGGTCCAAGTCCAGGGGAGCCTTCCACTCTGTTCAGCTACTCCTTAAACAGTGTATCTTCTGACCACTTAAGTACTCTCCTGTGTAGACAGGCTTCGACATGATAATGGGTTCATAAACAAAAAAAAAAAAAATGGTGATTTATAAGAGTGTCCAGTGTTTTGACATTGGAATATGATATTGCCATCTACATGTGTTGGGCTAAATCAAAGCTATCATGGGGCACATGTGTCCCACAGGCCACAGATTAGACAGGACAAACAGAATATAAAATACTTGTCTATAAAGTTTTGCTGCTGTCTATATTACATTGTATCTGATTCCTGGCACACACATATAAGACAGCTGGTTCCGGGAAAGAGAACTAACTGAGACAAAATTGCCTAAATATAAGAGAATTGTGTTACATACACATAGGTCAAACCCTGCAAGAACTACCTCCTAGGCAATTCCATAACAAAACAGTCATTTAAATGAAATAGAACAGGAAAGGGGGCATGTTTGAGGCCAACCTGGGCTACATAGTGAGTTGCAGACCAGATTGGTATATAGCAAGTACCATCTTCAGATATACCATATATATACCATGATCAGATATATATTAAGGCTGGGATGATGACTCAATCAGTGAAGTGCTTGCCTGGCAAGCACACAGACCTGAGTCAGAATCCCAAACCCCAGTGCTAACAGCTAGATGTTGGAGCTCATGCTCGTAATCCCAGAGTTGGGGAGGTGGAGACAGGGGGACTGCTGGAGTACATTGGCTAAGAGCCAGTTAACCTAGCCTAGTCTCTGAGCCCCAGGCCATTGACAGACCTTGTTTCAAAACCTATAGTGACTAAGAAACAAAACTCAGGGTTGACCTCTGGTCTCTATATGCATGTATGCACATGCACCAAAGTGTATACACACACACACACACACACACACACACACACACACACAGATGCATACCTGCAAACCCACAGACATGCATACATATTTACACACGAGACACACACATGGAGTACATGCATACACACACACACACACACACACACAGAGAGAGAGAGAGAGAGAGAGAGAGAGAGAGAGAGAGAGAGGAAAGAATGATGCATACCTGAAAACCCACAGACACACATACATATTTATACATGAAACACACACATGGAGTACATGCATACTCGCACACACATACACACACACACATGCACACACACACACACACACACACACACACACACACACACCACTATAAATAGAATGAAATACAGCTTCCCTCAGCCTTACAGTTCCAGACCCAGGGCTACAACCCAATAGTAGAGTACTTGCCAAGCATGTGTGAGGCCCCAGGATCTATCCCCAGTACTAACAACACAGAAAAGACAACCAGGTAGATCCAACTTAGTTCTCTATCTGCAGAAAGAATCTGCTTCCACTGATCATGCAGGATTAAACTCAGTGAGGAGTCTGAGACATACGGATACTAGGCCAGGCTCTCCTGGCCCTCCCCCCATATGCAGCAACGTAATCCCTGGGGTCTGTCCCTCTGTACATCACCCCACCCCACCACTGTTCACCTCCTCCGTCCAACCCTCATGGACCTCCGTGTTGAGCTAGTGAACTAGAATCCATCTGAAATCGAGGAATTCCAATTCAAGATAAAAGCCTGCCGCTCTTTAAGTTATTATCTGAAACAGACGGAGAGCATTTTCTTGCTGGCCAGGCTCAGGTAGAATTGAGTTCTAAATACCCGGGATTTATGGAATTTGTTGCTCATATTAAAGAGATTTACATATGTGCTGTGCACCTGCAGGCTTATCTGGTCCACCCTGAACACTCAGAATCACTGTTGTTTCAAGGACAGATTGAGTAGTGTGTGTGACGTGTGCGTGTGTGTGCGTGTGCATGTGTGCGTGTGCATGTGTGTGTAAATGGCCCTCTGTTCATAGAAGGCAAGAGACAGCTGACACCAACTGTGTGACATGTTCTTTTGCAGTCCCTTCAGCAGCTCCTGACAATGTGTCTGCAGAGGCTGTCAGCTCCACCCAGATCCTACTGACTTGGGCTTCAGTTCCTGAGCCGGACCAGAATGGGCTCATCCTCGGCTACAAGGTACATGTTTATGGTGACTTTGCTCACCTTCGGGGCTGGTAGTAAAGTGTCACAGATCTGTCACTTGAGCAAAGAAAAGTTCCTAACTTTTTGAGCTGTCTTGTCTGGGAAAGATGGACTGGGAGAAGTGCTTTCCAGGCATCAGTCAGGAGGCAAATACAAGGACCCTGACCAGCAAGCCAGTCCTGGCTTTGGCTACTCTGGCTGAGGCACAATGGACCCTTGGACCGTGAATGGATGCAGCTTCTCTGACTTTGTGAAAGAGCATGACCACAGTAGTCACTCCCCAGAGCTGCTGTGAGAAATTAGGGGTTGTATGAAAAGCGGTCCCTGCTTCTTCAGAGTGCGGATTTGTAGTGGGCCTAGGCTGGGCTGACCTCTGTTAGAGTTGGGCTTTCCTAGCTTCTCTGGGTCCTATCTTCTAAGTGGCTACCTGACTCTTAAATCCTTCTATTTCTTTCTTCTCTGTCAAAGGTGACCGATACAGTTCCTGCACTCTGTCTCTAGCTCTAGTCTCTCAAGCAGCACAGTGAGCTTCTCTGGATCTGGGCACTAATGCTGTACTGCTCTCATGGGATGATTGGCTGCTCTGGAGCAGTAGAGCACTGGCCTAGAATCCCCCAGTGAGGGGCTGGGGTGTGGCTCAGTGGTAGAGCCCCTGCCTAGAATCCTCCAGAGAGGGGCTGGGGTGTGGGTCAGTGGTAGAGCCCCTGCCTAGAATCCCCCAGTGAGGGCTGGGTGTGGCTCAGTGGTAGAGCCCCTGCCTAGAATCCCCCAGTGAGG
>JANHMN010000023.1:3618747-3638793 GCA_030674055.1 Rhabdomys pumilio
CCATTTTTTTTCTAGTTAATGGAAACAAAACAAAAATTGTTTCCAGTCACTGGGTATTTATGTGGCCAATCTGAGCCTGGAGAGGATTTTTACAGCCTGATTATGGACTATGCTAACTATGCTGTGGGCAGGGGCTAGTGAGGGTTGGCTAGGTTGTGAACCATGAGTCCATCCACTTATCAACAGCTCTACAGATCTAGATAAAACTCCTCTCTGGACCTCTGTGTCCATTCTCCTGGGGATGGTGGGTATCACCATTTGCATTCGGATTGTTAATTGTAAGTTTTTGCACAGAATGCAGCATGTTTGACAGTACCCAGGGGTCCCCAGGTTCTGGTGCTTCCAGATTTGAGTAACAGGCACATCTTGCTGGCTTTGTTTTTATGGAAACCAAATCATCAGTAAGCATGTTTTTCCACTTTGCAGATGTGAAACACTTAAAGGTTCGCGCCTTCACGTGTTTGTTATTTAACAGGCCGTAATGGATATGTCAGGGGGGAAATACTGATCTGCCTAAACGCCCACCTCGGGATCAGAAATGTCCGATGGGATGGAAACAACAATATGGTTGTTTAAGCGTCTTCTTGGATAATGAGCTGCAGCATGTCCTGCCTACTCTGTGGAGAGAGCCCTGTCTCCCTCACTCACACAGCCTCTGGATCCGGCCTTGGATCTGTTCTGCATACCTCTCTCATTGCTGTGACCAAATGCCTGAGTAGTAGCTTAACAGGAGGAGGGTTAATTTGCTTCACAGTTTGAGGGTACAGTCCATCTTGGTGGGGAAGGCATGGTGGCAGGAGGGAGGCAGCTGGTCACATCGAAACTACAGCCACGAGGCAGAGAGAGGAACACTGGTGCTCAATTCACTTTCTCATTACTATTGAGTCAATGACCCCGGCCCACTGGATGACGTTGGTCACATTTAGGATGAGCCTTCCCACCTCAGTTGGCCTAATCTTCTGTTGTGGACATACCCAGAGGTCTGTCTCTTAAGTGAGTCCTGATCCAGTCGTGTTGACAGTCAGAACCACCCCTGCTTCTGTGGGGTCATTCCTTCTGCTTTCTCCAAGACAAGAGGTTGGGGGTTGGTAGGAAGTACAGGGGAGGGAAGTAGTGTTGCCCTGAGCCATGTTAGCTGCAAATTGTTCTGATCATCACTTCAGTTTAGTCTTAAGGAAAGAAAGGAGAGACCTTTCAGAGACTGTCTCAGTGTTCGCTGGCCTTCGTTAGTCCTTTTAAGGACCCGTCTAGTCAGGCAAGGATTTTTTTTTTTCTCTTATTGTTGTGTTATTTATATAAACACATCTCTCTTCACTTTGACACAATCCATTCAGCCTCAGGGACAGCTCAGGAGGTCATTGCTATGTCACACTGGTGTTATAAATTAGTCCTGATGTTCAAGCCTGTGGCCTCCCTTGAACAGTTATCTCACTCATGTATGGGTATCGTTATACATATCCAAATTCACCCTCCCGGAGTGGACAGTGCCCACATTCTGTTTCTGCATCGATTTGCTCTGTGCCGATGCGTGGAAATCGATCCATGATTAAGTCCAATGAGAACTTCTCACGCTGGCCACACACTAACTTGCCTATCCATTTAAGCAAATATATTTTATGAGGGCTGAGACCCTATTACTCAATCGTTCCGCCAGACATAATGGCATTTTAAATTATCGGAGCACTGAACCACGCAGAAGAATTATTATATGCATCTGTGAGCATCCGCTCTTAATTTTCTAAGACAGGGCAGGGGAGGTGAGGCCAGCATAGGCCAGGAAGGAATAAAGGATTGTCAGGTGCTTCATTGGTGGTTGGGGGTGGGGATGGGGCTAAGGGATAACTTGTATTGGTTACTTGTGTTGTGGTTGTAACCAAATACCTGACAAAGGCAAGGTAAGGGATGAAGGTTTACCTTACTTGCAGTTTAAGGATACGCAGTCCAGCATGGCAGTGGTTGTACAGTGGCAAGCGCAGGAGGCTACTGTCACACTGCGTCTGCAGTCAGGAAGCAGAGAGAGAGGCATGCTGGGGCTCAGCTTGCTTTCTCCTTCTTATCCAATCCAGGACCCCATCCCATGGGATAGGAACACCCGTATTCAGAGTGGGTCTTCCACCTCAGTCAACCTGATCTGGAAAGCCCTTCAGAGACATGGCCAGTGGTGTGTCTCCTAGGTGATTCTAGAACATGTCAAGTTGACAGTCAGTATTAACCATCATAGTTGCCAGATACCTGCTCTACAAATGTCAAACCCAGCAAAGGAATCTAGTCTCATACTGGCAAAATATTTACTTCAAAGTCATAGGTGACTCTCAGGCTAGAGTTGCCGTGAGCTGTTCTCTTATGTCCTGCAGGCAGGGTTTCTGGGCATGATTTTCTAAGTCAGATGGTTAAGATTCAAAATAAAGCATGCTTTTCAAAATCATTGGAGAGTCACATGGAGCCAATGAGAGTCCAGAAGTCTTCCACTGAAAACATGGGGTGGGAAGGTAAAGTGCCTTTATCTTCCATAAAGTGCCTGCAGAATGAGCATGGGGACCTGAGTTCAAATCCCCTAAAGCCCCGTATAAAAAACTAGGTATAAAATCAAAATGGGGGAGTGGGGGTTGAAGGGGCCTGGAGAGATGACTCAGCAGTCAAGAATGCTGGCTGTTTTCCAGAGGACCAGTATTCAATTCCTAGCACCCATACTGGGCAGCTCATAAATGCCAGTAACTCTAGCTCCAGGGGATCTAATACCTTCTTCTGAACTCCATGGTTAGCTATACACATGCAACGTATCTCACAGATCTATACGCATAATAAATAAACAAACAAATAAACAAATAAATCTTTTTTAAAGGTAAATCAACCTTTTAAACATAAATTTTTAAAAAAAGAGAACATGAGACCACCACAAGGAGAGCCACGGCAGCCATTAGAGCACGAGGCCGTCCACAGAATCTATGTAACTCCTGTCTCACTGTGCTTTCCTTCAGCCCCAGGTCCCCCCGTGCGGCTGGTGTTCCCCGAAGTAAGACTTACTGCAGTGAGGATTGTGTGGCAGCCCCCAGAGGAGCCCAATGGTGTGATTCTGGGTAAGAAACATTGTGGGGTGGGGACTGTGAGGAATGGCAGAGAGAAAGGGCAGGAGGTTTGCTGTCTCCTGTTTCTATTAGGCAACGTGGCAGGTAGACAGAAGTCACGTCGGCAGCAACCAGCATCTCCTGGACTCCAAGCGAACATCATAGACCTCCTTTGTTTCTGAGCAGGGCACTGAGACTCTCTCCTGGAATGAAATTTACATTGTATTAACCCAGAATTCCCTCCATCTGTTTGTGGTCCATGCAAGCCCATGAGTAATCAGCCTCCCCTGACTCCAAGCTGTGCCTACGGTGTTTAAGAAGTGGCAGGCTACTTTTTCATAGCAGATGCTGACCTGGCTCTTGGAAGCATCATCTCTCACTGTGAGGCCTGCATTGACCCATGGATGGGAGAGGCTGCTGGGAGATGCAGCTCTGATAAGATTGACAGAAAGCCAGCAGATGGTGTTTAAAGCGCCGTCAATACCTTCATTTATAAATACTCTTAGTCAAATTAAAGACTCCATGTTTGTTCTCATCGCCTGGTGGAACATAGGACTGAGTGAGGTCCAGTCGTTGTCAGGTGTCCCTCAGGCCTGTAGGAAGATAGCTTGAGCCATATGCACATGGCGACAGACACAATCCAGTGTCACTGACTGTCCTGCAAGCCAGCCTCTGACAGAGGCTGGGGTGGGTGAAATGCTGCTTAGGAGCTGAGCTTGGGGTGGTGGGGTGACTTCCGCAGCCCTAGGAGCAGAGAAGGGAACCTCTGGTGGGTTTTGCCTGAGAGCTGAGACAGATCCAGAGCATGGGTGAGCACGCTGTGTGTGCTGGAGAGTGTGTGTATCTTAATTAGGGTTTCATTGCTGTGAAGAGACACCATGACCAAGGCAACTCTTATAAAGGACAACATTTAATTGCGGCTGGCTTGCAGTGTCCGAGGTTCAGCCCCTTATTATCATGGCGGAAAGCAGCATGCAGGCAGACATGGTGCTGGAGAGGGAGCTGAGAGTTCTACATCTTAATCCTAAAGAAGAAATGGAGGAAGAAATGGAGACTTCTATAGGCTGCCGTGCGGGCTCTCTTACTCACTGGGCAGAGCTTGAGCACAGAAGCCCTCGAAGGCCACCTATACAGTGACACACTTCCTCCAACAAGGCCATACCTCCTAATATTGCTACTTCCCATGGGCCAAGTATTCAAACCATCACAATGTTATACATGGAAAAACATGCATTTAAAGAGTAGAGTCCCAGAGTATGGTTGCAGACCTGAGTCACCAGTGACATCTACCTGGTTCTCTTTCACAGGAGACTCCAAGTTAGTAGGCAATTTCCAGTGAAATTCTTCATCTGAAATGATGGGCCAGTGACAAACGTCTCTGCTGTCAGCTGCTTTTGATCTTGCCTTGTCTAAGACTTGGTTTGAAGAAAGCATTCCACTTTTATTAAAGACAAGTTCAAGGGTTGGAGAGAAGATTCCAAAGTTAAGAGTACTGGCTGCTCTTTCAGAGGACCTGGGGTTGATTCCCAGCTCCTACATGACAGCTAACAACCATCTGGTTCCAAGGGGCACACATGAGGTATATGGTCATACATGAAGACAAGACATTCATATACATGAAACAGAAATAAATCTCAAAAACAATTAAGGAAATTAAGGACCAGAGAGATGTCTTGGTCAGTACTGTTTGCTGTACAAGCATCAGAACCCAGTTGGATTCCCTAAAACCCATCAAAAAGAAATTCAGGCACGGTAGCATATGCCTGTAATCCCAGCATCACGAGGATGAATCCCGTGGGCTCACTAACCAGGCTGCCTTGGTTGTGAAGTCCCGGGCCAATGAGAGGCCCTGCCTCAAAAGAGGAAAGACAGTTGTCCCAAAAACAAGGTGGTCAGCACTGGAGGAACCACACCTAAGGTTGTCTTCAGTACCCTATGCGTACACACACACACACACACACACACACACACACACGCCTGAAAACCCACGCACCTTCAGCAGCCCAGAAGCAGAGGCACCAAAGGCATGTTTGTATGGAGCATTGCTTCTCTAGAGTGAGCCTGGGTAATACTGTGTCCTGCACGCCACGAGGGTAGGGGGTGTAGCAATCTTCACACCCTGAGCTTCCATGGCAGGATCTCTGCAGCCACCAGACACAAGTATTGCTGTGAGCAAGGATCTCCTGAACCTGGTGGCCTTGAGGTTGCAGCCGATTGCTGCCACAGTCGTGGCAGCTTTAGAAGCTCCTGTTGAAATGAGCTCTGGCTGGAAAAGGTAGTGAGCCACATCTGGAGTCAGCACCGCCGGCTCAGGCTTGGGCTAGGGAAATGGCTGCAGAGCAGGTGGCCAGCTCAAAGGCAAACCATGCTTTAGGAAAAGCCTGCCCTCAGCATGACAACAGGCCACAGATTATTATGAAACAAACAGAGCTGGATACCTGATTCCCTAAGAGTTGTCCCCAGAAGGCCACACTAAAACAGGCAACATTTTGAGAGAGGCAAAGTAATAGAATTCTGGTCTGTCACCTGGAGTTCCAGAGGCCTAAAAGCTGTTTTCTATGAAGAAGTAGGTTCCTTGAGATCCACCCTGCCCCAAGCCTCAGGCTTTTGTCTCCAGCCCTACTGACCCTATCCCCTCTGGCCCCAATCACTGTCAACTCCCTAGTCCTTTCCCTGTGTGTATTACTGCTCTTGGCCTCATGTTCCTATCCACATGACCTGGTACGCAGATGGATGATACAGCTTTCCACTGCTAACCAGTGTCTCCCATGCAAATTCAGGGCCGGACTCATACCTGGGGTCCTTCTGTAAGACTCATAAGGAAGCCTCCTCCTATCTGCTGCTGCTATAATTGAATGCCAGAGACTGCAGTTTGCAAAGAATAAAGGTTTACTCTCCCTAGGTTTGCAGGGCTTCTGCAACCAGTAAAATATTAGACCCTGAGATTTTAAAATGAGCCCAGTACCCCACGTGGACAATGAGGCCGGGGCTAGTGGGATTTGCAGCTTCCCACACCCCACAAGGAATGATGACATTTTCAGTGCAGTGTTAAAGGCAGGTGTTTAAGGGAGGGGTATGCAGTTTCTGGGGATGGAGGGATTAGGTAAAATGGCTGCACTGGGGAGTACCTTGCTGGTTGGTGGGGACTCTGCAGAGGTCACACTGTGTGTGGGAGCCACATACAAGAGAGAATAACAGAACTTTTATAGGACCTGCAAGGTAATTTAGTCTATAATCCTCAAAACTCAAAAAAAAAAAAAAAAAAAAAAAAAAAACCCTAGGCTTGGTGGTGCGCCAAGAGACAGGAGGATGGCAGGGCTCACTGTCCAGCCATCATAGCCTACTCAGTGAGCTCCCAACCACTGAGAGACCCTGAAGAGTGACACAGAGACTGACTTCTGGCCTCCACATGCACACATAGGTACACACATGAACACGCATAGACACATGTACACACCCACATTCATACACGCACATGCAAAATAAAATAAAAATACTAACTAAATAAGATGACATTTACAGCAGACCCATCATCCAAGATCTGGGTAACACACTAATGTCTTAGCTCATAAGTGACTTCACCAAGCTGCTCATGTTCCACCTCAGAAAGGACCCACCTGTGGACCCCACCTCCCAGCCCCTCACTGGGGAAGGTGAACCTGCAGCATGCTCTTCTACAAAAATGCCACCCAACATCCAAGTGTCTGTAGCTGGCAGCCACCCTCCTCTCTGCACTCCGAGAAGACACCTCCATCCCACCGTCTCACTGTCCACATGGACTATCAGCTCACTTCTAAATCTTTGTCATTTACTCTTCAACGTGTCTCGAAGCATTGGTGCTGGTCACAGAAGCACCAGAAAGTGTGATCTAGTCAGCAGTACCATGCCAGGTCATATCCGTCAGACCTGGGACAGTGAGGTTCCATGACCATCTATACAAATGGAAGGGTGTAAGGACACCTGTGTAGCCTCTAGAGATCCACACATGGGAAAGATGAGCAGGGACACCTCCATTCCAGCCATTCTTGTCTCTAGACATTGTGCCCAAAGGAAACTCTACAGCAATGGTTCTCAATCTGGGGGTCTTGACCCCTTTGGAGGTCATATATCAGATATTCTGAATATCAAATATTTACATTACAATTACCTTATAAAGTAGCAACAAAATAAGTTTATAGTTTGGGGTCACTACAAAATGAGGATCTGTATTGAAGGGTCACAGTATTACAAAAGTTGAGAACCATTGCTCTATGGGTTTGGGGGTATAGCTCAGATGACAGAGTACTTTCATGTGTGAAACTCTGGGTAAACTGGGTGGTGGCACATGCCTGTCCCAGTACTCAGGATGTGGAGGCAGGAGGATCTGAAAGTAAGTTAATGGTTATCCTCAGCTATTTAGTGAGTTCAAGGCTAGCCTGGGCTGTGTGAGACCCTGTCTGGAAAAAAATAAAAAGGAAACACACATATTTGCAAGACTATTTGTTTAAATAGATTTGCTTATGTAGCAAAGAGGGCAGCTCTAATCTGCAGTTTGCATGGCTCGAGTCTCAGGGTGCTGTTGGTATCCTCCCAGAGTCTCAGGCTCTACATTATAGTAAGGCAGGAGCAAAGTGGGTGATGGCAAAGAGTCCAGAAGACTGACTGCCTCAGATCTCAGCCTGCATCTACTAACTGAATGCATTTAAAAACAAAAACAAACAAACAAACAAACAAAAAAAACCCTCACCCAGGTTCCCAGGCTTCAATTTCCGCATTCATACCCCTCTTAACTCATGCAGTGAAATGCTCAGGAAAACATCTGCCACATTCGGTGCTTGTGGTGGTTGGAATATGCTTGGCCCATGGGAAGTGGGGGTGTGGCCTTGTCAGAATGGGTGTGGCCTTGTCAAAATGGGTGTGGTCTTGTTGGGGGAAGTGTGTCATTGTGTAGGAGGGCTTTAAGGTCTCCTAGTGCTCAAGCTTCACCAAGTGTGAAAGAGAGCCTTCTCCCAGCTGCTCTCAGATAAAGACATAGTACTCTAAGCTCCTCCAGCACCATGTCTGCCTGTGTGCCAACATGCTTCCAGCCATGATATAATGAACTAAGCGTCTAAACTGTAAGCCAGCCTCAGTTACATGTTTTCCTTTAAAAAAGAAGTGTTGCCTTGTTCATGGTGTCACTTCGCATCGATGAAACCCTAACAAGGACAGTGCTCAGTAAACAGAGATTCCCTGTCACATTTGCTAGCTCGTCATTTCTGGCTGGAGGAGTCAGGCCAGGCCATAAACTTACTTTGTATATACTGATGGTACATTACATTTCCCTCTTCTCCACCACTATGCTTTTGTGGGTGGGGGCTGTGGGTGTGCATGCGTGTGTGTGTCTGTCTGTCTGTCTATCTGTCTGTCCATGGGTATTCAGGTACAGGCACCTGTGAACACACAGAGACCAGAGGAGGAACCTGGATGTCCTGGTGTACCACTCTCTGATTTACTCCCAGTGATTCTGGAGCTAGGCCGATGGCTAGCAAGTTCTAGTGACCCTCCTTTCTCTGTGCCCCATAGTGCTGGGGTTTACAGTCATGCACATACAGCTATGCTGCCTTTTTCTGTGGGTACTGGAGACTTAAACTCATGTCCTCCTGCTGGCACAGCAAGCGCTCTTTCCCACTGGGCTGTTTACTCAACTGGGACCTTGGAGTTTGATGAGAAGTCTGGGTGGGAACATCACTGAAAATCACAAACACTTAGGGAAGAAGTAGGTGGTATTTACTTCCAGCGCCCTGCATTAATCAGTAGTATAGTAGCGTAATACAGAATCTATAGTATTGTAGAGCTGGTGTGACTATATGTTACAAGCTGAATTTACTAAAGACAGGCTGGGGAATCCAACAGTGGCCATCTGCTTGCTGGAGAGCTGAGTACCAGGGAGCTGGTCAGCCCCAGAGTGTGGATACTCCAAAAGTCCCAGTCTGGTGCCTGAGGCCTGGAGGATTCCTGGAGGGCCACTGGTCCTCAGTTTACCTTGGAAGTCTAAACAAATTGGGTTCCAATGTCATTGAAGAGTGGCAGCAACAGAAGAGTGGATGTACTTAGCAGCAAGGAGCAAAGGCGGGCAGGCAAAGCACTGCTTTCCCCTATAATCTCTTTGTATGTAGGCTGCTGGAAGGCACTGCCCACTCTAGAGGAGTCCTCTCCTCCTCCCCTGAGTTAATTCTTCCTGGAAATGCCCTCACACCTCCATTCAGAGGCAAGATTAACCATCACACATAAATGCTAAGTCAGCTAGCAATTCTGTCAAGCAGGCAAAGTGGCCTTTGAGAATTTGGGGTTATAATGGCATCTGGTGATAGCAGATGCTGTCTGGGGGAGCCCGTAATCTGGGTGCCATTACAGCCAGCACATCAGACCACAGATGCCGTAGGAAAGGACAAACAGTTCTTAAAGATCCAGGCTGTTGCTGGGGCGGAAAGGAAGCCCTCTGCTTGCCTGGATACCTGGAATGGATGTTCTCGGGACCTCAGGCTGCCAGCGTGGCAGTCTCAGTGTGTAGACGGCTCACGCCTTCCCAGTTTATATGGAAACGTGCTCTTGCATTTCCCAAAGAGATTAACACCATGAAACAGCGCTGGAGCCTGGAGGGAGAAAACAGTTGCTTATTTGTGTGATAAATATTTTACTATGGAGAGCTCAGAATGGTCAGAAGTCTCCTCTGGGGTTTGCGGAACTACCTGAGTCTAGCCACCTGCCCCCAACTTGGCAGACGGCTCCACACACTCTCGCATACAGTTAAGGTAGGCTTCGCGCACATACTCTTCAGAACTGGGCCATCGGCAGACCAGACCTTAGATTCTGCTCCTGTCTCCACCCATCAGAAGGCCCCCAGCCAGCCAGGACCCAATACTAACCTTGACCGGTTTATGTCGTTGTTGGTTTTGTTGTTTTGGTTTTTGTTTTGTTGGGAACCCTGCTGCAGCATTTTCGTGTTCCCAGTCCTCAAACAGATAAGCTTTAAACCTACAGCCACACACTGCAGGCTAAGTGTGGGCTTTCCTGGGGCCCTTAGACTGCTTCTGGGTTCTCTGGTGGGCGGGGCTTTATAGCCTCCAATCAGTCACCAAAACTTAACAGCACTGTGTCTCCCTGATGGCCTTGCTTCCGGGACCTGAGCATCCTCAGGGAGACTGATACCTTTGCTTGTGGCCATCCATACGGCCCACAAAAGGTTTGCCTTGAGTGACAAGACAAAGCCCCAGACAGCTGTTCCAACTCAGGTCAGACTTAAAGAAGCAGGAACCTTTCCGAGGCCCGTTGCCCACGGCTGTGGCGTCTTACCCTGTCTGTCTGTCTGTCTGTCGCTCCTCCAGCCGATTTTCTGGGTATAGGAAGCAGGTTGGGAAGCCTGCACAGGCCTCTCGTTGCACATTTTAATCTTCCCTTCGGATCGATGTCCCTCATGCTTGGCCCTGTTCTCTTCCGTGCCCTTATTATCATAATTCATCCATAACCCTAAAAACAGGGCTCCTATTGAGCCACATTCTCCTCCTCCTCTCGAGTAAGTGTATTCATTCTTTACAAACACACACCGCAGCCTCCTGACCCTGGCTCGCTGAAATCCCACCCGCTAATGCTTCTGATCCCAGCCACGACCATAATTACATAAGAAGCCTTATCCTCGGAAACGCTCTCAGCTCTGAACACCATCCATCATTATTCTCTGAAAATGCAAGAACTATTCCACAGCTGCCTCTCCCACTGAGGATGCGCAGGAAAGAGACCACCGCGATCCAGCGAATGAGTCTCTTTGGTGTCGGGGTGAGGAGCGGGTGTTAATTTTTATGTTCAGCACACCAGGGCGCAGGGCCTGCTAATGATTCCACATTTATTGGAGGGAAAATAATAGGAAGGTACAAACAGAAGCCCGAGGCTGGGGAGTTTTCTCTCGGTAATAGCTCAGTGTGGAAAGTGGATTGGAGATAGGAAATAATAACCCAGATTTCCTGCAGTTAGGGACAAATGACATTGTGGTTTCCATACATTATCTACTGAGTCTACATAGTGATTGTCCCAGATAAATATTCTTCTTGTTCTGTTTCAGAGACAGAGGGGTCAGGGGTTAAGGGTAGCCCTGCAGAAAAAAAAAAATCCTCTTCTCTGAGAGGGAAGAGCCCTACTGTGTTAGATAACCACAAGGATTGTTCCAGGACCAAGTCCTGGGATAAATGGCGTACTGAGTGCAGATAGCCTGTGTTCCCTGTCTACATACTGAAAATCCTCTCTAGGTGACTGCCTGTACCTGACCTGGTGTAGACATTTTTATACATGGCGGTCATGCAGTATCCCTACCTCACCCACCACTAACATGGGGCTTTTCTTGAATTTTTAAAGAACTGAAATTTCTACCTCCCCCCCCCTCTTTGTGTGTGTGTGTGTGTGTGTGTGTGTGTGTGTGTGTGTGTGTGTGCAGGTGCCATCAGAACACACCAGGGGACATCTTGCCCTTTTACTGCTCAAAAATGTGGCCAGTCTCACCTTCATACACAGGCTGAAATATACCATGGAAAACCCAATGTCTAAATGGATATAGGCCTAGAATATAGAGGCTTCTATATGTGGTACCAAATGCTGTACATTCAATCTTTGTGCGTGCATCTGTGTATACCTGTGTGTGGAGGTAAGCTATCACTGTCACATATCATCCCTGGGACTCTGTCCACTTTGTCTTTCTAGCCTGAGGCTTGATGATTTGACCAGTCATCGCCACGTCCCTAGAACTGGGATAACAGGCATGCTGCCACCTACCACACCCTTGGCTTTCTATGTGGGTACTAGGATTGAACTCAGGTCCTCAGGCTTGACCAGCAAGCACCTAACTTATTGAGCCTTCTTCCCACTGTGAATGTTTTCAGCATTCCCAGTGAGAGGAGAGACATCAAGAGTTACATGGGGTAGGGACATGTAACTTCAAGGTAAACAAAGAACTGGACTGGGTTGGAACCCGATCACTGGCTACCTGCTCTCTGATCAGGGACTCCCAAAGAGATATACAAGGATCTAACATATGACAACAAAAACCCACCGAGCCACACTCCCAACCTTTCATGGGAGATTCTAGGCAGGTGCTTTACCACTGAGCCACACCTCAGCCCCTCACTGGAGGATTCTAGGCAGGGACTGTACCACTGAGCCACACCCCAGCCCCTCACTGGGGGATTCTAGGCAGGGGCTCTACCACTGAGCCACACCCCAGCCCCTCACTGGGGGATTCTAGGCAGGGGCTCTACCACTGAGCCACAGCTACAACCTCTCACGGGGGATTCTAAGCAGGTGGTCTACCATTGAGATTTCTGTGCTTTTCATTCAGATATGCAGTCTTGCTTCCTTGCCTTGAGCTCATTCTGTAGGCCAGGCTGGCTTAAGCTTTCAGTCATCCTGCCTCAGCCTCCTGAGTAGCTGTAACTTCAGACTGGTTCAGGAACTAGATTATGTCTTTTTTTTTTTTCTAATTAAAGAAAGGAAGCTTAAATCTAGAAATGTACTCCTCTAAAAAAATACTGATAATAAATACTGATTCCATGACTAAAGATATTGTTTTCAGTCAGAAGATCGTAGAATCTTGTGGCATGAGAGATGGCTCAGTGGTTAAGAATGCTTGCGGTTCTTGAAGAGGATCTGAGTCCAATTCCAGGAACCCATGTTGGGTGGCTCCCAACTGTAACCTCAGCTCCAGGAAATCTGATGCTCTATTCCGAACTCCAAGAGTTCGCCTGCACATACATGACATATACCTGCACACATACACATAAATTACATTTTTTTAAAAAGACATCTTAATTAAAAACAAAAAGGCTTTAAAATTGTGTCATTCCCCTGGTCAGTGAAGAAATGGAAAGTATAAAATCCACGCTTCCATGGAGAATCCCACTTTAAAGTTACCTGTTCCATACTGGACTGTGGTAGAAAATATTTAATCTCAATCCGGAGCCTCCACCCACCTTTGATCATTCAGTTCCCTGATAAAGACACGCAACTTATATTATTTACAGTAGCCTTAGTCAACACTAGAGTTGGGCAGAGATATCTATACTCTATGCTATTACCGTCTACTTTTCTATCTAGAACCCGAGTTATTACTTAGTAGGATTTATCTGGACTCTTAACCCCAATTGGCCGGCCCTCGCGGTCATGCTGTCTTGACTCCTAACCCATGGTGTCTTTCTTCTCTTCCCACATTCTTCTCACTCTCCTGGTGTTCTCCTCTGACCCCAAGGATGGGAACACCAAGCTCCACCTATCTCAATTCTGTCCAGCTATAGGCTGTAAGCATCTTTATTCGCCAATCAGAAATAACTTGATGGCAAGGTCACATAGAGTCACTTGGGTCTATTGTAGACTCTCTCATCTCTGGGACAAACAGGCTTGGGGGCCCGCACTTAGCATTACAATACATAGCAACAGACCAAGCAGCAACCCTGGACTCCAAGGAAGCATGCACCAGGTGTAGCTAACTCAATCAGCCTGAGACGGTTGGACATAGGCTATTTTATGGCCAAGATAAGGAAGGTTAAGTGTTGGTCTCATTGACTCGGGGGCTGTGCCCATGCCTTCTGTAGAACTGAGGCAGCATGGGTGGCTGATAGAAGGATGGGTCCTCAGGGAAGACAAAAACAAAATAAAAACTTATGACAGAATGACTGCAGGTGCAACAAACAGCTCAGAACTCCCCGGTGAGAGGGCAGCCATGGCAACAGCATCGGCAGCTGTAGAGAGTGGATGTCTGGTGCTGTGACTGTTTTCTGGTCACATGTGTTGATGCAAAACAGAAACAGACTCTGCTCTCATCTCAAAGGGAGATAGTTTATCCTGGAGCAAAATACCAACTGTAAGCATGGTTCAGGAACATGGATTTAGGTTATCCCCGATCACACACTCCAGTGTGGTAATGGAGTGGTAATGGTTTATGGGGTTGTCCTAGCAACAGAGCAAAGAAAATCATAAGTCAGGACAGTTTTCAAATGTGTCAGTGGGAACCTCAGGTAGGCGGGTCCCAGCAGAGAGGGGAAGTCACTGTCACAGGCGTCAGATACTCTCTGATGACACACTTAGCTTTGGGTGTTTGTTGCAAGTCAAGGGGTTATTTGTGCGTTTCAGAGGGTTTACCTAATCATCCCAAGCTGCTAGGCACCGCCACAGTATAATAATAGGATAAAGGCTATTCAGGGGCTGAGATAGCCCAAGATAATTTGTCTGTAGACCTATGATTTCCACCTATTGACAAACATTGATGGTCTAATCAGTTATCAACCTTGGAAAATGTCTGACGAGAGGGAGGCTTTTTTTTTCTTGGGAATGTCAGTTAACACACGGAATCTGAGAAATGGCCACAAGGTAAGTCCTGTGCTTGCACTGTGCCTGTGAAGTGCAGTCTGTTGCCTGGAGCACAGGGAATCCCAAAGACCTGTGAGACGTGTCCTGTGGTACCTTCCTGAGCTCAAGAGTCAGAGGGTGTGCCTGTGGGGGTCACTTTTCACATATCTAACAGTAGGGAACTTACAGAGCCAGGTTCTGTCTCAGACATCTGCAGAGCTGTGAAAAGCTGCTTCTGCCAGGAAAGCCTCTCACAGAGGGGACTGCGGGCAGGGTACAGGGCCTAAGCAGGAAAGCCTCTCACAGAGGGGACTGCGGGCAGGGTACAGGGCCTAAGCAGATACATCTACCATTAGAGCCCACGGGCTGCATGAGCCCCAAGATAGCTATGAGTGTGGCCCACAAAATCATGAACTTACTTAAAACATTACAGAAAAGTTTTTATTGTTATTGATTTTTTTTCAAGCTCTCAAAAATATTGCTCATTGCACACATCCCACCCCATTCCCTTCCTCTTTCCTCCTCCCCACCTTCACAGGTCACCTTTATCCTCTAGATAGTGTTCTTCTACATATGGACGTATGCACGTATGGATGTATATATGATTTCATGTAATCTATATAAAACCTAAGAACCACAATCTCTCATTTGTGAGTTCTCAATATGATATGTGCCTTTCATGTCTATTTTTAATTAAGTCCATTTTTTGAAAACAGTATAG
Source organism: Rhabdomys pumilio (assembly GCA_030674055.1). Taxonomy (NCBI): domain Eukaryota; kingdom Metazoa; phylum Chordata; class Mammalia; order Rodentia; family Muridae; genus Rhabdomys; species Rhabdomys pumilio. The sequence goes on from JANHMN010000023.1 coordinate 3,633,880, forward strand.
CCTCATTTAACTCCACACATGTCCGTTGTGTGGAGCCAGAACCATGGCTCAGTGGCTGTTAGCTCTTGCAGAGGACCTGGGTGTGATTCTCAGCACCACACTGAGAACCTTACAACTGCCTGTAACTCCAGTTCAAGGGGATCTGGTGCCCTCTTCTGGCCTCTGTGGATGTTACACACATTTGGTACACAGATGGCAGAGAAGGAACATGCACATAAATTAATTTGTTCTTGATGTCGCAGTACGTCTTCCTTACTCATTGCTGTGTGCCAGATACCTGAGTTGGCTCCACAGCCATGACTGTGTGAACAGCGCCAGCTGTGAGGCAGATATGCAAGTGTCTTTATCAACACGGAGGCTTTAGGGGAAATGCCCAGGAGAGCTTTAGCTGCACAGTGATTTTTCTGTAACTTGATTGCACGGTTCTCAAGCATGAACTCTGTATATGACAACTTCTATCACTGTGTTGAAAGGTTGAACATTCCTGGAAGCAAGCAAGAGCCGAGAGGGGCTGTCTTCTTTATGAAGTGTAGGTGGTTCTTTTTGGGGGGAAAAAAAAAGTTGGACAGACCTGGGGTGGGGTGTCCATCATCAGCCACCCTGGGCAAACTGCAACCTTTCCAGCCCTCTTGCCCCTGCATGTCTGACCTGCTAGGGCCGCTGCTGTTAGCACTCACTGGAGCAAGACTGTAGGAACCATGTCCCCTGCACATGGCTGCCCAGCCACTGTGGCAGTCTCTCACTATATGGTGCTGGGTGTGCAAGAGTCTCTGAAGGCCTGAGGCTGTGTCCCCTGGGGCACCCAAGCTCCACTTCCCCATGACTGAGTGAAATGGGAGAAGAGGTAGCCTAGGACTGGCCAGGCATCTCTAGGCTACACTCCTTGGTCAGTAAGGGGGAAGCAGCTTGGATCAACTGCTAGAAACCTCAGAAAATTTGAACCACGTGACAGGGAGAAAAGCTGGTCCCATCACAGACAAGAAGTAGTCATTAGAGCCATTCAGGAGCCTGGGGTTAGCGCCTCATACACACATACATCACTCTGGACACAGCTGAGGATTGTGTCACCTGGTCAGTATGGCAATGATAGCCACCCTATCTATCAATGACCCTCAGTGACTGGGTCTGAAGGTGAGGGTATGCTCAGTCTGACCTCTCTGCGGGTGTGTCCCCGTCTCCGATGGAGGACTGGAGAAGATGCACCACACAGTTGGGGAAATGGCTTGGCAGCTTAGAAACCCCTAGAGCCAAAGGCTAGACCAGGAGGACCAGGAGTAGCAAAAGTACTACCTGAGGGCATGCAGGGGACTGACCAAGCTGTGCATAGGAGGAGCCATGTCTCCACAGGAGGTAAGTAGCTGCCTCATCCTGGTCCCTGCAGAGGGCCCCTACTCACAAGCTGCCCCCGACAGGGCAGAGCTGTGGAAGCCCTGCTTAGCTTGTGCTCTCTCTTTTCACCTGCTGAGTCTCCACGGTTTAATTGTGAACGCTTGGGTTGTCATTAATTTTTTTTTTACATATCACAGCACCCCATCCATTCTGGTTTTAATCAGAAGCCCAGACCACACGTGGTCCTGGATCCCAGAAGTCAGTCTGCCCTGCAGCTCATGGTTGGGACTGGGAAGTTGGCAAGGCTTCTTCTGAAGCCAGCAGGCCGGCATCAGGGTTGCTTGGTTGGAGGGATTTGATCATTAATAATGTCTGATCAACCGTGACCCCTTCACAATCAGAGAACTCAGAGAAACACGCAGAGCCAGCCAAACCCTGCCACTTTGGAGTTTCGGAAATTAGAAGGGGTATTCAACTATTTAATGTAGAGCCTCCAAGCTCAGGAGGCCTGGATGGGGAGGCTGGGTGTCTGGAATTGTGGAAGAGGGGGTCATGGGGAAGGCCACGGCAGGAGGACACTAGAAAGGGGGGTGAACAATGCAAGTGTAACCATGTAGTAATCCTGCCTGCTACAAGCAGTGTGACAGCCTACTCAGGGCAGGTCTGGCCTCTCCTGCTGGGTTGAAGGGAAGGGCTGCACCATAGGAGGGGAATGGAAGAGCCTGAGGCACGGGCTCATGACAACCTCCTGTGGGGAACAATGCTGGGTCCTGGATCTGGTGGTATTCTCTGAACATGCAGCATCTCGAGGAAAGATGAAGCTGTGTTCACATCTTGTTCCCGTGAAGGATGAACTGTGAGACTTTCACAGAGGACTGAGCTCAGACAGCAGGCGCTCATCGCCAGGGCTGTGACCTCCCTATCAATGTGCACCCCACAGAGCTTTGGAAGTCAGGAAGGAACAGAGAGAGGGCAAGCCACATTTTGGTTTCCAATCTGGCCTGATTATGGGGTGTCAGAAGTGTAGGTTTTCTGGGCAAGTAAAGAAATAAATTGGCTGATAGAACTTTCCTGACTCCATTCCGCTCCCACAGGGTACCAGATCGCCTACCGCCTGGCCAGCGGCAGTCCTCACACCTTCACCACTGTTGAGGTGGGTGCCACGGTGCGGCAGTTCACAGCCACAGAGCTGGCCCCGGAGTCTGCATACATCTTCAGACTGTCTGCTAAGACAAGGCAGGGCTGGGGGGAGCCCCTGGAGGCCACAGTTATCACCACTGAGAAGAGAGGTAAGTCCCCAGGCCCAAACCTGACTGTAACCGGCAGGGCACACAGCAGTCTCCTCAAGCCCACTCTTCTCCACAGAGCTTAGAAGCTGGGGCGAGAGAGCTAGGCAGATTGCCTTTTTTATTTTGGAAAGTGTGTGTGGCATATTTGTATGTGTGTGTGCAGTGTGTATGCCGGTACTTATGCACATGCGTGTGCATCTGTGTGGAGGCCAGAGGTAGGGTGTCTTTGCCCCAAGACTCTCCACCTTATTGAGACAGTGTTTCATTGAGCTAGGTTGGCTAACCAGCAAGCTCTAGGGGATTCATCTGTCTCCGAATCCCCAGTTAAAGACATGGGCCATGGTGTCTTTAATACAGTTCTTCATGTTATAGTGACACCCCCCCTCCAACTATTAAATTATTTTATTATAACTGTAATTGGACTGCTTCTATGGGTTTTAATGTAAACATCTGTGTTTTCTGATGGTCTTTTGGTGACCCCTGTGAAAGGGTTGTTCAGCCCCCCAAGGGTGACCACATAGGGAACAGCCAACAGACTAATGTAAGGATTCCACCAAGATTCCGCTTGGAGAACCAGAGTTTATTAGGTCTGCTTACCATACACAGAGGGTGGGGCTTCACTTACAAGTGTACAAGTACCCCCCAAACAGCATCACACATAGTGATGACCTCATGGAATCTCCCCTTTAGTCAGCCTGCTACTTCCTATATAGTCTAGCATCTACCAGGGTCACTTGCAGTTATCTAGGTGGAGTGAAGGAGGGAGAAATGGCTAGAATCCCAGGTGAGGGTCCCGTGACCCTCCTATCGTCCATCTACGGAGGAGTGTCACTAGCTCCATCACCATTAGTATACATATAACTAATACTGTATTATTCTGCTCAGTTAGTTACTGAAGCTACTAGCGCAAGATATCTCTACTCTAAAATAACAATGTTATGCTGGGGGGGGGGGGGGGAGCTATGCAAGGGATGCTAGCCATCACAGCTAGACCCAGCGGTCCGAGAACTGGGCCAGAAGGTCATGGGAAACACCTGAGCTCAAGGCTCAGGACTGTGAGGCCTCGGACAAACTCTTCCTCCTTCTTTGCTATGGCACTGGCTTGGGAGGCCGGTGTGGGACACTTAGCACAGTGCCTGGGACAGCCGAGCAACTTTCCCTATCATAAGCAAGGCTCTCAGAGTGTGATGAAAAAGCTCAACCAACATGAATGAGTGTCACCGTTGCATTTGTGATGACGTTTATTACAAGATTTAAAGCAGGCCATCTCAGGGAGCAAGGAGTCGGACTCAGAGCGCTTAAATCTAAGTGAAAGGAGGCCGGCACAGAGCTCCCTTCTTGCTCTGGTCGTCTCCAAGTATCAAGTATCATGGCCTGTGCTCTCATCCCCAGCTCTCACCAAACCCTCCTAAGGTTTTATCAGGGAAGAAACCAAGTCTCTTTCACAGAAGAAGCCTGCTGGGTGACGAATGGGCCACGGTGCCCTGAGATCCACTGTGCCTGCTTTGTGCGCTGACAGTCATACCTCATCTCTGCAGAGTGAGCACCAGCAGAGTCAGGTCTTACCTCCACACCCTGAACCAGCAAGTTCCACGCAAGCTCGAGATCCATCAGCCTTCCCTGACTGAGCCAGGAGCCTGGTCAGGCCACCTGCCTTCCGGGAGTCACCAAGCTGAGCATACCCGTTTCCAGGGTTTTCCCAGCTTCAGGCTGCCAGCCAGCCTGTGTTAGCCTTTCATTACTATGACAAAATAGTCGAGAAAAACAACATAAAAGAGGAAGGTTGATCTTGCCTCATAAGCTCATATGTGCTCAAACTGGCTGGGGCTGGGGCTGCAGAGGTAGAGAGGAGCCTTTGTTTATGGGGCCCAGACACTCCTGACAGCAGGGGCTTGTCAGCTCTAGGATGTATGGGACAGCCTGATCTCTCTCTAGGATAAAGATAGTCTTAATGCAGGCAGGGACATCAAATGGTGATATAGCCCAGGCTGGTCTTGATCCTCCTGCTTTTGGCTCATTGTTTGTTTGTTTGTTGTTGTTGTTGTTGTTGTTGTTGTTGTTGTTGTTGTCGTGGTGGTGGTGGTGGTGGTAGTGGTGGTGGTGGTGGTGGTGGTGGTGGTGGTGGTGGTGGTGGTGGTTGTGGTGGTGGTGGTAATGGTTGGTTGGGTTAGGTTGTTTTTCCGAGACAGGGTTTCTCTGTGTAGCCCTGGCTGGCATGTAACTCACTCTATAAACCAGGCTGTCCTTGAACTCAGAGATCCACCTGCCTCTGCCTCCCAAGTGCTGGGATTGAAGG
>JANHMN010000023.1:3638803-3660721 GCA_030674055.1 Rhabdomys pumilio
TAGGTTATACACATGGGTTTATAGAGTGTGGCCTCAGGTGTCATCCTTGAGACACTCTCTACCTTGTTCTTTGAGACAGGGATTCCCACTGTCTTGCCACTTGCTGATTTGGCTAGGCTAACTGGCCAGCGAGCCACAGGAAGCCACCTGTCCCTACCTCCCCAGATTATGAGCGAACACCATTCCTCTGGGCTGCTTTGCACACGGGCTGTGGAGATCCAACTCTGGTCTTTGTGCTTGTACCAGAATTACCTTAACAGCTGAGTCTCTCCAGCCCATCAACACTCTGGAAGCAAAGGATGAATGAGAAAGGTTTTCTAGGGCCCTTACAGACTTGAGTGGGATCCACATGAACACATACAAACACCCTTCTGTGGTAAGCCAGTGCAGCCTTGTTGCCTACAGCACAGGGCCACCACTCCCTATGCCAGCACCCAGCCTCTTAGGGCTGGAACCTTGACTTCCCACCGAGTCCTTATGCAAGACATGGGGATGGGGAGCCAGAGCCACGTCCAGTGGCAGTGTGGCCATAGAAGGCCTTGGAAACTGAGAGGAAGCCCAGCTTTTTCTCGGGCCTGCAGAAATCAGGCTTCCAGCCAGCACGTACATTCACAGCCTGGCCTGTTGATTGAACCAGATCGAAGCGCCTCTCACAGCCCCGTCACTGTGGGGCCCACGATCGATGGCTGCTTTATTACACGTCACACATTTTAATCAGAATCAATAATACCCATGATAAACAATTAAACAATTATTTCTCCCTCTATGGAGTTCCTCTGTTGAAATCAATGGGGGACAGGAACACAGTATTGGGCACATGGTACCTATTCAAGGCCAAGGCTGGTCTCAGGCACCTTACATTCTAACCCTTCCACAAGGATCCCCCACACCCCTGTCCAGCGTTTGACTCTCACCTCCCAAGAGAACCCAGTAGAGGCCTCTCATGTCCTAGACTCAGGTTAACTATAAAGAAAAAGAAATTAGGTTCTAAGGATGAGCTGAGCCTCCAAATCAGACAGTGTGCAAAGGCAACCTGATGCTTTGAGATGTCTCTGTCATCTGGACATGCTCACCCTTGTTGGGTAGGGGCTGGGGCCCCTGGCGGCACACGCTTCTGGCTGATTCTTCTATGTGAACAAGTCCTGCTCCCAAGTCAGACCTGATCTGGTGTCTCCAATGTCAGCTGTAAGACAACCTCCTCTCTCAAACCAAGGACTTGCTTTTCTTTCTTTATGAGCATGGCGGGGGAAGCATGCGTGTACATGTGTTTACATGTGTGGGACTGCATGTGTAAGTGCACATAGAAGTCAGAAGGCCAGCCTTGAGTGTTGGTTTCCTTCCACAGGTACCACCTACTCCGTTTCTTAAGACAGTAGGTCTTAAGTAAGTCTTAAGTAAGTCTCAATGGGTCCTAAAATTCTCCCATTAGGTGAGGCTGGCTGGCCAGTAAGCCCCAGGGGTCTGCCTGTCTCCAACTCTCTAGAACTGGAATTTTAAAAATGCACCATTATACCCCAATTTTTACGTGGAATTTGGGCCCTGAACTTGGGTTCCCATGCTTGTACTGAAAGAAAATTGCAAGTACTTTTTCTGCTAATCCAGGCCTACTCTCTGGCCTCAGGACTTCCTTCACTCTGCCTGGATGAAGTCACACAGGGACTCCTATCGGCAGTCATCAGTGGGGCAGCAAGGAATGGTCTCTCATGAGTCCCTGCTTTTCTCCTCCTCTGGTTGCAGAGAGGCCAGCGCCCCCCAGAGAGCTCCTGGTACCCCAGGCAGAAGTGACAGCACGTAGCCTGAGGCTCCAGTGGGTCCCTGGCAGTGACGGAGCCTCCCCGATCCGGTACTTCACAGTGCAGGTGCGAGAGCTGCCCGGTGGAGAGTGGCAGACCTACTCCTCCTCTGTCAGCCACGAGGCCACAGCCTGTGCCGTTGAAAGGTACTGCAGAGTGGATGCGGAGAGGATGCGGAGAGGTGGGGTAGGAGAGCAGCGGGCGCCGGAGAGCAGAGTGGGGAGAAGAGAAGAAGGGGCAGGGGAGCAGAGGAGGAAGGGTGAGAGGAGGTGCGGTGGTGGGGAACAGGGGCACGTCTGGGGCTAGAGAAGGGGGAGCAGAGGAGGAGGGAATGGAGCAGGGAGGGGAAGAGGGGTGAGAGGAGCAGGGATGGGGGAGCAAGGGGAGCAGGGTAAGTGGGGGAGTGGAGGGGGCAGGGATCCAAAGGGAATTCAGGGGAGGGGCTGAGGGGCGGGGACACGGAGTTGGGCAGAGGAGAAGTATTCAGTATTCATCTTTCTGAACTTGGAGTCTAAGTCATTTGTCTCTCTACTGCCACAAAAAAAAAAAAAAAAAAAATTGTTGAAAGCAGCCTAAGGGAGGAAGGGTTCATTCTGGCTCCCAATTTGAGGCAGTCTCTCATGGCCCTGAAGGCATGGGGCAGGAGCTTGAGGCCTGTGGTCATACTGCGTCCTGTCAGTAAGCTCCTCCCATTCATTCTCCATTCAAGGACCCCGCCTCTGGAATGGTGCCAACCACACTTAAAGTGAGTCCCGGCCCGCACATCAATTAACCCAATCTAGGTGATCCCCTGCAGGCATTCCCTGAGACAGGACTCCAGGGTGATTCTAGAGTCTGTCAGGTTATAGTGGATGTTAACCATCACACTGGGTTAGCCGCTTGATCTGATATTTAAGTAGCAGGTGTCCTGTTCCTACATATTGGTGTGTGTGAGATGCCCCTCCCCTTCTCCTCGCCCCACCCCTCCTCCCTGTTCTTTCATGTCACAGAGTTCTGTTACTCTCCCACCTCCCCACCCCAAAGCCTCCTTTTAGCCTCTCATGGACCCCTTTATAATCCCCTGCCCTCTACCTATACTGGCTCCTATACAAATACATGTGTGTAAAAGTTAGGAGTTGCTGGGCAGTGGTGGTGCACGCCTTTAATACCAGTACTTGGGAGGCAGAGGCAGGCAGATTTCTGAGTTCGGGGCCAGCCTGGTCTACAGAGTAAGTTCCAGGACAGCCAATGCTATACAGAGAAACTCTGTCTCAAAAAAAACGAAAGAAAAAAAAAAAAGTTAGGAGTTATAATCTGAGCATGACAGAGAACGTGTTGAAATGTTAACAAAAAAAATTTTTTTTAATTAATAATAAAAAAAAAACTAATTTAAAATGGCCCCTGTTCACCAGAGGGCCTCTACTCTCAAAGTCTCCACCTTGGCCTTCTCCAGCTCACACAGTAGGTGTCTGTGTATCCAAGGAGATGTCCTACTGAAAGCTAGCCCCCTATCTCTGTTGACACTTACCATACCAGGGGCTCAAGATCTTCAGGGCCCTCACCTTCCAGGTGTGCTACACCCAGGCCCAAGGACTTAGGAGGCAAAAATAGGGCTGAACCTAGGCTTTGCCCTGGTACCCCCAAAGGTAGATGCTGAGAAAGAGGCAGTGGGAAGGCAGTGAGTGACTGGAGGTGAAGGCCAAGAAGACACCCCTTCTCTTCGAGGTATAATAACCCCACCCCTTTGTCTGGCCACATGAAAGACAAGATAACAAGCTCAGTCCAAAGCATTCCAAGTACCCACAGACACTGTGTTTGGTAAGGAGAGGCCCCTGTTTCAAGACAGGCAGTTTCATTTAGTCCAGAGGAGACCTGTCAGTTTCCTAATGGGCGAGAACCAGAACTGTCTGCTGTCATGATGTCACCCCTAATAATCCCAGCAGCTAAGTTTATTTCCATCTGCCACATGAGATCAGCTGGTGGAGAGACAGAGTTTAACTGTGGAGATCTAGTGGTTCTCTGCTCAAGTGACTGCAGTCCAGAGCCCAGCGTGAGGGTGGGATGTGAGCTACTGCCGTCATGAAATATGCAGAACGACTTCTATTTCCGAGACCATGAATTTAGTCCTGGGGAGGGACATTGAACTGCAGGTTGTGCCTTATGTTTTAGTTAGGGTGTCCATTGCTGTGAACAGACACTGTGATCAAGGCAGCTCTTAGAAAGGACAACATTTCATTGGGGCTGACTTACACTTTCACAGATTTAGTCCATTGTCCTCATGGAGGGAAACATGGCAGTATACAGGCCATCGTGGTGCTGGAGACAGAGCTGAGATTCTACAGCTTGGTCCATAGGCAGCAGAATAAGACTGTGTCACTGGATGTGACTTGAGCATATATGACCTCAAAGCTCTGCCTCCACAGTGACACACTTCCTCCAACAAGGCCACACCTTCTAATAGTGCCACACCCATGGGCCAAGCGAGTCTATGGGAACCATGCCTATTCAAACCACCACACTTACCCACACCACAACTCTGTCTGAAGGGCTTTGGCCGTGCAGGTAAAACTTGCATGTGAATATCCACAGAACTAACTCATGCTGGACAATGTGACCATGGCTCCTGAGTTTGCAGAGCAGTGTGTGCCATAGAGTTTGGTCTGTGCTGTGAGTCCTCATTTCCTGAATCTTGGATCCCGAGAAAACAGGTGTTGAGATTACTCAAAACTGGGCCTTAATGTGACTTGGAAGGCAAGGCATGCAGAATGTGCAAAGAGCCAGGCGACAATTCCCATAGTGTGGATGAATTTCACATCACCCACAGAGACAAGGAGAGAGAACTCTCCAGAAAGCAAAGAGAAAGTAGTATTTATTAATTGTCCACTGTGTGCCAAGACTGTTAGATCACTGATGGTGATTCAATGCTCACAAATGGTCTCAGGAGCTCTGATCTCCATTTTTACAGATGAACCAAGTGAAACCCATAAAAATCAAATGGCTCACCCTGGCTGGTAATGACGGAGCTGTAGCTTGGCCAACGCTGCTTGGCCAACCCCACAGGAGAGGTTCAGGCTGCTCCAGAGGAGTGACAAGGATGTGGCAGAATTCAAAGAGCAGGTCTTTCCTTCCTTTATCAGGGAGTCCTTGAGGCTGACCTTGAGGCAGGATTGACCCTGGCAGGATGGAGGCCAGGTTGGGACTGAGGTGGAAGGAGTGGGGATGCTGGGAGCAGCCATGGTCAGAGGTGAGATCTGCAGGAGTGGGTGGGGCCAGATGCATTTGCATATAGGATGCTAGTTCCAGGGAACTATATCTAGTTTAGAGCCAGGAAAGCTGGCAGCCTGGACAGGGGCCATGATCTCCAGTCACCGTCATGACAGGTCTTCTCTGAGTCACAAGTCTCCCTACAGGGCCTCAAAGTTCCTCTTCTGTTTGCAGAAGGCAGACCTGGCTTCCAACCTGCAAGGTTAGCTCCCTGAACCTCTTGCCTGTTTGTGTCCAGCATCCTTGGTGAATGGAGTCCTGGTGACAACTGGTGTGCTAGAGGCCTCTGTGTCTTTTCCTCCTTCACAGCCAGCTTCATTTGTCTCAAGGCTGGTCTGGTTCACCCAGCCACATGTCACTGCACACTGCTCTCTGTGTTGAACAGGGCTCTCAACAGGTAGGGCAATGGAGAAAGCGTCCTTGGGGAGCGTGCCATGTAGCCCCTTATGGGACACTGAATCCTCACTCTGTGAGCTGATGAATGTGATCTCAGCTTTCTCCGTTCTATGTGCAGGATGTGTCCTGCTTCTTCTGTTTTTAATTTTTAATTTTACTTAATTTTTTCTTTATTCTTGAGAATTTTGTGCATATATACAAAAAAAGATGATCATGTTTACTCCTCTAGTTCCCATAATAATCCCACACAACATATCCCTCCAACACACACTCGCACACACACACACACACACACACACACACACACACACACACACGCACGCGCGCGCACATACTCACACACATACACATGCACACACTCACACATACATACACACACGCACACTCACACTTATACACGCACACACATGCACACACACGCACACACATGCACACACATGCACTTATGCACACTCACACACTTATGCACACTCACACACACACTCCATTAAGTCTAGTTGATTCTGTTCATATGTGCATGGATGTGGGACCATCCACTGGAACATGACAATCCCACCAGAGGTCACATTATCAAAAAAGAGTGATTCACGACCCTCTCTGGAGAAATCATCATTCTCTTATGGTCTCTGAGACATCTGTAACACGTGGTGCATATACACACACACACACACACACACACACTCAGGCCCATACACATAGACATAATAAAAAAACAAAGTAAACTTTGGGCTGGAGAGATGGCTTGGTGATTAAGAGCACTTACTTATCTTGCAGAAGACCTGGGTTCAGTCCCCAGCACCCACATCAGATGACTCTCAACAGCCCATAACTCTAGTTCTTAGGGATCTGACATCCTCTTCTGATCTTCATGGCACCTGCATGCACATAGGTATACACATAATACATTAAAAATAGACAAATGTTCCTCCTCTACCCCCAGCAACTGCCAAAAGCCTCCCAGTCAGGGGTGGTCAAGCCTGGAGATCATCAACCCCATCCAAGCTGGCATTTTTGCTGGCTTGATCTTGTGCAGATGACCCCAGCTGCTGTGAGTTCATGTGTGATAGCCATGTCATGTCCAAGAGGCAGCATTTCACAGTGGTCCTCCACACGCTCCAGCTCTTGTGCTCCTCCTGCCTCCTCATTCACAGTGTTCTCTGAGGCCATGAGGGAGGCTATGGATGTATTGTTTAGGGTTAAACACTCAGTCTTTTATTTGTAGTATTTAACAAGTTATTCCTCCACCCCACGTTGACTATTGCCCTCTGCAAAAAGAAGCTCCTCTGACCAAAGCTAAGAGAAGCCCAGGTCTGTGAGTATAAACACAAATATTTAGGAGACACTTGAAAGCATGACCATTTAGGATAATATAATCGTAGGTTCTACCCTAGGGCCTATGACCTCCTCAGCTATGGACTTTTGAACAAGATTATAAGATGAGGCATAAAACTCTCTCTTGGGGAGCAAGCCTCAAATTCAATCAGAAAGTGGTTAGTCACCCCCATAACAGCTGTGCCACTATTGTCTAGGGGGCACATTTGTGTGGCAGGTCAGTATTACAGCATGTGGCATGTTCCTTTCCATGAAGCAGCATGGTCACCATAATGTGTTCGTCTCTTTGGCAAAGTGTTATTGAGCATCCGCGCGGGCCGAGCACAGTCCTCGGGCCGAAAGGGGCAGGAGTTCCTGAGGCTGCCCTAGCCTCCATCTCTAGGCATGCAGAATGCTAGTGTGGCCATGAGAAAGAAGCCATGGGAGTGCCAGGGCTCAGCTGATAGAGTGCGTGCCTGGCACACACAAAGCTCTGGATGCCATCCCAGCCCCACATAGAACAGACGTGTTGATACACGCTTCCAGTGTCAAGTCTTGAGGATATGGAAACAGGAAGATCAGGAAGCCAAAGTCATCTTCAGGTCCATAGTCAGTTCCTAGCCAGTCTTAGCTGTAGACTCAAGAGGAAGGGAGGGAGAGAGGGAGGGAGGGAGGGAGGAAGGAAGGAAGGAAGGAAGGAAGGAAGGAAGGAAAGAAGGAAGGGATGAAGGAAGGAACAAAGGAAGAAACAAAGGAAGAAAACAAAGGGCCAAAGAGCATCTAGGACATTATGTGATGGGCACTTACTTTAGCTTTTCAAGATAATATCTAAGAAATAATAATGACAACAGCTGTGTGTGTATATATGTGTGTGCTGTATATGCATGTATGCACATGTGTATGAAGATACAGTCCCGCATAGGTTAGATGAGGGCGGCATGTGTTTTGCTCCATCACTATCTTATTCCATTGAAACAGGGTCTCTTACTGAACCTGGAGCTAGTCTGGCAGGTAGCAAGGCTGTCTCTCCTTCCTCCAGCAATGGGCTCATACACACAGCCACCCAGCCATGTGGTATTAGGGATTTGAACTCAGGTCTCTTTATGCTTGCACAGCAAGCCCTTTTACCCACAGAGCTGTCTCCCCAGCTGTTTTAAATGAGTGCGTACTACAGAGTCTCCCAAGTGCCTCACCTGATTTAATTCTCAGGACAGCCTCTTGATGTCTGTTTATTAGCCACCCAGATGCTTTAGGGTTTCACTGCTGTGGAGGCACAGCATGACCGAGGCAACTCGTATAAAGGAAACCATGTAACTGGGGCTGGCTTGCAGGTTCAGAGGTTCAGTCCATTATCATCGAAGCAGGAAGCATGCAGGCAGACAGAGTGCTAGAGAAGGAGCTGAGGACTCTACATGTGAATCAGCAAACAGCAAGGAGAGATTGTGAGCCATTGGCCTGGCTTGAGCATCTGAGACCTCAAAGCCTGCCCCCAGTGGCACATTTCCTTCCACAAGGCCACACCCACTCCCACAAGGCCACACCTCCTAATAGTCCCACTCCCTGTGGGCCAAGCATTCAAACACATGAATCTATGGGAGGCCTAACCTATTCAGACCACCATACCAGATGAGGAAGTGTCTGCAAAGTGGCCCATCAAGCATAGCTGGGTGAGAGACTGGAAGGTATATATCAGAGTGCACATTTTTAAGATCTCCGTGCTGCTTTTAACACCAGGGAAGCAGCTAGCCGTTCAAAATGTGGGGTCTCAGTGTATGAGGCTATGAAGTAACAGGCTAGGCAGGCATTGATCACTGAAATTAGACACAGTAGCTTCTGGAAATCCAGGAACAGGTGGACGTGGTTTGTTGGAGCTAAACAAAAGTTGTCCCCAGAAACCACAGCAAAGATCATTCTAGGCAGCAGGCCTTTGGGGGCCTTTCTGTTAAGCTGAGTTAAGCCAACCAAGACCAGAATCTCCTGGTTGCTGCTGGTGAAGCTGGGCCTATGGGGGTCTAGGAATTGGCAAGGCCAGAGCTTTAGGGAAATGCTGTTATCTAATGTATTCAGAGGCAGGGAGCTCAAAAGTACTCTGATCTCTGATTGTGGCAGCTACAGAAACACAGCTCTCACTTCAAGGGGTAGGATTTATTCTGAAGTCAAGAGTGAGTGAACATAGTCCAGGAGTGCAGACCCAGACTACCTCAAATACCATGTTCCACCATGGTAACAAGTCCATGAGGTCTCATGGCAACATAAAGAAAGCCCTAAGTCAAGGCAATTTAAAATACATTGTTGGAAACCGCAGGTGTCGGAAATCACAGGTAGGCGATTACAGAGAGGAGGAAATCTGCTTTAGTTTCAGATGCTGTCTGAGGACATTCTTGGCTTTTGGGCAGGTGTGGAAGCCAGAGGTCTGTCTGTACCTTCTGAAAGGATTTGGCTAAAAGTCACATGGATGTGCGCTCACACCCAGAGGTGGGCATTGATGGCTCTTTAGGGGACTAATGGGAGTCCAAGATAACTTCCTCCCAACGTGTGACAGTCAAGCAGCCTTATAGAATGCCCTTTTCTTTTTTCTTTTCTTCTCTTTTCTTTATTTCCTTCTTTCTCTTCCTCCCATCCCAGAATTTTAATCCACAATGTTTTCTGAAACTGATTATAGGTTTTCTAAAGAACAGAACCTATCTTTGAAGTCAGCATTTTCTTAGTGGTCCATTTTCATCCTGCCTGGGAACTTTGTCCCTGGTGCAAGCTGGACAGTGTATGCTCACCCTTGGTGTAGCATGGGCTTCAGCACCTGGAAGGGAGAAGGACCCTATGACATGTCTGGCTGGGGTAGGGCAGAGACATCGGTGAATCCAAAAAGGTTGATGGACCAGGACAGAGCCCTGGCAGGAACCCTAGGGGGGTCGTGAAGGGCAGGCTTTGCTCTGGATACATTAGAGCTAGAAGACAGATCTTTCAGCTCCTCCCCTGAGCCCAACCCCAGCTCTACCCCTTCATCCTTGGTCTAGGCTAGCAGTAATTTACTATGTAGCATCTTATTTAAGAGGTATTGAATGTCCTCTGGACAAAATTGTTCACTGCTATCTCCCTCAGTGATACCTTCTCTCCCTGGGCACCATGGCAGCAGTGGGCCCTGAAAGGATCTGTAGCTGTATCCACTGAGTGGTTCTGTATATACTGGTTGCAGCGTGACCCAACTTAGTAGTTCCAGGGGCAGGGGAAACATCTGTCTGCCTCTCCAACATTCTTTAGTCGCTACACAGACAGACAGACAGACAGACAGACAGACAGACAGACAGACAGACTCACTCCCTGTAGTCACTGATTTCTTTCCATTGCAGGCTGAGGCCTTTCACCTCCTACAAGCTGCGCCTGAAGGCCACCAATGACATTGGAGACAGTGACTTCAGTGTAGAAACAGAGGCCGTGACCACATTGCAAGACGGTGAGTAAAAACCAGCCCAACAGAACCGCTCCCCACTGCTGCACTAAGGCCTGAGGGCAACTTCCTCCCCAAAGAGACCCAGCTCCTGTCTTGAGCAGAGAGGAGGGGTCACCAGGGAGGGTGACAAGCAGAGGAAGTCCATTAGTAACTGACAGCCTGGGGTGTTCCTACACACCCGGTGGTCATAAATCAAGGCCCCCCAGAGAGCTTCCAGATGGAATGGAACTTGCTTTGATTGGCTTCCAAAACCCTGGTCCATTAGAAATTGAATAATTAATGGGGGTCGTTAAAAATAAATGTCTGCGGGTAGCTGGGTCCAAACAGTTTCAGATTCCCCCCAAAGCACCAGGTGGCTTCTTCACCCACTTCTGACCTCAGAGGCATTGGACCTGAAGATACATTGTCTCCTCAGTGACCTGGGGTGGAGGAGGGAGGGCAGGGAAGGAGTGCGGTGAGCCTGGGAGAGCACTCCATCAGACACAGCTATAACCTGACAAGCCTGATGGGAGATGGATACTGTGTAACTCCCAGATCAGCCTCAGAGCCCAGGCACTTAGTGCGGCCACCAGGGCTTTGTGGGAACTCCTAGAAAGCTCTGTCTTTTCCGTTTAATGCTCCAGTGCAATGGTTTCCAACTGGGCCAGGTCCCAGCTGCCTGGTCCTGTGACCTCACATCATATGTCGTTGCCCCCCCCCCCTCCTCCACTCCCAAACCCTTCACAGCCTGGAGATTTAACTTGCACCACACAAAGTTTCAGGCCACCTCAGGGACTAGCCCAGGGGTGGAGGTGAGTAATTGCAGCTTCCCAGACACACTCAAGATGTTTGATGCAGAAACAAAATAAAAACAAGCAAAAAAGCAGCTCTCGCCTCAACAGGAATGGGAGACACTTTACTTGGGAGTCAAATTTGAGTGACCATGGTCCAGGGGAACACAAATTCGGGTTGCCTCAAATACTGTATTTCAACATGATAACAATTCTATGCATACAGTTTTTATGGTGGCAAAGCGAAGGAGATTTTAAACAAGAACAATTTTGAACTTATGGGTGGAACAAATCGGTGGGAACACTAGGTAGATAGGTTACAGTAACGTCCGCTTTAGACCTCAGACTTACCTGGTGACATTTTAGCCTTTGAGTTAGGGAAGCTGGGGTCTGTTTGTACATTCCAAAAGGATTTACATAACAGTCCTGATTGTGGTAGACTGCACATAGGAGTAGGCAATCCATGACTATTTAGGGACTAAGATAGCTAAAGATAATTCAGCTTCCCAGGACTATCACATCCCAACTCCCTAGGGTCACAGACATTGTAACTCCAGCCTTTTTTCCCTCCCGCCCTGAGAATTTCAGGTTAACACAGAGAATTTTGCTGCAAGCCCAGCATCCATACTGTGGTTGGGTTCACTGGGTCAGGTGCCTGATAAAAGGGACTCTAGGCTTCCCTGAGTCCCTGGAGAAATGAACCCTGTGCAATCCTGAGAGTTGAGCTTCTGCTCGCAGCTGCCGCAGAGCTCAGGAGAGAAGCTGTGACAGGAAGCTGGGTGGGCGGCCCAAGGCACCTGGCTGAGGATGTGGGAAACAAAGCGGACACAAAACCCTTTCATTCGCTGCTAAGAATATGTGGAGGGAAAAAGGCTATCAATGAACTCCTTTAAAACTGAGGGTTTGCTGACTGGAGAGATAGCCCAGTGGACAGCTTGTTTGTTCCTCAAGCATAGGGACCTGGGTTCAAATCCCCAGCACCCATGTTAAAAAAAAAATTTCAGCAACATTTGTAACCCCAGCTGGGGGGGTGGGGGTGGGGGTGCCAGGGTGAGCTAGCCAGACAGTTGAGCCAAAGTGGATAAACTGTGGGCTCAAACTGAGGTAGACAGCATCAACTTTAACATCCAGCCTCCACTCTCCCTTAAGGACCAGCATGGGGCATAAACGTGTACACCCATGCATAGAGCCTTCACACGTACACAGGAGAGGGGAGGGGGCAGAACAAGGGTAGAAAGTCAGCATCAAAGAAAACCTGAAAAAAAAAACACATTCATTTTTATCTTGCATCAGACACAATAGAGAGAATATTTGCAACAGTGCACTAATTCTTAGAAGAAAGACACCCAGACACCCAGCAGGCTGCTTTCATTGTTGGGTTATCTCTGACAAACAGGGAGCACAGTATCCTGACAGGCTCCCGGCAACCTCAAGGAATAGGCCATTTCTGAAAAGCTATTCAAGGACCTCTCCAGGCTCCCCAGGCCCCTTCTCAAGCCTTTGATATTCAAATGGAGCTTTTGAGGCCCCTATCTCATCATCTTCCTTGTCTGAGACTTGCAATTTCCCTTTGTGGGTGGATTTGCATTGTGTTTGTGGCCCTTTGTCTCCCTATGTCAGGTGGAGATTGACTGGTAAGACCAACCCTACCTTAGCTGGAAGAGGGAGGGGCTTCTGATGACTCTGAGTGACATTTTCTTTTTGCTGAGTTAGTGATGGAATCCAAGGCCTTGCAGGTGTTGACCCCAACTTCTCACTGGGGGATTCTAGGCAGGGACTCTACCACTGAGCCACACCCCAGCCCCTCACTGTGGGATTCTAGGCAGGAGCTCTACCACTGAGCCACACCCCAGCCCCTCACTGGGGGATTCTAGGCAGGGGCTCTACCACTGAGCCACACCCCAGCCCCTCACTGGGGGATTCTAGGCAGGGGCTCTACCACTGAGCCACACCCCAGCCCCTCACTGGGGGATTCTGCAGGGGCTCTACCACTGAGCCACACCCCAGCCCCTCATTGGGTGATTCTAGGCAGGGGCTCTACCACTGAGCTACACCCCCAGTCCCTCACTGGGGGATTCTAGGCAGGTGCTCTTCCACTGAGACACACACCAGCTCCTCACTGGGAGATTCTAGGCAGGTGCTCTACCACTGAGCCACACCCCAGCCCCTCACTGGGGGATTCTAGGCAGGGGCTCTACCACTGAGCCACACCCCAGCCCCTCACTGGGGGATTCTAGGAAGGGGCTCTACCACTGAGCCACACCCCAGCCCCTCACTGAGGGATTCTAGGCAGAGGCTCTACCACTGAGCCACACCCCAGCCCCTCACTGGGGGATTCTAGACACTTACTCTGTAGCTGAGTCCAGTCCCTAGCCATTGTTGGTTTTGTTTTTATCTTTTGTTTTGTTTTGTTTTGTTTTGTTTTGTTTTGTTTTGTTTGACACAGGGCTTCAGTTACTGCACAGGCTGGTCTTGAGTTTGCAGTCCCTCTGCCTGTGCCTCCCAAGTCCCCAGGATCTCAGGCATGGTGGCCCCTGATCCCCATTTTATTTGCTGGTTGGTTGGCTGGTTTTTCAAGGCAGGTTTTTCAAGGACTGCGTTGAAGTATTTATAAAAAGATAAAGAGATAAAGAGAGTATGTCCTGTGGGTGTGTGGAGAGGTATAGGGGAAGGGGATAGATATCTCAGCAGGCCCATGTAGAGGCATCTCTTCCTGTGAGAGACCAGTCACACATCGGTATAGTATAGAATAGAGTTTATTGAGGGCATGAGGAGGGTAGCCAGGAGGGTAGTGGAGGCAAAGAGAGAGAGAGAGAGAAGTAGAGGCCGGCCACAGAGAGAGAGGAAGTGGGGGTGGGAGGGTGGACAGAGGCAAGAGGGTAGGAGATTAAGAGTAAGAGATTCAGAGAATGAGGAGGGGGGCAAGCAGCCCCTTTTATAGTGGACCAGGCCTACCTGGTGGTTGCCAGGTAACTGTGGAGGTGGAGTTTAGACAGAGTACTAACATGCGTAACAGTCCTGGCTATCCTGGAATTCATTTTATAGACTAGGCTGGCTTTGAACTCCCAGAGATCCACCTTCCTGTGCTTCCTGAGTGCTAGGATTAATGGTGCACCATCACTGCCCCATCCTCATTTCTGAATAGCTTGATATTTCTCAACCGCACAGGGTTCTTGGGATGGATAAAGGTCCACATTGACCACAGACTAGTATAAGGTCTAAAGCAGTGGTTCTCAACTGACCTGTTTATAAAAAGATAAAGAGATAAAGAATATGTTCTGTGGAGGTATGTGGTGAGGTATGGGGGAAGGGGATGTCTCAGCAGGCCCATGCTGAGGTTTCCCTTCCCCTGAGGAACAGCCACACACTGGTATAGAGGCTGGCCATGAGCACATGGAGAGAGGG
This sequence comes from Rhabdomys pumilio, assembly GCA_030674055.1. Lineage (NCBI taxonomy): Eukaryota > Metazoa > Chordata > Mammalia > Rodentia > Muridae > Rhabdomys > Rhabdomys pumilio. The sequence continues at coordinate 3,653,170 of JANHMN010000023.1, forward strand.
AAGAGGAAAGGGTGAGAGGAAAGGGAGAAGCAAGAGGCAAGAGAGAGAGGAGGGGCAAGCAGCCCCTTTTATAGTGGGCCAGGCCTACCAGGCTATTGTCAGGTAACTGTGGGGGTGGAGTTTAGGCAGAGTGCTAACATCAACCTTCCTAATGCTGCAACCCTTAAAGGAACATGCCCAGTCCTGTCTAGCTCCATAAGCACTTATCGAGCTGGCTCATGTTGGCACTTGGGAGCCAACACAGAGACACAGAGGGTCAGTTTGATAGATAAGCAAGGATTATGAGATCTAGAGAGGGCAGAAATGCCATGGGGAGGAGGCCTCCTACGCCTGATACATGGCAAGGCTTCTGCTTTGGTCCAAAAGCAGTCTCAGCCATGGCAGGAACCAACCCGACCTTGTCCTTTCCGAGACCAGAACAGAACTACTACAGATTCCTGGGTCACAACCAGATGCCATTTGCCATGCTGTCCGGCCAGCGGCAACTTCACCTTTATGAACAGTCATATCTGTGTTTCACACTAGAGCACGTGATCTCACTCTGACCACCTGGCTTGCTCACAAGGAATGAACAACTATCACGCACAATTTTAGAAAATGCTGTCTGACTCCCATTCCCAAAGACGTTGAAGCCCAAGAAGGGTCTTGGGCAGGAGCTCCCAGAGTAGTGTGGATGTGCTGAGGGGCCCATGGGGGATTCCACCTCACCTGCATGCACCAGCATGGTTAAAGGAGGGGTACCATGTGGGAGCCACCGTTGTTATATTAGGCAGATAAATGACAGGTGAAGGTACCCGAAGAGAGGAAGACCACCCCCACACCAGAGGGCATCTGAAACCCTCCAGAGCCATTCTTAACCCTGCCTTCTTCTGTCTGCTGCCCTGCAGTTCCAGGAGAACCACCAGGATCTGTCTCAGCCACACCGCACACCACGTCCTCGGTCCTGATCCAGTGGCAGGTAAGAGCCACGGGCACTCAGTTATTTCTGAAGCATGCTTTGGCTTCCTGGTTCAGTCAACCAAGACAACTGTATAGTGTCTACACACAAGCCAAGCACATGCCAAGTATGTGACAGCCTGTCTGAGTTAGACAGAACCCCCAACTGAGGAGTGAGAGCAGGAATCTACAGGAGAGGGCCAGCTCAGGGTTGGGGCTCCCCTAGGCCCAGCACCGAGGAAATAGGTGTTCAGATCCTGCCCTCAGACCTTGCAAAGCACAGGGATGAGAAGAGAGGCCTGCTTCTGGCCAGTGAGGAAAACTCCCAATGTCAGAACCTGGGGGCTGTCCTGCTAAAGAGCTAAAGGGCCCAAGGGCCCGAGGGAGAGCTGATACCGTGGGCCATGTGCAGGGAGCACAGGAAGCCTTGCTTAGCCCAAGTCTGGCCCTGCGTGCTGGGGATAGAGAGGGTGGACCAAGTGGCCATGAGACTCTTCCTTAAGGTTGATGGTGGTGTCAAGGGGAATGGCAGGTGCCAGTGTGAATGCAGAGACGAAGATATCTCGATGACTGTGCTGTACAGACTTTCAGTGACAAAGTAACCTGGGGGAAGGGGGTGGGAACAACACAAAAGAAGGGAAGTCTTATTGAGGTATCTCCATTTCAGTGAATTACAGGCCATCCTAGAAACTCATTCTAAAAGAATTATTTACACGACCCACTGAAGAGGAACCTGCTAAGTGGCAGAGGCTTGTCTCTCAGGGCTGGGAAATGAATGAACAGGACCCTCTGGGCAGGATGGCCTAAGAACTGTGTGGTCAACACAGTTCTTAAGCATGATAGACAATTCAGCGGAGCCCTAGAAGTACTAGAGCCTGGGGCCTGCAGTGAGAAGAATAAGAGAAACTGGACCAGGCAGGTGGAGGAGCCATCTTACCCCCAAGTGTCTGGATCACTGGGCTAGTGTAATGGCCAGTGGCTGCCGTAGGTCCTGATCATCCAGTGTGCCATGTTGTCTCTTCATGCCTAAGGGTTACCTTGTATCTCATATTAGCTACTTTCTTCCTGAGACAAAATATCTAATAAGAACCAAGTTAAGCCAAGGGGGAGGATGTATTCAGGTTTGAAAGAGGTAACAGCAGGAGCTAGAGGCAGCTGGTCACATTGTATCCACAGTCAGGAAGCAGAGAAAGATGAATGTCCCGTCTAACTCACTTTCTCCTTGTTCAATCCAGGACCTCAGTACATAGTTATCTCTCAGCACTAGGGACCATCTTCCTGCTTTGTATAACTTAATCTAGAAAGTGCTTCACAGACATGTCCAGAGCTCTGTCTCCTGTGTGATCCTGGATCCTGTCAGGTTGACAGTCGTTACTAACTCTCACAGGTTATGACACTGTCATTGAGGTGCAAAAGTGAGGTCAACCTAATGGAATCTGATGCAGAGAATGGGACTCTAGCAGCAAAGGTCCTCTACTGGGAATACAACAGCTCCCCTCAGTGACAGGTGCCTTTCAAGGCAATTAAAAGATATTTCCAAATGTTTCCTGGTGACACTGCCAGCTCACTCCTGTGCACCCAGTCTCTGGATTCACCAGAGTATGGGCAACATACTGAAGAGAGAATCAGTCAGGGTTCCCATCTACCCAATATGTCTAAGAGCCACCAGCAAATGGCAAATGTCCTCCACCTCAGCGTGCCAGGGGCCACTGGGACCCTACTGAGGCCTCTCTGGACAGCAGGTGTCACAGGTGCTCATCTCTGGCGTTCCATGTCCGTCCTTCTTACAGGCCTTGCTTCAGCCCTGACGTGGCATCAGGGTGATGCAAGGCCAGACCAGGCAGCAGTTCTGAGTCCTAGGTGCTGCTGTGGCTCTCATCTTCCACAAGCATAGGGAGGGGAGACAGGACTGGTTTTGGGTCAATTGCTGAAAGGATGGGAACACAGCTCCACACTGACACCTGCAGCAGCCCAAGGAGGTCCCTTAATCTTTTAGGGATCTTGACTCAAATAAAACAGCACCTAGGCATCAGTGTAGAAAAGAATTTCAGAACCAGCCAGTGAGAAGCAGAATCTACTAAAAGGAGAAAGAAAGGCACCAGGCAAAGAGCAAGACGTACCTCAGGGTGAGCATGGCTTCCCAGAGAGGAGACCCGGGGTCAGTCTTCACTGTGTCTAGATTTTGGAAGTTTCTGGAATTCCATTGCTTAGAGAATTTCTAAGAGGCCATCCCCTCCCCCACCTTAGTCCCCATCTTTGATCATTGAGATTATAAGAGGACTCCAGAGATGCCTTGAGCCGGGCTGTAATCAAAGAGAGTGATACAGAGCCCTAAGGCTGTGCAAGGGAGTTAGGACTTGGTTGAGGATTTGTTTTTTTTGTTTGTTTGTTTGTTTGTTTGTTTTTCTTTTCTTGTTTGTTGTTATTTTGTTGGGGGGGCTGTTTTGTTTTGTTTTTATTTGTTCGTTTGCTTACTGTCAGTGGGGTTTCTAGTGAGATTCCTGGAATACTGCAGGTTACATCTGAGAGGAGATGCCTTAGGCAAATTAGGAGATTTGCCTTAGGCAAATGTTCCTTGGGTCTAAATTGATTCTCAGCCAGTGAAAAGCTTCAACCAGACTCTGGGGTGAAGAGCTCTGTTTTCTTCTCATGCCCATAATTCTCTCTGCCTTGCTGACTGCCTTCACTCCTACTGTGCCAGATTCTACTAGAAAATTAGCATTTTATTTGTAGACATGGCAGCTGGCCTACCAATAATGAGATATGCATCTTTTCCATAGAGGCAGAGAGTGCTCTGGGCAAGGTGCATCTTCCCCTTTGAATAAAGTTGCTGTGCCTATGAGCTGCTGCCAGTCCCAGTCCAAGGCAGCACAGGTGTCAAGGTTCCTCCTGGCTGCTGGACAGCTCCATGAAGTGGCTCAGAGCTGCACCAAAGGCACTTGGCATATGTGCCCATCAGCTGTGCCCTCCAGTGTCCAATAGAACAAACAGATTTCAAAAAGCCCAGAGCAAGAGGTGGTCAGTCCAATGTACTGTAGAAATAAATGCCTGTCAACCAGCAGGCAATTGAAACACAATTAAAATTACGAGTAATTTAGGAAATTGGAGACTGGAACGAAGAAAGAGGAGCTGGGTTTAAATATAGATTCTCGTTCCCCATGAAGCATCTCACCTGTAACCTTTTGTTTTTTTAGCAATTTGCTTTTTAAAAAAATACAAACATTGGCTGTAATTTGAAGGCCGTGGGGTCCTCGTCAATACCTTCCCCACTGTGAGCTGTTGGGCTTCAGGCTTCTTAGGGAGTCGATCAAATTTTGCCTTTAGCAGGGTCCAACTCTGCTCACATCCTAGGATGTGAGTATGTGTCCCAGGTGGGGGTCGTGTCATTTTGCAATGAGCACTGTTTGTCCCAGGCCTCTAAACTGATGACAGCACTGACTGTTCCCATGAACCTTTCTGTGCCTCAATCCCACATACCCACCCTCAAGCCACCCTGATACCTCAAGGGGGTTGTTTGGTTATTTTTCTCTTTGCTGTGACAAAACATTTGACAAGAAACTATCTTAATGGTGGGACGGCTTTTTCTGACTCACAGCTCTAGGGTGCAGTGGGCCATGGTGGGAATGGCGTGACAGCAGGGTTCTGGACACCTGCTTGCATTGCATGCACTGTGAGGAAACAGAAACGAATGCTGGCACTCTTCTTTATAGTGAGGACAGAAGCCCATGAGATAGTTCAATCCACCTCAGCACACTCTAGAAACTTCCTTACATGCCCAGATGCTTACTGGCAAAGGAGAGACCTGCTCACCTCTTGCATAGGCTAAGGGACTCTTTCTTCTGTGACCATGATGGCAGCCAAGACAAAGGCCATGGCATGGAGCTTCAGGCATGTGCAGCTGAGATCCCAGGGTTTATTTCCTTTTCTCTCCTCCTGCACTTCCATGCACAGAAGCATGAGGAAGCAAGGGAGAGAGGCTTCTAGCTGTGTCTAAGGGACAAAAACACGTGACAGGGTGGCTACATCTTCTCCAGGGGACAAGGCAGAGAGAAGGCTCAGCCTGGGCAAAGATGCAACTGTAAAGTTTCTGGCTCTCATGATGTGGATATTTTATGTTCCCCTCAAAGTCTAATGGGTTGAATGCTTAGTTCTGGACACAGGTAGCCAGCTTTGGGGCTTCAGGGGAGTGGTTGGATAAGTGATCTGACTAATCTGTTGATGGACCTAGAACTCAAAGAGTAAGAGAAAGTTAACTAGGAGCGTGCCGTGTGTGTGTGTGTGTGTGTGTGTGTGTGTGTGTGTGTGTGTGTGCTTGTGCATACACGCACACACACACATGCATGTGCATGCTCAAGAGTGTCTATTTGTGTATGCCTGTGCATGCATGCTGAGAGGTGAGAGGTGGATGTTGGGTGCTTTCTTCTATTGCTCTTCATAGTATGTATTTAGTTAGAGACAGAGTCCCTGGCTGAACTTGGAGCTTGCAGCTATAGCAGCTAGCCAGGGAGCCCCAGTGACTCTCCTGACTGTCCTCCCTGCTCAAGTGCTGGGGTAACAGGTGCATATGGTCGCACCTGGATCTTCCCTCAGGCTCTCATGCTTGTACAGCAGTCATGATGCGATAGAGCATCCCCACCTAGGGTGGGCATTTGAAAGGCTGTCCTGCCCCTTCCTATTGGTCTCCCTCAGCTTTCTGTCCACTGTGAGGTGACCATGTGCTCTCCTGCCACACTCTGCTGCCCTTACCACAGGCCAAGAAACAATGGACCAAGTGACCCAGGGGCCAAAACAACCCCTTCCTCCTTCTTTGTTGCTCTCACAGGTGTTTATCACAGAGACAGAGCCTGACGAACACATTATGTACTTAATGCTGTGTTTGAAATAAAGGCAGCCTGGGTTCCTGTGTATACCTAAAACACTGGGGCTTAGCCTCAAAGGGAACCCCTGCACTACTTTCCAAGACATGGAGGTCACAGGAATGAGAGCCTAGACTCCTGGGACCCTCGTAAGTCCCTCTGGATTTGGATTTGGATCCTCATGTTCTCATAAGACCCTGAATCCTTTACTGGATTCAGGTCCCTTGTACTGGGGGGAGAGCTTGGCTCTATAGCCTACCCCCAACCTAAGCAAAGAGTAAGCACTGAGTAGAGGCCAGCAGCTATGGGGCCCAGCCCAGCCCTGTCAGGCAGCTGGAAGGAAGATTCCTTTCTTAGATACTTTTCTCACTGCTATAAGATAACCTGGCCAAAGGAATCACTTCATGATGAGTCTGTCATCTTGGGGAAGCCTGGGCAGCAGGAGCCTGAAGTAGCCTGTACCATTTCTTCTACAGTCAGGAAGCAGAAGATAATGAACACCTCTGCTCAGCCCTCTTTCTCCTGTATATAATCCAGGCTCCCAGCCAGGGGATGTTGCCACCCACAGTGGGCAGGTCTTCTCACCTCAATTAACCTAATCAAGAGAGCCCCCATAGACATGCCCAGAAGTCCATCTCTCTGGTTGTCCCAAATCCCATCAAGTTGGCAGTTGGGATTAACTACCACAGAGGCTGCTCCTCTCAACACAAGGCCCTTCCTCCACTCAGTTCTGCCAGCCCCTTCTGCGTTTTTCCCAGGGTACCATTCTCCTGTGCAGTGGATCATGACTCCCTGCATTCGAACAGGGACTTTGGAAAAGCCATCCTAGACTCTGAGTCTGCCTCTGGGCTTTGGATAGGGGGTGGGCAGAGGAAGGAAGAATTAGAAAGAGCTCCCATGGCTCTCCGAGTTTCTGCCCATACAGATGGGCAGTGTAGGGTGGAATGACATGTTTCTGGGCTCTCCCTGCTCTCTAGCACGTCAACTCTTAACTGATTGTCTTTAGCACGTCCGTCTGTGGGCAAGTCTGTGAGGACTGCCTTGATTGTTAATTGCTATAAGAGGGTTTGGCCTGCTCCGTTCAGCAGTTTCCTGGGCAGGTGGTCTTGGGCTGTGTAAGGAAGCCGAGCACAAGCCAGAGTGCAAGGCAGCAGACAGCATTTCTGTTTCTGCTATAAGTCCCTGCTAAAGTTCCCGCTCCGACTTCCCCAGAAGTATAAACTAAAAATACTCTTTCTCCCCTTGAGTGGCTTTTGGTCACAGCCTTGTGTCACAGCAATGGGAAGGAAACTGGAGGTGGGTAGAGGTCTCAAGCACACAACCTGGGGCTACTAATCCAGACCATAGCAGACACTTGCTGGGAAGGCGTACAACTTGACTCTGGGAGTTTCTGATGCCACCTGGCAAATGTGACCCCACCAAGTGCTGGGTCATCATTGTCCCCTGAGTGGAGGGGCTTGGCCCTTCTCCCTTTGCATCCTCTGATGTGACTAGAAGCATCTCAGCCTCTCGTGCTTCCTCTTCCAAACCTCAGATTGTACACTCAAAGGCTGGGGGAGGGGGAACTGTCACCAGCTGTACAACCACATTACGTCCCCAGCAAGGGCATTTCCGTTTTCCCAGCATCCTGTTCAGTTGATATTTTGAGTGAATAGAATTCAGTCCTGCCCACTTCCCCACCATCCGTCCTCAGCCCATGCATCTTCTGCAGCACTGGCTCAGCTTCAGCCGTCTTCCCGCTGGTGTGATCCCAGACTGAC
>JANHMN010000023.1:3660821-3677081 GCA_030674055.1 Rhabdomys pumilio
TGGGTTTTGTTTGTTTGTTTGTTTGTTTTTGACACAGTATCTTACAAATCCTAGGCTGGCCTTAACCTATCTCCACAAGGAGAGCCATATGCTCCCTACACAGGGCTGGGGACCAAGCCCTGGGTTTCACACACGGTTAGTAAATATTCTACCAAGTGAAAGTCCTGGCCCCTTTAGTTGTGATTGGAATGCTTGCAGAGAAGGTCTAGAATCTAGACTGAAGACCACATCATGGGGTGGAAGCAAAATCATATTGGAGGGCAGCTGACCTCCCAAAAGGATTCAAGATCATCCCTAACCAGCCACAACCAAATCAGATGGTTCACTTATAGATCCATACACACCCTTACACACACATATACACTCACACACACACTCACACACAGCTCCTTCTACCATGTGGATCCCAGGGAGTAAACTCAGGTCCTCAGTTTACTGAAAAGCTCCTTTACCCACTGAGCCATCTTGTGTGTGTGTGCGCACGCACACACGCACGCACGCATGCACGCACGCACACACATACACTTCCCCTTGTATGCTTATTTTGGAAGAATTTCAATTTTAGAGAAGTTCAAAATAGCTACAAGGAACTACCATCACCTTCATGGGCTCTCATCACGCCTCCTCGTTTGTTATCTGACATTACATTACCTCCTGTCTCCCGGGAACATGCCTGGACACCTATATTAAAAGTATTCTTTTTTCCACTTGCAAGACAGTGGCAGCCATGGCGTCCCCGGCCCCTAAGTACTTCAATGTCCTTATTCCCAGAAAATAAGAGCAGCATTTAAACAACCTAGGCAGTGACTGGAGTCTGGAGCTACTGTATTGACTCATCGCTGTGAGCTGATCTACGCCTCGTATTTCAATTCTTCCAGTTGCCTGCACAACCCTCTGAAACAGTTTTTCCCTTAAACCAAGACCCAATCTCGGCTACACACTGCCTGTAGCCACGGTCAGTTTTTCCGTTGTCTCTTAAAACAGTAACAGCTCCCTGCCTACCTTCGCCTTACATGCCAACTGACACTTTTTTTTTTTTAAGAGTCCAGGCCAGTTTTGTAAAATGGCTGTTTAAAATTCCAAGACTTCATTGCTGGTCTTCAGGGACCGGGTAAGATGTGCCCCACCCCACACATTCTATCTCCCACTGGGCCTACAGATCCAGGGCTCTCAAACCTCTGATACCTCACCCAGCTCTGTTTCTGCATTCTGTCAACTTTCTGCTCTTCAGACACACAAAAGAGTTCGCTCTGGGGATGGCTGAGGTCAAGCCCTCTGACCTGGCCCTTCACCCCAAGGGCCAGACCAGACCCAGGGCGTTTTATTTCCTACATGGCCTGTGTCCCTGTGATTTGTGTGTTTATTGCCTGGCTCCCACACTAGAAAGTGAGCCCCAAGGAGGCGCAACAGAGTTCCAGGGCCCAGCGCGGTACCCAGTGAGCAGGAAGGCTCCTGGAAATCATTTGCCAAGCAAATGAACAATTGATTGACAGAAGGAAAAGCCAGGCTTAGGCTGGTGAAGCCCCAAAAGGCGCCGCCAAGATGAGCCAGAGGGTAAAGTGACCTGTGGCCACACCTGAAGTCCGTCCGATCCCAGGACCTCCACTGGGCAGGAGAGAACTGACCCCAGCAAGTTGTCTCCAGACCTCTGCAGCCCAGTGTGTACACGATGCAATCTGGTGTGCTCGAGCGCGCACACACACACACACACACACACACACAATTTAAAATGTAATTTAAAAAAACATTAAAACAAGCAGAAGGTGACCACTTTTAAGAACCAGAGAACCTAAGATTCTAGGTTCTAGAATCTTCCTCATGCCCTTCTTTCCTTTGCTGCCTTCTGACCAAAGGGAGGGTTCAAGAAGAAAAAATAAAACAAACAACTGTATCTTCCCATCTCTTGTCTCCAGCGGCCAGTTCTAACTGATTAATCTTTCTCAGTCAATCCCAGTAGGCTGACAGGGTGGATTCCAGAGTTGGGAGCCCACGGCTGGTTGCCTATTGTCCAAGGGCCAGGTCAAAGCACAGCACCTCCTGTGTCCACATCCCTGAGTCCCACCCCTCATTCAGTCCAGGGTGTGGGTTCAGAGAACATAAGCACCCAGGAACAAGGTTTCGACAACAGCTCTTTAACTGACAGACGGATCCTTCCCAGGCCCCCCAACTCCAGCAATTAAGAGTCTAAGCTCACTGGTCAGTCTCGCTGACAAGCTGTGAATATGCACTGTGCAAACTACAGCAGGACTTATAACAAGGGAAAAGAAGCCACCACCCCTGCTTCAGTCCAACTGGTGAATGTGTGCGGTATGCGTACATATGTGGTGTAATGTGTATGTGTGGTGCGTATGTATTATGGTGCGTTCGTGTGGTATGTGGTGTGGTGTATGTACATATCTCTGTGTGTGTGTGTGTTTTCAAGTAACAGTATCTATGTATGTAGCATAGGCTGGCCGGCCTCAATCACCCCGTTCCCTCTATCTCTGCCTCTCTTGAGTGTTGAGTAGGTGTGAGCCTCCATACTGACGCCCCATTCGTTTTTTATTATTATTTTTAATTTCACCTGAAGAAGGGGTTGGAGCCCTCAGCCAAACCCACATCAGAGTAGAAAGCTTTGCCTACACCGGACTCTCACCCAACAGCCCTGCTCCCCTGGGGTTACCAGGTCAAGCTTCCCCTGCCTAGTGAACTTTTTTTACATGGGACTTCTGCACCCCAGCAGCCATGGGCACATCCTCCAACCAGACCAGCCCAGAGGTAACAAAAACCCTCTTCCCTCTAGGCTGAGTGACCCTAACAAATTGCTCAGTTTCTCTGACATTTTATATAAAAGTAAACAAATAAAGGCCAGCCTGATAAGGCTGGCAAGATCTAAGGGGCTGGCAGCCAGGAAAAAAAAAAGCACAGGGTGGTGCCCTGTGCAAAGATCTAGCACCTGCACCCCCTGCAAAGAAAGCGAGGTGGGGGAGGGGTGTCTGGCATCTCCATCCCCGCCAGTTCCGCTGGTTTGAATGGGGTGCAGTCCCGTATCGTGGTTAATGGGATTAAGTATGGCTTCAGCTCTGGGCCTTGACCTGGCGTCCAGTCTATCTGCCCCATCTGGAGGTGGGGACAGATGGGACCAGTGGGAAGTAATGGAGCTGCGAGGGCCCCCACTCTTCCCTCTCTGGTAAGCAGGCCCTCAAGGGGACTGCAGTGACTTTCCTCCAATTTCCTCCAGGCCCTCAAGCTACCCTGTACACAAGTCGCACAGCTTCAAGTAGAGAAGGCCATGACACAGGATTCCAAGGCTGCTTCCAGCTGGACTTCCTAGTTTACGCCTCCGTCACCTCATCCACTAGATGAGAGGTTAGGCATGGAAGGCAGTCTGACTATGCTACGCCACCAGGGCTGGAAATTGCTGTGCACTTTAGAACCAAGGCGGCAAGGAATGGCTATCAGCGCTGCTCTCAGCCAAGCCTGGGCCAGATCCCAGGCAGACCTGGTGCAGGCGACAAGCTGAGATTCAGCCAGCCAGGAACACCCTGAGGTCAGATTCCCAGGCCACAAGAGGAGCCCCTGCTGCCACTTCCAGCTAAACCAACTAACCCCAAAAGTCCGCAAATGCTCACACCCATAAACCTCCAAAAGCCCTTCTCAAACGGGGTTGGCCCAAACGGCCTTTGTATCTCAAAGCTGTCCCCAATTCCTGCCTTGGGAATGGTCCGATGCCCCACCTGGGTCTCAAGGCATCATTCCTGTATGAATCTCGTCTTGTCGCCACCCCCAAGCCCCGAGCGGACGGACCTCTAGTTCTCAAGGGGCACACGCACAACGGAGGAGATGACCCGGGTCCCCGCGCCCCCGCCGGCGGGGATCTCTGCTCGCCCCTCCCCCGCTAGGCGCTTCACAAAGGCCCTTTGTCCCGCTGAGTCCCGGACTCCCAATTCTAGAAAAGTTCCAGGAGAAAAAATATCAAAGGCAGAGGCTAATTCGGCGAGCCGTGGTCACCCTGGCGGACAGGGGGAGATACTGAAGTGGTGGCTCTGAGCCCCCAGGGTGTCCAAGTCTTGTTCCAAAGGACGGGACGAGCGGGTTCCTGGGGAAATCGACCAGGTTTTCTTTCTTTCTTTCTTTCTTTCTTTTCTTTTCTTTTCTTTTTTTTTTTCTTTTTAAAGGAAGAGCTGGAGTGTTCTCCTTAAGCCAAGCTCAGAAGCGAGGAGCAGCCAGTGAGGAGGGACCGGCTTAAGGAGTCGCCACCAGGCAGCTCTGCAGGTCCCAGGCTCCCTCTCTTCCGGCGCACAGTGACCAAGACTTGGCTCAGCCTTGCCTGTCCCTCTGCTCCTTCCCTGTGCAGCCCAGGGAACGATGAGGAACTGGGCCTTTTCAGCCACCGCGGGGTATCCCCTGAAGCCCTGGCTATGCCAGAGTGGTGGCTGGGTTACACCGACCTATATCTTCCCCAGATACCCAGGGTCCCTAAGATCTTAAGGGTTCACCACAGATCAGGCTCCTAAAACTGGGGTCACTATTCTTCTTCATTACCCCACATCCACCCCTAGAGCCGTGGAAACACCCGAGACACGGCTACACGCGAGGACAGAACCCAAGACCCACCAGTGCTTGCCAAGAAAAGGATCTAAGATCCATAAGAGAGCGGCTGTCTCCCGAGGTGTGGATCTGGCACGCTGTTTTCGCGCCTACATTTTTAAAAAATTTTTTTTTTACTTTTGCAAACTCCACTTCCTCAAGAGCACTCGGACTGGGATCCCCTAGGGTGGTTGTGACTGCAGACACTTGAGCCTCAGGAGGATTGAGACTACCTGGTACACACCAGGGACAAGTCTGTCTTCCTGGAGACCGACCTCTGCACTAGGAGCTGAGAGCCTCCTGCATGCCTTGGTGAAACCGGATAGAAACAGCCAGCTCCAACCGCCTAGGTTTGACCTGGGCTCCCGCCCTAAGATTCCCATCAAAGCTGGAGGGTGGGTGCCAGCGCAGTGCGCAACACTTACCCGGGTGCGGGTGTAGGTTGAGACCGGCCATGTATTTCCCGGGCGGCGGGGGACCTGGCAAGCCCGAGGAGGGCAAGCGTCCGGCGGTGGCCGCGCCCACGCGGTGGCTGTCCATGGCCAGGCCGGACAGCAGCGGCGGCGGGGGGCCGTGGACGGACCGCTGGGGACCGAAATCTCGGCCATCCATCCTCCGCGGGAGTGCCGCAGTCAGCCTCCCCACCCGGCCCACCGGCCTGCTTCAGTGGGACTTAAAAGTTCGGCCTCGATGTAGTCCTAGTGTCCTCGGGTGGCGGGCGCTCCGCGGCGTGCATGGCGGCGGCCAGCGGGGCTTGCGCTCAACCACGGGCCCGCGGCCCGGGGCGTAAGAACCGCCCGCGGTGAGTCCCCTCCGGGCGGCTGAGCGGAGATGAGGAAGGAGGCGTACACGGTGTCTTGGTGAGGGAAGATGAGCCACGGAAGACACAGAAAAGGAAAGGGGGAAAAGGGGAGGGGAGAGAGAGAGAAAAAAAAAAGAAAGAAAACAAGTTTCAGAAAGTCGCCTCGCCCTTCAGGGTTGGAGAGTAGCGAACCGAGCTGGTGGCCAGAAATAAAATCGAGAGTAGCCGCCCCCTCTCCTGGAAATGCAAAGACCTATGGTCCTTCCTCCAGTAGTTCAGGGTTCCCAGGGACCTGGCTCAGGCAAGCGGCTCCGGCTCGCTGTGTCCAAGCCCCGACTCTTGCCTGCGAAGTCCTCCGTAACTGGGGAAGGCCACTCAACCAACCGCGCCCGTTCACCTAAATCCAAACCCGGAGTAGTTTATTTTTCAGGCGTCACAAGCTCCGGAGGTTTAAAACTTCGAACGCTTTTGAGTTGGTCGAAATGTGTCCATAAAGCCATGCCACTATCTGATTCGCAAAGTTTAATGTTTAACCTTTTTGGGGCCCTCGTCTCCTTTCTTTTCCCTCCCGAGTTTTGAATCTTGTGAGCCGACAATAATAATAATAAATAATAATAATAATGGGGTGTTCGGTTTAGGGGCTTTTTGTTGTTTACCAAGGTCAGATACGAAACGGGCTTATTTTTAAAGGAAGATCACCGCCCCCTCTGCTGCCCCTGTTGGGCCATTGGGAGTCGCAGAATCCGAGTCCCCGAGACGTGGCATTCTCGCCCGCGAACTGGAAAGACTCCTTCAAAACAAGATTTGGTTTCATTTTCCAACGCCCGGGCCTGGGAATACCGATACCCGGAGGACGTGGCCTGGTGTGGAGGATTTGGGATCATCAGAGAAGAAAGAAGGGGGCTCCAAAGATCTCGCTTCTACCCTAGCTTTGCGACCCACACCCCCAAAATAACCTACAAAGGAAAAAACCTTAACAGCGCGGGCCAGCGGAGGGGCGCCTCCCCAGCATCGGGTAAACCCTCCTGTAATTCCTGTTAAAGCTGTTTGTTTAAAAGATCTGTCGTTTTCCTGTTCCCGAGGGGGACAGAAGGAGGTCTCAGAGAGCCCACCCTTCCCTCGCTGACTATCCACCAGCCCCAGGCAGCTCTGGATCCTCTGATTCCAGGAGACCCGGGGCGCGCTAACAGCCGGGGACTAAGCTACAGCCACAGGCTCCCGGGTGGCCAGCCGCCCTACGCCCAGACCCAAAAGTCCTCTTCCCCCAACTTTGCTAAGGACGCCTATTTTAACGTGGCTTTGGCTACAAACACCCCCTCTTCCTCTCGCCCTCCCTCGCTCTTATCAGGCTCTGGTTACCAGAATCGCGTTTACTTTTGAGAAAATCTAGGATCGTCACAGCCTGGGATACTTGTCTCAAAGGCTCCAGGAGCTTCCCGAATACACTTAAAGATAATATTCTTTAAAGGCAGTGTTTTGAGAAAGGCAGTGCCCAGGCGCCCCACTTTAAGGAAGTCGGGGTGAAGCCCTACGGAGCAGCCTTTGCCATGGCCGAGAAGCTGGCGTGGCTATCTGCGGGGTTCCACTGCGTCCTCCTCTACTTTTCCCCTCTTAAATGCAGCTAAAATGGCTGAATTCCGGCTTTTAATTAAAAACAGCCTATAATCGAAACCGTCTCGGCGTCCCCGGGCTAGCCCGCCGCCTGCCGGGAACCGAGTAGGGAACCGCCGCCCTCGGCGGTGCAGCAGACTGAGAGCTCGGGTGGGAGTCCAGGGCGCAGCGATGCGTCCTCTCCCCCAGGTCTCTGCCCTCTGCTTCCCTTCTGGGGACCCCGACAGTTTTGGGGACCTCCTCCTCTGCGGACCCGAGGGGTGCGCTGCACAAGTTCGGGGAGCATCGGGGCCCGGAGCGTACCTGGCGCGGCGGGGCTCCGGGCTCCAGGCTCCGACGGCGACTCCGGCAACCGCCGCGGTTCCTGGCGCGGCTAGGCGCCCGTACTGCCCGCCATCCCTCGGCCGCCGCTCCCCTCCGCCACCCGCAGCCGCCTCACACTTTTTGCCCGCCTTTCCTTTTTTTGGTAGAAAACCGCTCCCCGGGCCGGGCGCGCGGCGCGCCAACTCCTCCGCCCTCCCGCTGCCCCGCTCCCGCAGCCCCCGGAAAAGCCAGCTTTCCTCCCGCCGAGCTCCCCGCTTTTTAATAAAATCCAGGTAGCGCCGGTTTAAAGAATCCCAAATCTCCATATACAGCCCGGGATTGGAAAAGGTACATTACACAACCCCCCTTTCAAGTTCCTCTCGCTGGATCTAAAAAAAAAAAAAAAAAAAAAAAAAAAGAAGGCGGAGGGGGGGCTGAGGGGGGACGGGGGGAGGGGAGCCTCGCAGGCGAAGAAACACGCATTGTTCCCCGGTGCCCGCCCCTCCCTTCGGGCCAGCCCCCGGCCGCAGCGCATTGGCCCCGCGAGCCGCCCATCACGCGCATGTAAACACCTTGGCCCTCAGCCATTCCTATAAAACCAATTACGGACCTCGGGGCTCCAGCAGTTTCCAGGCTCCCCACGGCGGGGCTGAATGATCAAAACTGGTGGTGAGAATTTTTCCGAGCCGTTTCTAGGCAGCCCTCCCCCTCACCAGCTCCAGCAGACCCCCCTCCTTTCTCCTTCTCCCCCCCCCCCATCCCAGCCCCTCCTCCTGCGTCTGGGCTGAGTGATCAAAATAGAGGAAGATGGTTGTCGCCGCAATCCCGGGCATTGCAAAGCCTCTTGTCAGCTTCCTTCTTCGGGAGGAGGTGACAAGCTAGCCGGGAAGAGCCGGGAGCCGGCGGGCTGCTCATTGCGCCCGCGCCCGGTGCTCCCTCTCCGGGGTGCCACTCCAAAGAGCGAGGGTTCAGACGCCAAAATAACTAGGCCTGCTTCTCTCTCTCTCTCTCTCTCTCTCTCTCTCTCTCTCTCTCTCTCTCTCCCTCTCCCTCTCTCCTTTTAAAAATAAAGCAGCGATTCATTCCCTGTCCCTCTAGCAGTTGCGGTTGGGTGGGGTGGGCAGGCAGGCGACAAGGACTTTTTTTTTCTTTTGCCTCAGCCTGCGGGTCCCCTCCCTGAAACGCGGTGTCAGAAGGCTTTACTGATTAATATTTTGGACAGGCCGCGGCGGTCGGCAGCGGTGAGTTGCATCTTATAAAAAAGGGTTCCTATAGAAACCCGGGCTGTGGGGCTCTGCGGCCGAGTGCGCACCGCGCGCCCCTCCCCAAAGCCCCTTTTGGCGTGGGCGCCCCTCCTTTCCCCTCCTCCCCCCCCCAAGAAAAACCAGAGCAGAAAAAAGGATTAGATCGGCGGAACGCGAGCTGAATCCCTCTCGGTTCTGACATTTCAGTCCTATTACCATTTCTCCACGGGGCCTTCTGAAACCTATTAAGGTGTAATATTAAAAACCTCTTGGCTGGGGGCCTCTCTCGCCTTCCATCCGCCGCGCCCCCTCCAGGGAGGGCGAGACCGGGAAAGGGAAAAAAAAAATCTGTTGAGCTCAGAGGAAGCAAGCCAAGCCCAAAAGTGCTTGGCTGGCCACGGCGGCCAGAGGGGGGAGGGGAGCAATCCCCCAGACTTTGTACTTTTTATTTTGCTCTTTCAGCAAAAAAAGAAAAAAAAAAAACTTTCAGGGTTAAGTGGCCGGGAGCCGCCGGCGGCAGGTCTACCTGGTTGGGGACCCAGGGACTGTGGTCCTCGCAGAAGGGACCGGCCCTAAAGGGTGGGGGATCCCTGCACCCTCTCCGCAAGCCCCACAGGAGCCCGAGCCCAGCTAGGCATTACCTACCCTGGAAAGGAAGCTTAGAAAGGCAGAGACAGAGCCTTGCAGATCCTGCCTCGAGAGCAACCGTGGTTATAGGGTTTTAATTAAAACAAAAGAAGCCCGCTCTTTCGCCCTGCTCTGCGGACTCAGCGTTTTCCTACTGCTGCTATTTTTTTTTTTTAAAGAAAATCCATTTTTAAGGCAATTTTTGAGAGTTTTTTTTTAATGAGCTAGTTAGCGCTCATCCGTTCTATTTTTCTTTTCTCCACTTTTAGAAAGGAAAAAAAAAAAAAGAGGGAAGATTCGAGAGAGAGCTGGGGGTGTCTAATTTAATTCCAGGATAAATTTGAAGGGAAAAAAAAAATTCGGCCTCTTGAGAACAGTTTCAAGTTGCCCTTCCTGGAGCTTTCTGCGCTGGTTTCTAGGCTGCCCTCTTTTAGAAGCTGGAGCTCGGTGGGGGGAGGAGGGAGGAGTGAGAAGGAGAGAAAAGAACGAAAATAGCCGGAGCCGAGGGGAACTGAGTGGCGGTGTCCGCGCGCTCGGAGCTGGGCGAGCGGGTCTCAGTGGCAGCCAGGGGCGACCGGAGGCGACCGGTGCTGCCCGGGGACCGCCAGGAGCAAAGACGGAGAGAGGGGGGTTAGAGAAAGGAGGTATTGTGTCTATGTGCCTTAGGGGAGGGGGGGAGTTGATTGCAAGAAATAAAATAAATGCTGTTAAGCTGCGAGGGCTGCTGGAAACAAGAGAGAAACGGGCTGAGGGGGTGGGGGGCGCCTAGTGCCCTTGAGTCTTATCCAGAGGCCTTTGTGGGTTCCCAGTTAAACCCTCCCACGCCTCAGTCGCTCGCTTTCCCCCACCCCCAACACCCTCCAATATTCAGAGCGCAGGCCCTGCTCGCCCCCCAGCCCCCTCATCCCTCTCGGGATCTAGAATGTTTTTCTTATTTTAATACAGCTCAAGAAAAAATATGTATCTTGAGAGAGTCGGGGGTGGGGGGGGTGTGCAAAAGGCTTGCGGGGTTGGAAAAAAACAAAGGCCTGTTTTTATAAATGTTTAATGTTTTCACCCCTGGATGCTCCAAGACGCCGTAATTGTGACGGCGGGGTATGTGTGCCATAAATCATTTAGCTGCTAATAAAAAATTATTCCAATTTGCCCCGGATTTGCCGATGGCGTTTGCATTTTTCAAGTGTGCGCCCCGTCGGCGTGGCATACCAACCCATTAGGGCTGAGGTTGGGGCGGAACATGACCCGCTCCCCTCTGGAATGTATGGCTCCCCAGTCCCCTCTCGACCTGCCAGTCGGCCCCCAGGCCACCGGGTGCTCTGGGCCTGGGGAACCACCGTTCCTGGATTCCCGGCCCCCGGAAGGGGAACACTGGCTGGATCCCTCCTGCATCTCTGGCTGTCAAGTACAGCGTGCGGTGCTCAGGCCAGTGCCCAGGTCTCCGTGTCCCTCTGTCCCCCACATTTAACAGCGGTCAGGAGCCATGTTGGGGCGTGGGGACATTTCTAGAGAAGCAGAGGCTATACTACCACCACCACTACAGAGAGCCTCCAAGTCTGGGGAAATAACCTCCAAGCCTGGCTGGGCCACACTCAACTACAAAAGCCCGGTGTATTCCTCCTGAAACGGAGCTGGAGACAACCGCAGGGACCACGAGTCCAGGCGCCATCTTCCGCGGCCCATCCCCCACGCTTGTTTACCGGGTGGGATCCGTGGCCGGAGAAATTCTGTTGACGCAGTGTGTGTGTGTGTGTGTGTGTGTGTGTGTGTGTGTGTGTGTGTTGTACTGACTGAAGGAATAATCGTGGGAGATCTCCACGGTCCCAGGACACGATTCCCAGACAACCCACCCGGCTGGCCTGCCTGGTCCGGCATGGTTGTCCCCGGCCACTCCTGAGGTGTATTCTTGGTGTATTCTTCCAGATATCTGGTCCAGGTCTGGAAGCTCTCTGGACGAGTCCCCACGGACAAAACTCAAAGCTCTTTGTTGTAAAACCAAAGGACAGCCCAACCTTGAGTGCGGCTGCCTTCCCTGCGGTGCGCCTTTGTCCGGCTCCAGGGAACCCCGCGCTCCCCTCACTTCTGCCCCACGAACCCTCATCTTCCACAATCCGGATGTTGTTAACCGTGTGGACAGGTTTCCACCCATGTTCCTCCATCAGGGAAACGAGGGAGGAAGCGTTAAAAAAAAAAAAAAAAAAAAAAAAAGCTAGTTTCCATTCCTAAGAGAGGACACCCAAGTGACCCTCTCTACCCGTTGCCCCGAACCAACACTCCGGAATTCCACTGGAGACTAAGGGACAGGGGCCCTAAGAGAAAGCCAGTTTGTGCCTCTGGCGATGCCACCGTAGAGTCTAAGGCGGGTGTTTCGGTAGATCCTAAATCCGGCTGCCCCGGAGCTCCTGGCCCGGGCGCCGCTAAAACCCGGAGACGCCATACCGGGCCCAACCACGCTCGCAGTCTCTCGCTGCGGCTGGCCCATCAGCAGCTGAGTATCCCGAAGTTCATCCAGCCAAGGGTAGCCCACACCCGCTAACAAAACCAAGGATGTGGTGCCAGAGACTCGCACGCCACCCCGGACCCCAGCGGGCAACTCTCAGCCCAGGGGCGGTGGCACCCGGCCACTTCGGATTTCTGCTCCTCTCGGCCCCGCCTCCGACCCTGGCCTCCTCCTCTGGCCCGGGTCGGGTCTTACATTCCACTGTCTGGCTCGAGATGCTTTTGGTGAGCAGGGAGCGGCCAGGGTCATAAATCTGCGCTCTGGCCCTCCTCCCCGAGGCAGGGCCAGGCACTCTTCTCTCCTTGGTCATGGCCTGAGGACCCCGAGACCACGCAGGGAAGCAAGCCAGGAGCTTCCCCATTCGCCAAAGAGAGGGAACTGCCTCATCCACTCAGTGCCAGCACCGGGAGTATCGGGCCTCACAGATCACCGGCAGCTGGGTAGGGGGTCTGGGCCCAGGCACTTCTTTTAGGATAGTTCGATGAGGCTGGGGTGGCTGTGACGTCATTTATGCCAAGAAGGAGGACCTCTAGACCCCGTGTTAATCTCAGGCCCTTACAAGAGATCTATTTCGGGGGAGGGAGCATCCAAGAACTGATCAAAGTGGCTACAGGCATGGTATTTGGAGACCGGACCTCATAGGCTTCCCTCGCCTCCTTGCCAAGGACACCCCGAAACGCCTCCTTTGGGTCTGCTTTTCCCGAGCCCACCATGCGCCTTGATTCTTAGAACCGAACCACCCAGAAAAGCAGGCACTGGTCATCTGGCGATGGCGGCCATAGCGTGACTGTTAAACCTAAGGGGGTGGGGGACTATCCAAGGGGTTGTATTTGCGGTTAATAACGTCTCATGCTACAAGAATTTTCTTTGCCAAAGGGTCAGGCAACAGACCATTATGCTGGTCCCTGTGAATGCATGAGGCTCAGGGTGGGGACAGCTGCACTGCATTTACCCTCTCTTAGTTGCTTTTCTGTGTGTCAGATGCGGGGTGCAGGAATATGGAAACCTTTCTCTCATCAACGGAGCACCTGGATTCCCAACGATGTCTCAAAAGCACTTTTAGAGGGGCTGAGGGCTTTAGGCCTGGCGCAGAGAAATTTGAGCACTGACCCCCGTAGTAGCCGAGCAGCAAGAGGCTGTAGATCCACATTCCGGGCCAAGCAGTCCCTCAAGGCCCCAACGAAGCGCCTCGGAAAAATAACAAAGCTTTGCCAGTTTCATCCAAGGTTAAACTCCACCGCAAGCATTTTTCTTTTTCTTTCTTCTTCCTATTTTTTTCCCTCCCTCTCCGGAATCAGAGCGATAGCGTTACTGCAAAGAAACCGCAAATAAATCAGCTCCTCGGCAGCCTGCTTTAGAGCTGCGGTGACCTTGGGGGGAAATGTTTTCCTGCCAGACCCGTCCCAGAACTGGCGTGGGGGAGGGAGCCCAGTGTCAACCCAATTCCCCCCACACACCCCTAGAGAAACAGAAGAGTGGGTGGCCAAGGACACTGGTGGGTGTATATTATGGCATGTGTGCCCCCGGTGAGGTGTTTGGAAAGAGGTTAGGGGGTTCTGTGGTTATTTAAGGGGGACAGTGTCCAGGTAATGGGGCATTTGCTGCTGCGAAAAGGCCTGTGTACCCCAGACTGCGGTGCTCCCTCCGCAAACGCCATGCTAGTCCCTAGGGAGTGGGGAACAAACCCCGATGGACAAACGAGGCCTCTTTGGGGACCTCTGGTCTTTGTCTGGGTGTGACCGGGTGTGTTCCGCAGCCAGTTTGTG
Source organism: Rhabdomys pumilio (assembly GCA_030674055.1). Classification (NCBI taxonomy): domain Eukaryota; kingdom Metazoa; phylum Chordata; class Mammalia; order Rodentia; family Muridae; genus Rhabdomys; species Rhabdomys pumilio. The sequence continues at coordinate 3,674,241 of JANHMN010000023.1, forward strand.
CGGGGTGTGACTAATCGGATTTATGTGTGTGAGTGCCGGGGTGACTAATGCACGGCTTGGCAGCACGTGTGTTTGAGGAGGGGCGCTGCACCTAGGTGGGGACTCGGTGCCCCAGGAGGGGGCTGCCTGATCTCAGAAGTTCCCTCCCTTCCCCCTTCCTCCTGGCTCCCAGCTTTGTTTGGGCCTCTGCGGGGCTGCCTGGCAGGCCCGCGCATGCTAGGGAGCTGTGGCGCAAATTCCACAGCAGGCCTGGCGCCCAGAGGCAGCTCCTGGCCTCCCGCCTCCCTAACCCACGTGGTGCCTCCAAATCTGGGCTGGCCGCTTCCAAATCGGGGCTGTCCCACCCCCTGTAGCTGAACCCTCCCAGCCTTTTCTCTGTTGCCCGGGGAAGCCACTGCAGACGCCCAGCTCTGTGATCTGTGATACTGTCCTAAAAGAATTCATAGAGATGTCGGAGGTCACAGCCGCACACCAAGGTAGTCGCTTAGGCTGGGAGTTCCGGGTTTCTTCGGACCTTTGTTCCACTTCTAGTGCTGTAAATGGGATCCAGTCACTTACACAGGGTAGTCAGGATCTCTGTCTACCTCTAGGTCTCCGGCTCTATCTAGACCCCAGACCGTCGGGACCTTAAAGGTGAGGGTGGCTCGGACCTATAGCCGCTGAAGGTGGTTATCTGTGAGTCTACCCAGGCCAGCCAAGGCTTCAAGTGAAACCTTGTTCCATGAGAAAGAAAATAAGGGGTGGGGGGGGGGGGAATGGGGAAAGGAAATCACATCTGAGATGTAAATAAAATAACCAATCAAAGAAAAGGAAAATAAGTAAAACTCTTTTTTTTAATTTATTTTCTAGTTATTTGTGATGGTGTAGACCTATCCTCCAGAACTCGAGAGGTGGTAGTTGGTGGGGAACAGGAGTTCAAGGTCATCCTATGCTGTTTAACAAACGGAGGCCTGAAATTCTCCTTCCCTCAAAAAAAAAAAAAAATCAATAAAGGGGGCCAGCAAGATGGCTCAGCAGATAAAAGCTCTCGCCACCAAGACTGACAATCTGAGGGCCATTCTAGGAATCTGGGTAGTCGAAAGAGGACAGCCTTACAGACATGCTTCATATACACACAGTAGATGAGTGCTTTTTAAATATATTTATATAAAATAATCGGGAAAAACCGAGGAGATTCTCTAGTGGGCAGGGGTGGGTGTGGTTAGATATGTGGGTGCTGCTCTCCACAGCCTCGGACCCTAGATTGATTTGGAGATCCAGACACCTGGATAATCACACATGCTATCTCCCAATGCCACAGCCTCTCTGTTGCTCGTAAGCTGCTTCATCTAGCACCTTTGCCAGGCAGAGACACACTCATCAAGAAGGCCCCTAAAACCCAAGGAAGTGGGGGAAATCTAACTAAGGTCACCCTGCCAGCCAAGAAAGAGATGGGGGTTGGGGGTTTGACACTGACCAAATCTCCTGAGCCAGTATGCTTCCAGCGAGCTCGAGCTCGCTCCCTCTCTCTCCCCACCTCACTCCCCCCTCCTTTTTTCCTTTTTATCTTTCATTAGCATGCATTTTCTTTCAAGCAGGAAAGAAAAACATTTCCCATGGCTACAGCTTTGAAAGCTTCCCCTCCTCACCAGTCGGGCGCCCACTCCCCTGTCAATCTCTCCCCATCCCTTCCCATCCACTGAAAGTCAAAAACATCCCCCCCCCAAGAAAGATCAAACCTGACAGGCACACGCCCTTCACAGCTTCCCCACTGTACACCTCTGTGTTTGTACCCCAGAGAGGAGGGAGCAGGAGGCAGGAGAACCCCACCAACACCTGTGCATATCCAGATTTAGCAGCCACAGACAGTGCATCTCCCAAGAAACTTCTAGAACTGCTCTGGCTGGGGGAGACCCTGCCCACTTGATTTTTTTTTTTCCCTGAAAACCTTGACTCTCCTCCAGGATGCCCCTGCATTACTCTATTCCCCTGATACAGTGCCCTCTTCTGAGGGGGGCTCTGTTATAGGTTGAGTGCCCCACCCCCACCCCTAATTCCTGTGTGTGGAAGCAATCTCCTCAAAATTGAAAACATTCTGTCACACAGGGAAGCTGTGGGCTCTGAGACACATAAAGTAAAGCCAACTTAAAAGGCTTACACAAGTCACAGGGAGCTTTCCCAAGGTTACACGAGTAGTAACTGTCCACCGGGCTGCGCGAGGGTCACTCCCGTATGTCACCCCTGTATTTCTGTCCAGTAAACTGTTGGATTGACCAAGATGGACTTCACTGTGGGCGGTACCTGTGTGGGTGGATGGGGGTGTGTGGTGTGTGTGCAGGGGTGTAGGTGCCTGGAGTCACCTCTCCTACCACTCTCTGCCTTCTACCCTTGAGACGGAGTCTCTCCTCCTGGATCTAGAGCTAGGCTGGCTACTTACAAGCCCCCAAGCAATCCTTTGATCTCCACGCCCCACCCCACGCACACACTCCCTAGAACAAAGGTTCTGGATACATCAGGCCCTCCTGCTGGTGCAGCAAAAACCTCTTACCCCCGCTGAGCCGTCAGCCAGCTCCTGTTACTTTGACCCACTGTCAGAGTTCTGTCTGGGACAAGTTAATTTCACATTATGTGAGAGCAACAAGACTTCAAAATGACCTTATATGGAAAAAAGGAGCTTTCCAGAGCATGGTAGTACAGGCCTGTCACACTAGCAATCGAGAGGCTGAAGCTGAGGCAGGGGAACTACAAATTCAAGACAAACCTGAGCTGCATGGGGAGACTCAGGAAACAAAATTACCATTTTTAACCTTTTGTGTGTGTGTGTGTGTGTGTGTGTGTGTGTGTGTGTGTGTGTGTGTGTGT
>JANHMN010000023.1:3683880-3696935 GCA_030674055.1 Rhabdomys pumilio
ACACATGCACACACACATGCATACACACACATGCACACACACATGCACACACACATGCACACACACATGCACACACATGCACACACACATGCACACACACATGCATGCGCACACATGCACACACATGCACACACACATGCACACACACATGCACACACACACATGCACACACACATGCACACACACACATGCACACACACACACATGCACACACAACTACTCCACCCCTACCTCTTTCCTTCTGAACTTGTTTTCTCTCTTGCTCATTTTTTCAGAAATCATTTTATTTTTTATTATATGTATATGAGTGTGTTGCTTGCATGTATGTCTGTGCACTACATGTGTGCCTGGTGCCTGAGGCAATCAGAAGAGAACATTGGTTCCCCCTGGACCGGAGCCCCAGTTAGGTGCTGGGAGTGAAACCCAGGTCCTATGGAAGGGCAGCCCGCGCTCTTACCTCCTGAGCCATCCCTCCAGCCCTCTCTTGCTCATTTTAAAAGAAGTATTAATTACATATTAATGGGATTCAATGTGGTTTCATTTTTTTGAGAGTGTCCCATGCAACTCAGGTTGGCCTTGTCCTCTCTGTGTAGCCAAGAGTGGTCCTCCTGCCCCAGCTCCTGAGTCTAAGATCATAGGTGTATATCATCATGTGGACTTGTATGTGGTGGCTGGAATCCAGGACCTTTTGCATGCTGTGGAAGCTCTCTCCTGCCTGGTCCTCATCCCAGCCCACAGTGCAGTGTTTTCCTGTGTGCTCTGTCTGTTACCTTCACACAGCTAGGACTCAATTACCTGACATGAAGAACTTAAGGAAGGGAGATCTGTCTTAGCTCACGGCTCAGAGGGTTCAGTCTGTGGTCACTTGGTCCCACACATTTGGCTGTACATGATAAGGAGCATGGTAGTGGGGAGCTGCTTACTTCATGGTGGACAGGAAGCAGACAGAGAGACAGGAAAGGGTCTGGGACAAGGGCCTGCCTACAATAGCCTACTTCCTCTAGCTAGGCCCACCTCTGAAATAGTTCCCCCAGCTGGTAACCAAGCATTCAGTGTGCAAGCCTGTGGGAGGCAGGTTATGTGCCAACCACAGTGCCACAAGAGCACGCACCGACCACACCCAACCTCAGCAACCCTTAGTAACTAGTGTTCTGTCTCCATCTTGTATTTCTTTGTTGGTCCCCACATTTGAGACAGAGTGCAAGTACTTGTATTTCTGTGTCTAGGTTACTTAACATGCTCTCCTCCAGCTCCATACATTTTGCTACAAATGACAGAACTTGGTTCTTCTTTATGGCTAAGTAATGCTCCATTGCGTGTTTCCATCACACTTCATCCTGTCATTCATCTACTGACAGACACCTAGGTTGGCTTCCTCTCTTAGATGACAAAGGAGTCTCTATTTGATATGCTAACCTCATTTTTGGGGGCTGTATATCCAGCACCCAGACAGCTGGATCATCTGCAGTTTTGCTGTTAGACTTTTGAGGACCCTCTCTCCTGTTCTCCACAGTGCAGAACTAATCTACATTCGTACCTACTGTGTGTGTAAGTTCCATTTTGTTTCAATGATGAAGGGTGGATGTTATTGGAAAATGAGTTTCTGATGGTTTGAGTTGGGTATTACCACTGGGAGCTCGTGGTGATGCCACGATTAGGGGCTGTCCCCAAACATGGAGAATGCTAATTAGCTCACAATAACCTTCAGATGGTCACAAGGCTCACAAGGAACACCTGAACATGAACACAGACAACGCACCCGGCATGCTTCAGGAAGGGGCTTCTCTCCCAGTGCCAGATGGGATTTTGTCTTAGGAGCCATTTGGGTCTGGTATTTAAGAAGGCTGTGAGGCCACAGGGGAAGAGACCTGACTTCACATCCTGTGGCAGACAGTTCTCCTTCCTCCCACCCTTCCATGTTGCTTCTGGATGATTATAAGTTAGATGTGTCTTCTGGAAACACCTAAGGAGAAAAAGACTGGAGAGGTGGCCTGGGGAGATTGCCCAATGGGTAGAGCAGCTGACGCACAAGTGTGAGGACCAGAATCTAAAGCCTTAGAGCAAAGGTTCTCAGCCTGTGGGTCACGACCCTTTTTGGGGTCAATGACCCATTCATTCACAAGGATCACTTATGACCACCAGAAGGCACAGGTATTTACATTGCAATTCATAACAGCGGCAAAATTACAGCCATGAAGTAGCAATGAAACGGTTTTATTGTGGGACTCACCACAATATGAGGAACTATATTAAGGGTGGCAGGATTGCACAGCCTATACCCACACACGTGTGCGAAACAAACACATGTTTTACAGCTTCTTCCTGGATGGCAGTGGGGAAAATGTTGTAAGATGTGAAATTGTCAGAGAATGAAAATATGCAGAGAAAGAGAAGGATGGGGGAGGGAAGGAGGGAGGGAGGAAGGAAGGAAGGAAGGAAGGAAGGAAGGAAGGAAGGAAGGAAGGAAGGAATCTTTGGCTTCATTTTGCTGGACTAGATGATATCCAAGGAGCAAGACATTGGCCAGCTCTAGAGACAGGAGTCATCAAATCAGTGAAGGTTCTAGGGCCTTCTGTGATCATTTGGTCCTCACCATGATCTCAAGGACAGCCAAGCGGCTCTCTGCAGTGACTCTATGTTCATAGTCGGCCATCCTGCCACCAACACTGAGAGACAATTGCCATCCAAGTCCCCTTGTGGATGCTGCTACCTGACCGTGGTGGGGTGCTGGACCAGGGCCTTTCACTTGAAAAACTAACACAGCAAGCTGTCCCATCCCCTTTGTAACACAAGCCAGCCCCAGCTCACTGTGCATGCGAGCTTTTATAGATCGTCAATATTTAAACACCTTGCTGGGACCCAGGGGCCTCTGGATCTCAGCTGTCATCTATTTCAGGCCCCATTACACAAACCATTAAACACTGTATCTTCTCATTTTCTCCACTGAAGCTCCCTGGCAAGGCCTTCTCTGGGCAGAGTGCTGGTTTGTGCAGAGCCCTGCCCGCCTGGCATCCAGGGGGACAGAGACACTTAGGTGTCCCATGGCCCAGATGGTCTGTTCAGCCTGATGTGTCCCTGCCCGGCCACATCCCTGCCTGCCCCCATCAACACTGTGTGCCCCATCTGTCCCTATCCCTGTCTTCACCCCTGAAGACTTTGCAGAGGAGCCCAGGGCTCTCCGCCTTGCAGCTAATGGCAGTAGCATCAGGCTAAATCACAGAGCTTCTTAATTCCGGAGAGGGTGGTCCCTGAGTGTAGCTGGAGGACACAGCCATCAAGCTCCACCAGGACGGCTGCTGACCAGCTGGCTCATTTCTCTAAATTTTGAGCGAGTCTCCCCTGGAATTGTGTCGCAAAAGGCATCTGGAAAGCAGCTATGTGTTGGGCAGACTCAAATGATTTATTCACGAAAATTATTCCAAGGCATTTTGCTGTGTAGCTCTCAGAGCCTAATTTACATATTTACACAATACACTGGAATGGCACTAAAGGCACTATAAATATACTTTCCTCTCCAAAGCGGCCATGAAATATATATTTAGGACGCACCCAAGGCGGGAAGACATTGTACTGCTGTTCGCACAGATGATGCCTTAGCCTGCATGCAACGGGCGGGGCCTGTCCACCCTCAGCCCTCCTGGGTGCACCCCAAGTCCTTTCCCATTCAGTGTGACTTGGTGAGGTGAGTTTTAACTGAACAAAGAAGAAAATTAATATTTCCCAGCTTGGCATGGTAGCCGACCTGTCTTCCCAGCATTCCAGAGGATGAGGCAGGAGGATAGTGAATTCTAGGCCAGCCTAGGCTACCTAGATAGGCAGACCCAGTTTCAGAAATGAATTAGTACCAAGCTGGGGAGATGGCTCAGCTGATAAAGTGCTTGACATTGCAAGCGTGAGGCCTAGAGTTTGATTCCTACAACCTGTGTTCAATAAAATAAAATAAGTCAGCAAGTCACTGAGAGACTCTTCCTCTAAAACCTGAGAAATGACGTCTGCACATGTACACATGCACACACATGCGTGTGCACACACAAAAGATAGATAGATAGATAGATAGATAGATAGATAGATAGATAGATAGATAGATAGATGGATGGATGGATAAAATTCATACTCTGTGAAGGTTGGAGATGGTACAGCAAGTGGAACTCAACTGGGGCTCTGTCTCATGTCAACACACATTCTCTCTCCCCTCCCCACCCCACCCCAAATGCCTGGGCGTCCTCCTTTCCTGGGTCAGTCTCCTTCACTGGCCATCCCTGCTTTGAGACACACACCAAGTGCTGTCTGCTACCTTGGGCAAGGATCAGACAAAAGGCATTTTTATTAGCAGCTGTATTTAGCCTGTTGTTTAAGTCTCACCTCCTAGCTAGACCATTCAGACAGAGAGAAAAGGCAATGCTTAAGAAATAAACAACTGCCAGGCGTCCACTTGCTCAGCACTGCAGGCTACCGGTTGGACTGTTGGCTGCATGACTTAGTGGTGAGTGACAGTTTCATTCAGCGTGGAGACCCTGTTTAATTGGCCATGAAATCAAACTTTTGTATTGGCACGTCGTCTGCCTTGATACCTACAGCGTGTATGCCTGGGCGTTGGAGGGATACATCCAGCGAAGGCCCCTTGGTCATGCTGCACTGGGCTCTGCCTTGGTTCAGAGAAGATGGGATAGCATATGAACAAATGCATCTCCTATACTGGGGCTGGTGAGATGCAGGCATGGAGAACTAATGCTGACCCATTCCATCCTTTAGAAACAAGCACAGCCTCTGACAGCTTCTGTGTTTGTCCCGGAAGAGCCTTCTGGTTTTAAGACCTCTGTTCTTCCTCTCTGAGGGTGAACAGCACAGTGGAGGAGGAAGATCACAGAGTCTGTGTTCTCTAAGGAACACCCATGCCGAGAGCTGAACTCTGCAGTTCCACTCATCTTTGTGAGATGTTATGTCTGCCGTGACAGTGACACTTCCTTACGAACATTCACAGTTTCTATCCTGGTGCCTCCTTGCTGCTTTCTTAAGACCTCCAGGCAGACTTTCTGTGACAGTGTACTAAGAAACAAGATTGATAATCCAGGAATCGGTTACCGGTGATCAGTCATGGGAGAGTCGATCAGAGAAGAGTATCCGGGGTCAGTCACCTGAGGATTCTCCCAGAGATCAGTCGTTTGAGGACCAGTCATGCAGAGATCACTCACCTAGGGATCAGCCAGTCACTTGGGTCAATTTATCCTGAGAGTCAGTCACCAGGAACCAAAAGTCACCTGTGGTTATCTTGTGATGTTATCAGAGGATCAGGCATCTGGGGACCAGGCAGGAGGTCAATCTGACATGTGTTAACATGTCTAGGGATCATCTAAGAGACCCATTACGTAGGGGATCTGTCACCCAGAACTGTCACCCAGAGATGAGTCACTCGGGGGACCCATCACCCAGGGGACCAGTCACCCAGGCGACCTGTGGCCCAGGAATTCATTCTCTCAGATCCATCCTCCAGGATCAGCTAAGAGACTGGCCTTGTATATGTGAGACGTGTGACGTGTGGTGACTGGTCTCTTCAGGCCATGGCACAGGTCTCTCACAGCGGTGATAGGTGGGTCACCTGCACTCACTGCCCAGGGTTCTCTTGTGATAAACACAGCCATGCTCTCCTCTCCTGTTCTGACTGAGATGGGAAGCCAGGCACTGGGGATCTTCCTGCTACAAGAAGAATCAGCCGCACAAATCTCATTATTGTTAATAGTTCTGTAATGTTATATTTCTCACAAATTTGTGGAGGTATTTTCTCCATCACTGATTTATTGAGATATTTAGCAGCATAATAAAAATAAGAAAAACAACCCACAGTTGGAAAACAGTGGCAGCTCTCACAGCTGCCAAGGGTTTTTCTTTCTTTTTTTTTTTTTTTAACCCACTGGTGATCGCCGTGTAAATATTGGTATGGATAAATAGTGCAGTGAATTATAATCCAAGTATGATATGCTAATTTTCGAAGGCAGAATTAAGCAAAATAAAAAATGCAAATATTCTCTTCTGCTAATTTGGAAGGAAATTATCTTGGCGCCACACCATCCTCCCCTGGTTTTGAGTATAAGTAGATGGCTGAGTAAATCGCTCAGTGTTGAGATCCTATATCAATATTTTAAAATGTTTTTTATAAAACACGCACAGAGTCCTGGAGCTGTGACAGAGAGCTTAAAGTCAAGTATAGTCTCTGGGTGTCGATAGAAGCAGGGAGGTGCGTTTGTCCCCAGTAACAGCAGAGCATGAAGGAACCATGAATGCTGAGGACACAGAGAGCTCACCACGAACACTGAGCGTGTGCTCTGTAAGCCACGCACACAGCAGTGTTCCTTCCTGGAATGTGAGTTGGAGTTGTGTGGGGACATGTTCTTGCTTTCTCCCTCTCTCTCTCTCTGTCTCTCTCTGTCTCTCTCTGTCTGTCTCTCTCCCTCTCTCTCTCTCTCTCTCTCTCTCTCTCTCTGTCTCTCTCTCTCTCTCTCTCCCTCTCTCTGCTGTCCCTGGACTGTACATAGCCTATGAGAACAGAGACTCTCCTGACGGGCTGAAGGGAGTGGGCCCTGAATATTTGTATGTGAACCAGGGGGGCATCAGAGGGGTTTGGGGGCTCTGCAAGTCACATGTATTAAGTGCACTATCTCTCTAGACTGTTCTTAAGCAAAATTCACCTAGGAAATATAAACCAGGTCTGGAGAGGTGGCTCAGTGGGTAAAATCGCTTGCTACTTTTACAGAGGCTCTGAGTTTGGTTCCCAGCATCGATTTCAGGCTTGCAACTGGCAATAACTCTAGCTCCGTGGGGATCCAGAGCCGTCTTCTGACGTCAAAGACACATGTACATACAGGACATACACTCACATAAACACTCATATAAATCAAAATAAATCTTTAAAGAGTGTGTGTGTGTGTGTGTGTGTGTGTGTGTGTGTGTGTGCCACACTGGCATTCATTCTATGTATATCAGCCTTTATTTTAGGTAGAAGGAGGGACCACCTATGCTACAGTTTGCCGTTGTGACATTGCCACCCCTGACAGGTCTCCTGATGAGCAAAACCCAACAATGTTAATATGTAGGAGTAACTCGTGAGGCTCTACTCTCTGCTGATGCCTTTAAAACGATCGGCTTCACCTCGTTCATTAACCTGTGACTATCAGGGCTTCGCCAGGGCAAAGTCTAAACTCTGAGCAAACACAGACTCAGGCGCTGGCAGTCTCCTCCTGTTTACCATTGGGCTAATCCATCCGAGAGCATCTTCTGCGAAGGCGGTGCGGGAGACTCCTCTCTCCATCACCCTGGGACGATAAAAACAGCAAGTTCGTGCACATGTGTATTCAGTGGGCTTTTCCTCCCCAAGTCATCGTCTTTGTCAAGTCCATGTGCTTTTGCCTGTGAGAGGAAATTGAACTTGGGAAGGATTACTACATTATAGGAACAGTTTAGACTCTTAGCCCACCTTGCAGCAACAGCCTCCTCGGAGAATAATTTATATTTTATTTGCAATCCCTCGTGTTGTGCTGACTGTGTGTGAAGCAGTGTGCTAAGCACTTTAGAAATAAAAACATTCAATCCTCAAGGCTGGGCTACGCCGTACGTACCTTTGTCATTGCCATATGACAAACAAGGCACAGAGAAGTTGAGTGCTCTGCCTAAGGTCACATCACGCAGCCGATGACAAGACCACTAAGGATGTGTAGTTATAGACTGTTTGTTCAGCCATGGTGCTTTGTGGGTTTTGGTTTGTTGTTGTTATTGTTGAGACATGGCCTCATGTAGCCCAGGCTACCCTAGAACATGCTGTAAAGCCAAGGGTGACTTGAATTTCTGATCTTCCTGCCTCCACCACCCAAGTGCTGGGATTACAGGTGCGTGCCATACCAACCAGCTTCATTGGTTGTCATCGGTATTTTCTTTCCTCTGTTGGTGCTTTGGGATCAAAACCATTCACCCCTCTCTTCTTTTCTACATAACATTTTCTGGCTTGGATCTTATCCTTGTTTTCCTGAATATCAGAATTTACATAAACTTAACATTTACCTACCATGAAAAACTGTGCATAAAAGTTACCCCTTTAACATGAGCATGCGTGCATGCCTGAATGTGTGTCTGTGTCTCTGTCTGTCAGTCTGTCTGTCCCTGTGGAGGCCAGGGGTCAATCTTGAGTGTCATTTCTCAGTCACTCTCCACAGGGTCTCTCTCTAGTCTGGAGCTCACCTGTTAGTCCAGGCTGACTGGCCATCAAGCACTAAGGACCACCGTCTCTCCCTCCCCAGCTCTGAGACAACACGTGTGTGCCTCCACGTCCAGCTTCTTAGTGGGTGCTGGGAATGGAATCCAGCTCCCTATAATGATTCAGCAAGTGCTTTACCCCTGAGCTGTCTCCCTAGCCACACAATAACCTTGTTTAAACATAGCATTGAGTAACTCTATGGTGCTGTGTATCCATCACCCCCATCCACCTTCCATCTTGGAAACCCAGGCTCTGCCTACCGTTGAGTTCCAGTCCCTGGAACCTCTCATTCTGCATGTCTCCAGCACTTTAACAACCCTGGAGACCTCATCTAAACAAAATTGTGCAGTATGCGGCCTTTGTCACAGGACGACTCCGGTGGCATCTTGTCCTCAGCATTCATGCATATTGTCATCCCTCCATTTTGAAAGTGGAGTAACATCCCATTGCACATTCACCAGGTGTTTAGCCCTTTGTCCATGGGTCACATGGGTAGTCTACACCTTTCAGCATTGTGAATAGCGTTGCTGGGAACCTGGATTTGCAAGCAACTGTCCAGAATACAAAATCTTTTTTTAAAAATGCAGTTAGCACCATTGACTAACAATACAAGCTCAGGGCATAGCTCAAGCAGTGTCCATAGCCTGTATTTGTGACATAATTCAACACTTTGCTCTGAAAGAGATGAACCCCAAAGTAGATAAATGGCTTACAGCCACTCCAGGAGCATACGTGTGCATTCTGTCCACAGTGCCTGGAGAACTCCATGTACCACCACAGTGATGGCAGAGGCTAAGGGAGCTATGCCTTAAACCATCCTCTTAAGCCATTGGCTAAGTTTTGTGTCCAATCAAAACAGCGTTGGAACCCGTAATGACTGTAATCTAGCTGGTGACCAGCTAGCTTTGGACGTTTGCGAGTCAAGAACGGGATCAAAGGGTCAGCAATGGGGTGTGTATGGGAAGAAGAAGGGAGCCAGGAGGACCTAGATCCAGTATGATAAGGCGAGGGGGGATATAAGAAAATGCCACTCTGAAATAGTGAGGTGGCTTAGTCAGGCCTACTGACCTGACTTTGGTGTTAGAACTCACACGGTGGAAGGACACTTGAGTCCTGCAAGCTGTCCTTGGATGTCCACAAGTACACTGTGCCATGTCCATACCCCACACAAAATAAATGAATGTGATAACAAAGAGATCGACCTGCCCAGCTAGCTAGTCTGTGATATTTGCTAATGACAGAGACACACCTTTTCTCCACCCGTGGCCCTCTCCAGTCTCTGAGGTTGACCTCAGATGCCCTGTCACAGGCAGCTGTGAGCTGGCCAGCCAGGCAGGTGGGCAGCCAGGTGCCTGGAGCTCACTGTAGTAACTTTTATTCACCTGATGTAATTGTAGCCTCCTGTTTTCAGCCTCTGAGACTTACTGCTGAATGAGTTCACCCCTTCCTAATTCTTTCTGAGCTCTGGTTGGCTGGTTCGACTCAGCTGTTCTGGCTAAAACTCCTCTCTAAACTGACTGATTCAATCTGGCTTCTCTCTGGGCCTCTGACTGAATTGCTCTGGTTGACCTAAAACTAACTCTAGCAACCTGTTTAATCTTCTGGTTCCTTCTCATTCTCTGGCTCGTTCTGTCTTTACCTGTGTCTACCTTGTTCTCTCTGCAACCTGTCTCTATGAAACTCTCCCAGTAACACTGCCTTTTTTTCTTCTCTTTCTCTCTGTGCTGTCTCTCTTAAGTAGCTTCCCTTCCCTCTCTCTTCTCATGAGAGTTGAGCTTATCCTGTTCTGTCAAATCTTTCTCTGATTCATCACTTTGTCTGCCACTCGATTAGATATCACTTTCAAACATGGCTGCTTCCTTCAACAAACTAACTTTACCTTCATTGTTTGGGATTAAAGGTGAATAAGGGTGTGTCTGTATTCAAGCCAGAGTGGTTAAAGATGTGTGCTAAGGACCAAGCCATATCACAACTAAAACCAGGTATTTTCAGTAAAAAACACAATCTTGGGGTTCACAGAGTGATCAAGTATCCTGTAACAACTATCTCAAGACAAGTTGTCCTGACCTGTGTCCCATCTCTGATCCCTCTTGCAGATGAAGGCTTATGGGACATGTTTGCAAAGGACCTTCCCAGGAGTGCTACATCCTACACTGTGAGCTTGGACAAGTTACGGCAAGGGGTGACCTATGAGTTTCGGGTGGTAGCCGTGAACAAGGCAGGCTTTGGGGAACCCAGCCGCCCTTCCATTGCAGTGTCAGGTAAGCCTTTCAGGAAATTTAGGGGTGTCATCATTTCTCTAAAAGATGGAAACATAAAGTAGAAGCACCCATCCATCTGTGAGAGGAGAGGGCAGGCTCTCCAGCTGGGTGGAGGGAGGAGGTGCTGCAGATCAGGTGGCAGTAGGGAGCACGGTGTAGACCCTCCTCACTATGAAACTCCTCCCTGGGATTGCCTTCTTCGACCCAAACCCCAGACACTGAGCCACTGACAAGGACCCCCAAACCGACAAGGTAAGATTTCAGTGTCAGACTGTGTCAGGACTCGAATAAATATCCAGGCATGGTGGCATGCACTTACAGTCTTTCCCCAGATCTGCAGAGGCAGAGGAGGGATGCCTGGGTTCTGATTGGAGATCTGCAGGACAATGAGGGACCCTGTCTAAAAGGAGGTGGGTGGTGTTTCTGAGGATGACACCAGAGGTTGACCTCTGGCCTACACACACACACACACACACACACACACACACACACACACACGAGAAAGGAGAAACTGCTACGAAGCAGCTTCATGCCCATGTGCCCTTGAATTGCAAACTGCAGGTGGGATGCAGCTCATCCCTATCATGGGATACCAACCACAAACCCCTGAGCTCCCGCAGCACCCAAGCCAGCAGTGGCTGCCATGTGGACTGTAGTCAGTTCGTAACATCCTTCAGAAATGCTAGCCGCCATCGCCCACTGGCCTCACATCAGGACCCAATCCCTGAGATGCAAACTCCCCTCAGGACAACTGAGGCCCCTCTTCCCTGCCAAGCAGAGAATGAGCTCATGGGTGGTTATCTTGAGAGTCACGAGACTTGCTATATGGGATATTGGATGCACAGCCAGACACCTCACTTACATCCTTTGGATTCAAAACACTGTCATTGCCTGAGAAACCCCGTGGTGCACCATTATCCAAAGCCAATTCCCCCTTCGTTCCCAGCATGCACTCATCTGTCATCCAGCCAGTGAGACACTTAACGCAAAGGTAGATGTGTTCTCTGCAGGTCTCGGCAGCTGGAGGCAGACCCCAGCACTGCCTGCAAGAGGCCCATCATTCAGGGCCCTAGGTGCTATTTAACCAGCTCCCCAACAGGGACACCCCTGACGGGCAGGAGTAGAGCCCTAGGACTCGCCAGCACCTGCAGAGAAGACATTTTCCCATTTTCCTCTTAGTGAACAGAATAAACAGAAAGGCGCACGCCCTTTGCCAACGCAGCTTTTATGCACACCATTTTGGAGGGGATGTCTCAGAAGCAGGTTTGAACATGAGTCCTGCAGTTTAGCTCAGTATCGCTGGGGACATAAAATAAATAACACACCGCCCCAGACTTGAGGGGCCTCTGGACCAGTAGAGGAGGCCAAAAGGTAGCCAAACATGCACAGTGAGTATCGGAGACAGCAACTCATGTCAAATCCAGAGAGCTTGAAGGCTCAGCCCTTACCTTGTTGGTCACCAATGGAAACCACTGGTGTGTGTGTGTGGGGGGGGGGACTATGGTATTCCACTTGGGCAGATTTCTTCAGTGTCAAAGGATGGATATGAGGAGACAGGACAGTAGAGAATGATCACGATGCTGGGGACCAGGTTGCCATGGTGAGACCATCGAGTATAACAAAGCAAAGTACACAGCATCCCTTGAGGGAAGGTTGAGCTAGGGATGGGGACACAGGGTCACACGTTAAGTCAATGTTTCTAAGTAGGTGAGGTTGGAGGAGGATGGAGTTTGTTCTAAGGGTGAGGTCAGGGGTGGGACAGGATGGTCTGCTTGCTACACGTCTGTCCTGTCTTCTCCCTGCTGCTGTGACACAATACCCTGACAAAGTTAACTTAAGAGTAAACCTCTTGCAATGGTTTCCACCTCGAGATACAGCTTGTTCCGCTAGGGGAGTTAAGGAGCTGGGAGCTCGAGGCAGCTGCTCATGTCACACTGACAACCAGGAAGCAGGAAGTACTGAATGCGCGCTCAGCTGCCTGTCTTCATGTACATAGTATCTGAGTTAGGGTTTCCATTGCTGTGAAGAGACACCATGACCAGGGCAACTCATATAAAGGAAAACATTTAATTGGGGCTGGTTTACAGTTCCGAGATGTAGTCTGTTATCATCATGGCGGGAAGCATAGCGGCACGCAGCAGACATGGTGCTGGAGAGGTAGCTGATGTTCTAAATCTGGTTCAAGCTGTATGGTCTCTTCCACAGCTCAAGCTGAAGCCCCATTCTATGAGGAGTGGTGGTTCCTGCTGGTGATGGCACTCTCCAGCCTCCTCCTTGTCCTCCTGGTGGTCTTCGTGCTGGTCCTGCACGGGCAAAGCAAGAAGTACAAGAACTGCGGCACAGGTGTGACATCTGTCTCTCTCTTCCCCTGGTGACCTGGCATTTGGACATGAGGGCTGACATTTGGTTACTCTGCTGAATCTGCCAGGATCTCCTTTAACAGTGCATGCATATCAGGGAAATAAGTACCTCAGTGACAGAGCACCTGACCACAGTACCCCAGTAAGGAGCTGGGGTGTGGCTCAGTGGTAGAGCCCCTGCCTAGAATCCCC
>JANHMN010000023.1:3702317-3713953 GCA_030674055.1 Rhabdomys pumilio
CAGTGAGGGGCTGGGGTGTGGCTCAGTGGTAGAGCCCCTGCCTAGAACCCCTCAATGAAGGCTTAGGGAAATTAATCATCAGTAGCACATTTGGCTGGAGTCTCCCAGCGTGGCTGGGTGTGTGACTCAGTAATGACATGACAGGGTAAGCCTATTATGTACAAGGCCCTGGATTCAATTTGCAGTACAGAACAGAAATGCCTTTTCTAATTCTTTCCAGTTAAGCTATCTGGACAAAGAAGGCTGAGACCCTTCCATCCACCCTATGTTCAAGCAGCCTCAGGGGCTCTATGTAGGAACACACCTACATGGCTGCTAGGTTCCTGGGGTCCCTTGGCCCAGCTCAGAACAATAGCTTTGTGTGAGGGTTTGGAAGGATGGATAGTGTAGACAGTGAGTCCCCAGGCATCTGACCCTCAAGCACTGAGGCGGTTTCTGCAGAGGGAAAGTCAGGTCTTCAGTCTGTATCCATGTCTCCAGAGCCAAGTGCCACCTTGTCACTCAGCTATCTGAGGGAGATCAGGCTGACACTGGATGGTCTGAAGCAGCCAGAGGGTCTCAACTTAGCTGCTCTGCAGCTCACACAGCAGTCTTCCCTGCGGAGGGAAGGCCTCGCTTTCATCCATGACAGCTGGCCTCTCTGAGAGTCCTGAACTCTCTCTCACACAGGGTAGAGAACAAAGAGCCAGCCCTGTGCTGCTTACAGTCAGCCTGCATGTTTGCAAGCCCCAGGAACAAGGCCTGTAGGTTACGCGGGTCACTCAGACTGCTCCTTCAGCTGAAGTCTCACATACCTTTGTAATGAACCACGATGGCATAGGCCTGTCATCTAAATTCTCAGGGCCTAAGGTAGGAGAATTGTATGTGTGAGGCTGGCCTGGGCTACATGGCAAAATTCTGTGTCAGAGGAAAATGAAAGAGACTAGGATAACTCAGTGGGTAAAGCGCCTGCCGTGCTCACAGAGCCCTGAGTACAAATCACACACACACATGAACAGCTGGGCGTGATGGCACACATCTGTAGCCCCAGCACTGGGCAGTAGAGACAGGGATTGCTGGGGCTACGCTTGCCAGCTAGGCTAGCCAAACTGATAACATACTCTATCTCAAAACTAATGTGGAAAGCAATTAAGGTAAACACTAGTGTCAGTGTCAGGCCTCCATATGTATTCACACACATGTATACATGGGCCATGTATGTGAACACATGCATAAGACATACATACAAGTACAAAGTGTTAAGGGAACCACAGTTGGCTCAAAGCTGTCTGGCTAAGTGCCTGCTTTTATGTGAGAAAATTGTAGTGCCTTAAATTTTAAAAAACAAAGCCCCACAGATTAATCAAAAGCGTTAGATAACAAATGACACCAAATGACGTTCCCAAAATAAACCATTTTTGAGGTGGAGAAAGCAGAGGCCCAGAGCCCTGTAAGATGGCTCAACAGGTAAAGCACTTGCCACCAAGCCTAGTGGCCTGAGCTCAGCTCCTGGGACACACATGGTGGAGGAGAGACCCAAGTGCTCCAAATTGTTCCTGGACCTCCACACGTATGCATGACACTTGTTCATGTGAGCACACATTAAAAAATAAATAAATATTTTTAAAAGAGTCTCTCAAACCTTTCATGGGCCTTCCTTAGGGAAACTAAGGCAGAGCCAACCCTAAGGGAGTTATGATGGCCAAGATGCCAGAGTTACTGAGAAATGGCTTTCTCATGCTCAGGTCACTAAGTGTGACTTTCCTGACAGTGGAAAGGTCATCTGCCTGCAGTCCATCATGCAGCCTTGCACACTGTCTTCAGCCCGAGGGTCCTGCACACAGGGAGAGCATCTAAGAGTGCACCTGGCTATCTAGCTGACCACAGTCACAGAGACCCTGGAGAGCCCGGGACGGAAAAAGATGCCTGTGATCCTGACTTATTTAACAATGCATCAATTGTACGCACAGATTCTCCCTCAGGTTAGAATGCCTCCATCTATAAGAATAAACCAGAGGAGCTGGAGAAATGGCTCAGCACCTAAAACGCCCGCCATGAAAGCATGAGGCCCCGAATCAGATCTCCAGAACCCATGTGCATGTCAGGCAGAATGGTGGCCTACCTGTAACTCCAGGTCTCTGGAGGCAACGTCAAGGGATCGCTGGAGCAAGCTACCGAGCCAGACTAACCTTATCAGTGAGCTCTGGGTTCGACCGAGAGACCCTGCCTCATATATAGAGACAGTGAGAGCAATTGAGGAAGCCTCCTGATTCTCTATACAGGAACACACACAAGCACATGCACGCACACATGCAAACATGAAGACCCAAGCGCACATAATAAACATGAATGGAATGTTTAAAAACTAATAAAAAAAAAAAAAAGACAGGAAATTGTAGAGTGCAGGGTATGTTTGTTTCCCATTGCTATGTGACAAATGACCACACTACAGCATACATCTCACAGGGTAGAAACTGCCCCAGCCCGGCTGGTCATCTCCTAGTGACACCCATGACTATATTCCTTATGCCACTGGTCTTTGCTCCTAGATAAGACTCCAATTGGCCAGAGTTCTTTTCCAAGCTCACGCCAGCTCGTGGCTGAGTATGTCTGTGTGCCACCTGTGACTTAGGGCTGGCCTCTTCCTGCCATAGACTGGGGGCTACCCTTGGTCCCCTGCTCCCAGAGGTCACCCACAGCATGTTTCTTCCTGCAAAGCCAGCAGGAGTTCCTTTTGGGTCTGTCTCGTTTGCCACCAGAGGTGTGCATGCAGCTGAGGACAGCTACGGATGAAGACCAACAGAAAATCGTAAACTCACTTAGAACGTTATGAGAATGATCTAGAGTAGTTGAATCAGAGAGCCCTGGGTTCGGCGAGAGACACTGTCTCCGTCAACAAAGTGAACAGCCACTGAGAGGAGACATAGCATCAACCTCTGACCTCCAAATGCATGCATGTGCATCCACACACATGCAGAAATGCACACACACACACACACACACACACACACACACACACACACGGTGCACACGAAAGGGTTGGCCATACTTCACAGACGATCTCCAGCTGGCCAAGAGGACCTTCATCAAACAATGTCATATGATTGTGACAAATAGAAACAACAGCCCCACCCTTTCTACATAATGTAATATGATGACAGTCGTCCCTATGGCCCACTAGTTACAAACCAGACATGGGCGGCTCTGCCTACAGTTGTGACCTGGATATGACAGGGAGCAGTGATTGAGCTAAGGGCTGTCAATCAGTGAGAGCTAATGCCTCAAAGCCTGCTTTCCCTGGGTCCCCGGCTTTATGTCCTGCGCCCCAGCAGAGTGGGAGCCCAGGCTAGGGCACATGTCCCTAATACCCACTCATCAGCAGGAGACAATCCACAAATCTCCTGACATGCCAGGCTTCTTCCCCATAGATCTGCTCTCATCCCAGCCAGTGCATACCATCCTTCCTCTGTCTCCCAGAGTTCTGTGCACTCAGCACGTCCCACTGTCCCAGACCTCACATGCCCTTCTTGTTGAGAGTCCCACTTGATCAGGACAGCTTGTCCCTATGCCCCAGCCTTGCACCGTGCCTGAAGCCTACGGGCTGTAGAATCACACATAGCCAGTGCTTGGAGATATACATCAGTCATAACACATTATGTGCAATCACACTTTCCTCCTATTCCCATGTGAGCAAGGCCAGACAGCAGCCTAGGAGTCCCACCCCCAGGGGAGTGTCTTTTGTCCAGAATAACTTGTAGCATCTTCCCACTTTAGATCCCCACCCCGACCAAGCCCCGGAGGTCTGCACTACTCTGACGAGGACATCTGCAACAAATACAACGGGGCCGTACTGACAGAGAGTGTGAACCTCAAGGAGAAGTCGGTGGATGGGTCGGAATCCGAGGTCAGTACCATGCTTGCTTCTAATACCTGCTTCCTGAGCCTTCTGATTCCTCAACGTGTCTCATCTCATTTTGGTCTCGCAGTCACCATGGGATGGGCAGAGCTGATGGCGGAGGGTTCATTGTAGATGAGGGAAGCACGTGAGTCTGAGTGGTTGCATAGCTTTTCCTGGGAGATGGAAAACAGATGCACACAGATAGGGAAGTACCAACCAACAGACCCAAGAAAGATTCTGTCCAAGTCAGGTGATGGACTGTACTCCCTCTTGTTGCTGTGACAAAAGACCTGAGAGAGACGTAAGTCGAGCAGGGTTTATTTGGCTCACAGCTCAGAGGAGCAGTCCATCATGGTGGGAAGGCACACAGAAGGAGCAGGAGGCAACTGGCCACACCGTACCCATAGTCAGAAAGCAGAGGGACTGTTCTCTCCTTTTTATTCAGTCCAGGATCTCAGCCTAGGGAATGGCACTGCCCACATTTAGGTGGGGTCTTCCCAGCCTGATCTAGAAACTTCATCACAGATACTTTTGCCTCCTGTGTGATTCTAGGCCCTGTCAAGTTGGCACTCGATCTAAACCACTGTATGAGCCAGTAAGTTTATTGGGGTTCCTTACATGAGTGCAGATGACTTTCAAACAGCTTCACCCCACAAGGAGCCCCACTCCCAGTCAACTGCCTATCTTCTAAAGAGTCTCAGGACGTGGAGGGCCCTCATGAGGATCCCTAGAAGACCTCATATCTGTTGTGAGCTCTCCTGCTTCCTCCATGAGAGAATGCTAATGAAATCAGTCTCAAGATGTCATGGTGACAGTCATGTCCAACCTGAAGGATACAGCCTCACTACACAAGCTCATAATGATGGCTTCCGTGGGCCAATCAGTCCCTCTCACACATACAGACAGAGCAAATGCTACCAGCCTGTTCACTGGATATCAGGTCCTACTTCTTAAATCTCAGGACTGGGGTAAGAGATGGGCAAGACCAGTGTTCCCTGAGCAGAGGGCACCCTGTGGGACAGAGCACCGGTGTGGGCCCAGCACCCATCCCCAGGCCCTGTGTTTGCTAGATGGTCTTTCTCACATAGTCCACATCTTGGCAAGTGTTCTAGTGCTATAAGGAGACACCACCACAACAGCAACTCTTACAAAGGAAAGTATGTAACTGGGGCTTGCTCGCAGTTTCAGAGGTTTAGCCCATTATGCAGGCAGACGTGGAGGAGGAGAGGTAGCTGAGAGTCTACATCCAGACGCTCAGGCAGAGGGAAGGAAGAGAGCTACTGGGCCTGGCTTAGGCACTTGAAACCCTCAAAACCCACCCCTAGTGACACACTTCCTCTCACAATGGCACACCCACTTCTACAAAGCCACACCTCCTAATCCCTCCCAAGTAATGTCACTCCATTTGACTAAGCATTCAAAACTATGAGCCTATAGGGGCCATTCTTATTCAAACCACCGCGCTCTACTTCTCCCAGTCCTGGAGGTCACAGGACCTGGACCTCCCATCGAAAGGCATGGTCCACCAAGGGTCTCCAACAGCCCAGAGTGGGCACTGGAAGTGCTACTCTCTTTAGAGATGAACCTATAATTTCCTGGTGTGTTCTAGATCTTGGTTAGAATGCAGAGGGCCTGAGCTTATGGGACTGATGTAAAGTAGAATTATATATACAACACGCCCCGGAGACTGGAGAGATGGCTTAGTGGATAAAGTCACCAGCACTTATGCAAAACACAAGCATAAGCATCAATCACCAGCACTTATGCAAAACACAAGACGTGGCAGTGTGTGCTGTAAACCCAGCACTGGGGAGGCAGAGACGGCAGATCTCTGGGGCTTGCTGGCTAGGCAGTCCAGATGACTGATGAGCTGCAGGCCAGTAAGAGAACCTGCCTGAGAGAAACATGTCACCTAACATTATATACATGCACATGTGTACCTGCTCACTCATGCTCCAGCACACACGCACGCACGTGCATGCACACACACACTAAAAATCACAAAATTAAAAAGTAGACACCCATGTCCACCCCAGAGTAGCACTTCCTACTCCTCCATCCCCATCTCCCCCCAACCCCCAGTCAGTCACCCCATCTTGTGGGAGGAGCTTCCTGCTCTAGCCTCGTAGTGTATAAGAGGGGATTCACACACAGCCTTATGGACCAGTTAATGGAATAAGGGAAACTCAGGCTAGACATGTGTCACTTACTCCCCTTCACTGAGCAATCCAGCCAGTGACCAGTGATATCAGGTCCCACAGGGTCATCAGCCCCCACTGTGCTCCTGAGCCCTAGGGCCTGCCTATCTCAGGCTGCTTGCTCCCATTTGCACAGACAGTTTACCCAGCAGAGTGTGTCCCATACATGCAAAAGGGGGCTTCAACAGGGAAAGACAGCAGGTGGGGGACTCCAGGAGGTGTTAGCACCCCTGTCTCTGTGACTCACACTGGTCAGCATGAAGCAGCCAATCAATGGTTCCGCCAGGTGTCCCCAAGGGTCCTGTTTGTAAGCCTCAAGAGGAGCGAGAACCACAGGCCATTTGCTATACACATATGCCTGACTCCCTCTCAGCATGCACCTCTAAATCAATATTTAATCTAAAATACACTCTCACCTTCATTCTTGACCTGATTTCGGGCCTTATTGAACCCCAGGGCTCAATGCAACAGCTCCTTTTCAATTGCGGCTTATATATGAACTCCAGTGAGTGGGCAGTGGGTGGGCGCTGGCGAGGTCCAGCTGAACCTCACCTTACATGTTCTGTTTGCAAAGGATGCTGGATCTGTGACATAGCCTCAGGCTCGAGGGGAACCTGTGAGCAGCAAACAGCAAGCAGCAGTGCTCACATCTGGAGAGGTGCAAGATGTGTTTGTCTGCTGCAGGGCTGTCATGGAAAGCCTGTGGGAACAGGCCTGCCTCTTCTGGGCTGAGGATAGGCAGTGTCACCTCGTGGTAGTTGCTCTTCAGAGAGCAGCATTGCAGCAAGCTGCACGTCTCCACAGACAGAGCCAGGTCTTGTGGACAGAGCCTGACTCCCTCTCAGCATGCACCTCTAAATCAATATTTAATTTAGGAATAGGAAGTGCCTGGCATCTGTCCTTAGCTGCTGGTCCACTGTTCCAGCAGTGTTTGTCGTTGGTGGTGACTATGTGTGGTGACAGCTGTAATGAGGGGAGAGTTCCCTGCAACTGGCACACATCACTTCGTGGTTCTAAACTCTGACCACAGGCCAGGTCTCACGGCAGTCATTCTCCACGTGCTTAGTGTCCACCCTGTGCGTGGGTCAGTCTTCTGAGGTTCTCCAGCAGGCAGAAAGTGGCACTGGGTACCTCAGGTCTCCAGAGCCCATCTTCACCCCATCTCTCTCACCCCCAGCTCCTCTAGCCCAGTGCTAGATAGCGGCTGTCCTGTCCTACATCAACCTAACTTGAATTCAAGAATTCTCAGATTTATATCTGCTCATAAAACGATTCTCCAAATGGACTAATGAAGGCTGGGATGCAGCCCAATTGGTAGTGTTTGCCTGGCAACTGTGAAGTCCTGGGTTCCATCCCTAGGGCTGCACAAACAAGGTATGGTGAGGCACACATATAACCCCAACACTTGGGAGGTGGAGGCAGGAGGATCAAAATTTAAAGTCATAGTTGCATGGCTACATAGCAAACTTGTGGCCAGCCTGGATTCATGAGACCTCATCTCAAAATTAATTAATGAATTGGTTCATTAATTAAAATTTTAAAAAATAGGTTAATAGAACATGCCTGGGTCTATTTCTCTCAAATGTATGAAATGGTTTGGGATTCAAATTCAACTGATATTTAAAAGAAATTTAAAAGATAACAAGATTTGTCTAAGGACTAAACTAGGACATATACATATATACATACATATGTATATGTATATATATATACATATATACATATATATGTACATATATAAGTACATACATATGTACATATTCATACATAAATACATACGTATACATGCACACATGCATGCACAAATACATACATGTGTATGTACACATGCATAAATACATACATTCACACATACATGTATACACACACACACACACACACACACACACACACACACACACACACAGGCAGAGAAGGAGAGGTGAGCATGGAGAAGCCAGTGAGGAAAGGGAGGCACAGGGAGAAATGCTGTAGAAGAACACCACTCCACTAAAAGGAATTCTGTAAGGCGTTTGCCTTTCTCTAAAAGGAATTCTGTAAGGCATTTGCCTTTCTTGGCCCTGTGACTTCCTGGGGAGAGATGAACAAATGTCTGTTGACACCAGATAGGACACTGATGAGAGACCAAAGAAATGACCCCACCCAAGTCTAGTTTAGTGAACCAATGGATTTACTGGAATTTCTTACAGACAGCTGTATCAGCCAAAGTCCAGCCCAACACGGGTGACAGCTCGGAAAGCTGCATCCCCAGAGCTCCCGCGTGCTTTGCAGCCAACCTGGGAGGTGGGAGGGTCTCCTCTCTCTTCCCAGCAATTGTTTCTGCTAATATGATATTGGGGAGGGACCTTGTAAATTTCAGGAGTTTCCTGCAGCTTTTGAGTTTCCTGTACCTCTTGAGTCTTAATGAGCCTCCCTCCAGGAGCAAAGGTTTCATTTGGGAGGTAAAAGCTACACAGCATCCACATGGGATGCTCGGGGCTAAGAGGTTTTGGAAACTTTCCCAAGGTACTGAAGAGCTGGCCAGAGCACCTGGCCAAGTTTCCACTCTCCTACCACACCTGCCTCTGGGAACCACGGAGGCACATCTGCATGGCTGTGGAGGCTAGGGGCATATGAACTTGACTGACTGCCCTGATCACAAGCCCTATGCTGTGTGAAAAGGAAGCTCTTGTCACTCCCCAGGTGCACCCGTGGTTCACAAGTCCTTTGGAGTAACATTTCCTTCCAGGAGCCAATAAACTAATATAAACATGCAGTCTCCAGAGACCTGAGTCCTGGGCCCTGGGGCCTCTTAATACCCTGAATAACCTGGGCTATGGAGCTACCTGAAGGCCCCATGACTGCCAGCTAAGGAGCTCTGGGGCTTCCTGGCTCCTGGATGAGTCCTGGCCATTCTGTTTACCGAGGTTCTTTGTCTTGCTGTGTCTTCTAAGCGAGTGAACTGAGGGAAATCGCAAGGGCCTCAACCAAGGGACCCACTGGCTCCTCCTGGAAGGGCCAGTGCATATGGCTAAGTTCACTTGGGTCAACCTCTTATTTCTGTCTGGAGTGACAAAGAGCCATGGTGTGTTTTGTGACATGTGTGTCAGGACACTGACCGGCCCCTATGTCCCCATGGGCACAGACTTTTCTCGGTGCCAGTATTTCTGGAAATGGATTTTATGCTCTGGGCAGGAACGGCACTTCCCTCTGGTTTCCCAGTGAAACTCGCGCTTCTAGGAAAGATGATACTCCCAGAAGAGATGTCTCAGGATTTCTGCCTCCACCTCTCTTGGGGTTCTAGAAAAGACAGGGACACTGGCCTTCCTGTGTGCATCTGGTGTCAGCCACTGACGTGATCCTATGGCAAAGCACTTGATAACACGGTACCCTTAATACTTGGTTTTACATCTGAATCTTCAAACTGCCTTTCAAGAAGGAGAAACATTTTAGGTCTATATTCTAGGCTTGGGGATGTTGGTCCATGGCTTGCCCAGCACGTCTGCAATATCAGCACTCAGGAGGCAGAGGCATGAGACATTCAAGGGCATCCTCAGCTGCATAGGGAGTTTGAAGCCATCCTGGGCTAATGAAACCCTAGATGGAAAAAAATCACAGACATACTTGTAAATGAGCATTCGGGTGGATGCTCTCATCGCCTAGCAACCCTGAGTGATCCTGGCACTCGCCCATCTCTCTAAATGCCTCGCCTGTACTTCTGTAACTTGGCTGTGTTTCTGCCAACCTCTACTTAAGGGTCCAGAGCTGTGTTGGGAAAATAACCATCGGAGCTAAATAGTATTGACCACTACCTCTTGTGAAGGTCAGAATCATCCAGCCTGAAGACAAAGCTACTTCCAGAATAGTGGGCTGGAGACCTCACAGGATGCCATTCCCAGTGGGATGCCAAATTAACCAGGGAGTCTGAGTTCCCAAATCAACATGGGGCTCTGAGTTCAATCCCTCAAACCTGAATAAAAGGCGGTGTGGTGGTGTGAGTGTGTGATCCCATCACTGGGGAGGCAGAGACAAGTAGATTCTGGGAGCTCACTGGCTAGATGGTCTTACCAAATAGGTGAGCTCCAGGCTGGGATTAGCGGTTGAAGGGTTTGCTGAGCAAGCGTGGGGACCAGAGTTCAGATCCCCAGAACTCACAAAATCCATGCACAGTGGTGTAGAATCCCAGTGTTCAGGGTGGCCAGGGGCAAGGGGATCCTGGGTGCACCGTGCCTGTTGGTAAAATCAAATCACCAAACTCAAGTTTCGGCAAGAGACCTTGTCTCAAAAACTATAGGGCACACACACACATACCACACACGAATGCTGTCCCTCAGAATTTTTTTTAAAACTCAAAACCAGTTTTCAAAATCCTTGCATCTCTAGCTAATTAGAATAACTCCTCATACCTAATTGGTCCCCTGGTGGTGAGGGACACTCTTTTATCTTGCTGGTACCTTGCTGACCCTTGTCAGCCTGTTGGAAACTCAGTCAGTCTGGGGCAGCACTCAGCCACTTTCCTTTCTCTCTATGGTTTCCTGGGAAACCAGCAAATCAAGACTTCACATCACAGGCAACTTGGAAGAAAAGGAGGGAGGAGAGGAAGGAGGGAAGGAAGGAGAGAGGGAGGAGGGAAGGGAGGAAGGAAGGGAGGGAGGAAGAAAGGAAAGAAGGAAGGAAGGGAGACAGACCAACCCAGTGGCAATGCCTTTTGCCAATAATTCTCACTCACTAAAATACATCTTCATTAAAAATAATGTCACATAAAGAGCAAACAGAGCTGGCAGTGGAGGAAGGATGATATCTGGATGTCGCCTACATCAGGGAAGCCACAGCAAGACCTGAGTGGAAGTCCGTGTCACCAATCACCCGTCTGATGTCCTGTGTCTTCCCTCTAAATGATGGGCAAGAAACAAAGCGGACAGTCTTAGCCTTTCTCCAGAGTTGCTTTCTGTACTCGGGTAGAGTTCCCTCAGATGAACTTTGCCCATCAAACTGTACTGTCAGTCTCTCGGGCCACAGGCGCTGCACAGACTCCCAGGACAAGGTTCTGATTAGTCAGTGCAAGGCACGCACCGTTCTCAGATGGGCTCGACATACGTCACCTGCTAACCTGTGGACCAGTTACTGTCCGGAGTGGCTTCCTTCCAAGTGGTGCAGGCATAAATGCAGGAACTGAGACATGGCTCTACACAGGGCAATGGCTCATAGTTCAAAGGCGTAGTCACCTTGTCAGGGTAGTCTTTGGCAGCAGGAACATGACCTCGCTGGTCACATGGCAGCCATGTCAGGAAGCAGAGAGATGGACGCTGGTACATGGCTTGCTTTCTGCTTTTTATTCAGTTTAAGACCCCATGGAATACCACCCACATTAAGGTTGGGTTTTCTGTCTCCATCACTCTAATCTACACAATTCCTCCTAAGACATGTCCAGAGACTTGTTTATATGGTGATACTAATTCCCACAAAACTGGCCACTAAGATCACCCTCTCCTACCTGGCCCCCTTGTGACCACCAACCTTAGCGGCAGAGCCTTCTGTGTGTGTGTGTGTGTGTGTGTGTGTGTGTGTGTGTGTGTGTGTGT
>JANHMN010000023.1:3713963-3733576 GCA_030674055.1 Rhabdomys pumilio
TGTGTGTGTGTGTGTGTGTGTGTGTGTGTGTGTGTGTGTGTGTGTGTGGTCCTACACCTTTGGCTCATGAAGTACTCAGGGGTGGACATAAGAAGTCACGTTAAGTCACTCTTCCCCTCACTCTGACAAATGCCTGACAGAAACTGCTTACTGATGGGGAGGTTTACTGCGGCTCAATGAGGGCATATCCATTGTGGCGGAGTAGACATGACCGCATCCACCAATGGGACTCTCTGTCTCCATGGACCAGGAATAGAGAACTTTGTTGAAAAGTAGAGTCAGCTCGAACCCTCAAGTTCTTCCTCTGCCCCCCGCCCCCCTATCTATCAGCTGGGCTCCATGTCCAGAAGGTTCTCCAGCCTCCCAAAACAGCACCAAGTACCAAGTGTTCAAACGCATGAGTCTATTGGGGACATTTCATATTTGACCCCTAACTAGAGTCTTGAAGCCATTTTGTAAGTGAAATGGCATTTTGTTAATCTCATACACATCTACAGGCAGGATTTATAGACCACGGTTCCACGACTGTAGGTAACTCCTTCATCACTTGGGTTCTTTTGAGCCAGGACCCACCTCATGTAAGTTCAGTCTCCCAGTCTTCAATGGAAGTGGCAGAAGTTGTCTGGGAGTCCTCAGGCACTCTATTCCCACTGCCATTGGCTGAGATTCCCCAGTGGGCGTAGCCTGAGAAGCTCGTTTGAATTTGTAGATCTCAGTTCTCCTGGTGAGAAAATAAGGAGGCTGACTCAGAGCCAAGTGTTGCATGCCACCTCAGCGGAGAATAAAGTTAACCCCAGTTTATGGAACTGAGGATGAAAACTAACTTCACCCAATGCTAGGGACCCAGTGAAGTTCTCAGGAGAAAAGAGATTGCTTCTGTGGACCTCAGTGTCCTTCTCCTCAAGCCTCAGGACATTTAGAATCCAAGCTAGTGTCTGATGACGGTACAGGCTCAACTCAGAGCAGATAGCCAGAAAGTCCTGCTCTTACCTCTTTCTGTTCCCTTGTCTTCTAGTCTCAGCTTACTAGAGCATTGCCTCTACCCCTCTAGAAAACAGCTGGAGGATAGATCTTAGACAAAGCCACAAATCCTGGGCCCTGTGGCATACGGGCATAATATACAATAAAATATCTGCTGGGAATCCCCCAGTGAGGGGCTGGGGTGTGGCTCAGTGGTAGAGCCCCTGCCTAGAATCCCCCAGTGAGGGGCTGGGGTGTGGCCCAGTGGTAGAGCCCTGCCTAGAATCCCCCAGTGAGGGGCTGGGGTGTGGCTCAGTGGTAGAGCCCCTGCTTAGAATCCCCCAGTGAGGGGCTGGGGTGTGGCTCAGTGGTAGAGCCCCTGCCTAGAATCCCCCAGTGAGGGGCTGGAGTGTGACTCAGTGGTAGAGCCCCTGCCTAGAATCCTCCAGTGAGGGGCTGGGTGTGGCTCAGTGGTAGAGCCCCTGCCTAAAATGCCACAGTGAAAACTGTCTTGGGGTTCTGAGCTCCAGTGTGGGGTCCCACCACCGCAGCCCCTGTTGAAGTTCATGGTTTATTGTTATGTGAGAATAACGGTGTCCAGCCCTCAGGACTACTGAGCAAATGCAAAGGCTTATGTGAGTGAATTGGTCTAGTTGTGTAATTGTCTTTCCAGGTGAGATTTTTAGCTCTACTTTTACATTAACTCTGGGGAACTAAAACCCAGAGGAGTCACAGTCCTGCCTAGTACCCCCCACTCAGAAAGTTTACTGTGTCCCCAGAATGTCCAACTCTCACTTGCAGTTACTTTGGGGTAAGTATTAAGAATCCCATTTTCTATTTATACCCCCATATTCCTAGGGCCTCCTCTGTGTACTACCCAGAGGCTGCATAGGCTCCTACAGTTCCAGAAGCATCTGTGAAGCTCAGAATAGAACTCCCTCAGAGAGAGCAAGGCACTGGTGTGGCTCATTCACCCTCAGACTGGTGAGACTCTCAGGCGAGGCATAGCAGTGGCCAGGACCCTGAGATGTTGTGTTGCTGTGAGAAGCCTTGTCTCAAAGCCAGGGCCCCATGCCTGCTTCCTGACAAAACTGTAGTTGCCTCTGTGGGGGCAGAGCTATGAGGTATAGCTAATGTATCTGTGGCTTTCGATACCCTGCGTCAGAGGCAATGAGGAGCCTGCCCGGGCTCCAGGGGTCTAGGAAGCTTCTTGGCAGCTGGTCCATCCTGCCAGACACAGGGCTCACCAGGTAGTTTCCCAGGACCCCGCTTGGAGCAGTGGAGGCTAAAAGCATGTCTAGAAGGATAGAGTGTCCCACCGGAATCACACTGAAGACTCAGTAAAGCCCAGTCCAGCCTCCGCTGGACTTCAATGCCCTCCTCCGTCATCTTTCCCAACACAAAGAGGAGAAAACAATTTTACTTAATTTAAGAAAAAAACACATAGACTAAGCCAGACATTGCTTTGGCTTACACCTTTTATCTCAGAAACTGAAAGGCTGAAGCAAGAGGATGGAAATCTCAAGGGAGAGGCCAGCCTGCGTTTCATGGTGAAATCTTTCTCAAAAAGCAGAAGGGAGGGTGGGAGGGAGAGAGGGAGGGAGGGAGGGAGGGAGGGAGGGAGGGAAAGGGAGGAGAGAGGGCTAACTGAACGATCGTAACCCATCCTGCTGGCGTATTATACAAAATGAACTGAGAGTCTCAAATCTTAGCATCTCCTGGAGCCCAGTGGAGCTCTCAGGGCTGCAGTGGAGGATGCTTGGGGGCTCAGCAGGACAGCAGACAAAACGCAGGCACTGGCTCATCCCTGAAGCGTCCACTGCTGCAGACTGCAAGCCTCTGTGGACACACTGTGAATCTATGGCGAGAAGCCACTGAGGGCAGCTCCCCCCAGCAGCTCATACCTTGGTCTTGCAGATCAAAGGCCAGGAGATGCCAGTTCTTCATGGGTGTGTGTTCTGAGGCAGGATAGGAAAAGGATGGGCATGGGGAAGGGACGGGAAGGGGAGAGTGTGCCTCCCTACTCTGCAGTCTGCCCGAAGCCTCCTACCCCTGAGAGTGGAGAATTCCAGCCTGATTGACATTTACTGTAAAGCATGGAGGACATAGAGACAATGTTCCTTCCATATAAAGATATGTTATATTAGACAACAATGAACCAGGCTTAAAGTCTGAATGCATACGATCTCAGGTGGGGCCTCGTTTCTCTCCCAGACATTTCTGGGAATCTCAAAAAAGATGCCCCACCACCCTGCACCCCCCTGTCAGTTGAAGTCCTATCAGGTGCCACTGGGGACCCACCTGTGACCTCATTATCTTCTTTAGCAACCCTTTGAAGATAACAGCATCAAGCCCCAGCAGAATGGTATGCATGGGTATTATAAAGATGCAGAAATCAATTCATCTGGAGAAGCCCACACTTGAACCGTGCTCTCAGGGTGTCTTGCTCCCTCCCTCCCACGTCTTGCTCTTAATCCTTGTGTTTCTGGTGAATATTCAAATATCTTTTAAGGGACTGGAGAAATGGCTCGGGTTAAAAGCATGTGCTGTTTTTACTGAGGACCAAATTTTGGTTCCTTCACCAAGCAGGTCACAACCACCTCTAACTCTATTTCCAGGGGTCTGCTTCCCTCTTCTGGACTCCACGGGAACTACATCTTCTCATGCACAAACACAGAGCTACATACATACATGCATAATTAAAAATGAATCTTTTATTTTGTACGTGTATGGCTGTATCCCATATATGTCTGTATCCATGGACATGACGTACCCAAAGAGGTCAGAAATGGGTGTCAGATCCCCTGGGAATTGAGTCACAGATGATTGTTAGCTGCCTTGTGGGTGCCAGGAATAAAACTCTTGTCCTCTGGAAGAGCAGCTGTATATATTCTGCTGTGAAAGCAGGAAAACCCAAGTCCGAACTTCAAGTACCCACATAAAAGCTGAACATGCCAGCAGGCCCATCGGGAGGCAGAGATGGGTAGTTCCTAGTGACTTGCAGGCCAGCCAGTCAAGGAGAAATGGCAAGTTTTAAATCCACCCTGTCTCAAAATAATAGGGTGAATAGAAAACCAGAAGACATTCAACATCTTTCTTTGCCTTCCACATGTGAGCAGATGGATATGTAAACCCACACACATGCAAACACACCACACAAAAACAAATACATAAAATAAATAAAGACAAAAATAAATAAAGACAAAAACAAATACATAAAATTAAAACAGACTCCAACTCTGCTTCTCACTGGCTCATCCTGAAATTCTTTTCTACATTGAAGCCGAGAGTTGTTTTCCCCTCATTGACGGGAGCTCAGTCTATGCGTTAGTTACTTTTCTATCTCTGTAACAAAATACAACGTATAGAGGGAAGGGTTTATTAGGTCTTATGGTTCTAGAAGGATAGAGTCCATCACCGTGCTGGTGAGAACACATGACAGCAGGCAGGCATGGCTGCCACAGGAAGCTGAGAGCCACACCTAGAACCACAGGTACAAAGCATGGAGAGAGACAGAGGCACAGCCAGACAGGGACTGGAACTTGTCTCAAAGCCTCCAACAATGCCACCTCCTAAACCTCATCTCCAAACAGTGCCACCAACTGGAGACTAATTGCTCAAATACATGAACCCATCGGGACATTTGCATTCCAACTACCATAAGTGACACAGCACCTGGCTGAGACTCCCCGCCACCACCGTTAACATTAGCACTTATGGACTCTGTGGAACTCTGTAGCCCTCTCCCCGGGTGGGGTATAGCATAGGCCTGTCCTGAGCTTGTAGGAGGGAGAATACCAACAACAGGTAACCCTCAGACCACCTCCACCCTGGGTGACTAATGGATGTATCCCTGTTTCCAAATCACCCTCCCTTTCTCCCTCTCTGTGGCTCACACTGTCCCTCTGTCTCATCCTCAGGCCTCTGACTCAGACTATGAGGAAGCCCTGCCCAAGCACTCTTTCGTCAACCACTACATGAGTGATCCCACCTACTATAACTCTTGGAAGCGGCGTCCCCCTGCCGCAGCACCGCACAGGTACGAGGCGGTGGCAGGGGCCGAAGCCAGCCCGCACCTGCACACAGTCATCACCACACAGAGTGCGGGCGGAGTCTACACACCAGCTGGCCCCGGAGCCCGGGCCCCTCTCACCGGCTTCTCCTCCTTCGTGTGACGTCACGCCTCCATCAGGGTAGACGGGTGCAGAACTTCTGGAGTCTATTTTTGTTAAGACAATCAACTCCGATAACTGAGCTGAATTTTTTTTGTTTAAAAAATAATAATAATTCTGATAAGCGATCTTACCTACTGGTGAAAACTAGGATTCACTTAGGAAGGTTTTTTTTTTTAATGGCTTTTTGTAACGTCGCTGCAGGAAGCGGGTTTCTTTGTTTTCTTTTCTTTTTAAGAGAAGGTATCTCCCTGGTGCAATAGCTCGGCACCGCCGGCGGGGGCGCTCTCGACACACCCCAGGCTCCTCTGGCCTCCAAACCATCCAGGATGGCAAGGGAGGGCGGGCAGGAGGGTGGAGAGGGACAGGTAAATCGCATACGCGGCCCAATTCTCTCTCTACCTCCTTTTGGAGAACCAGCCAGCCTGGACCACTTTCTCCATCTTAGGACAACTTGAGGCTACCTGCTCTCATCTGTGCTTCAGAGAATTACTCTTCCCCTACCTGGGTTCTGTTCGGTTATCAGCAGGGTCCTGGCGAGGCCACTGCGCTAGTGGCATCAAGCCACAGAGGGCTCAGCTCTGCGACTCCTCTTTAGGGTGGCTGCAACCCTGGAGGTTTCTTTTTCCCTTCCTCTTCCTCTCTTCTCTCAAGCTGACAGTTAGACAAGAACAAGAAGCTCCTGCCCCAGCTGGCTCTAGAGGCCTCCCAGGCCCATCCAAGGCCAGCCAGGTCCTTCTGGTGACCACACAACACAGCACACAGCCCACCCCGCTGAGCAAGAGAGGAGCGGAGACGCGTGGTTTTTGCAGTTGCTTATGGCAGTGCAAGTGTGCATTGTTGAACCAGAGTATTTTTTAAATCTTTTTATCTTTTTTTAAACTATGTCACATGAAATGAATGCGTCTTTGCTGTCTCCAGGTGCCTTTTAATTCATTGTTCAGCTTTGTACGTGGGAAAGAAGAGAAGCGACTGTGTCTCCAAATAAAACAATCGGCTCTGAGAAACCAACCTGGGCCGCGAGTCACCTAACACACCCCACACATGGCGCACAGTAGGGACAGCCCTTCCCTTTCTCCTCCTGTACTCGCTGCTGTCTCGCTTTTGACCCCTGGTGCTGTCCCCTCTACCCCGCCATCCAAGGCCAGCTTTTTAGCCTTAACGGGTTTTCTGAGAACGGTTTCCTTTACTTTTCATTGTTTAAATGTTTCTGGCTAAATGCAAAGTGACACTCAAGACCCCGTGAGCATCCTGCCACCCCTAGTCCAGCACCGCAGCCCACTCCCCCATCTGGATGTAACCAGCTGGATCCAGCCACAGTGTTCCCCAGAGCTGGCAGTGTGGTTCCACAACACCATACTCTGGGGCACTCAGAGCCGGTGAGAAGGGTCTGCGCCCCGTGGAGGGGACTAAGTGCTTCAGTGCCACCAGTAGGAGATTCTGTAGCCCTTTTGCCTTCCCTGTGAGGCAGGGGACATGGATCTTGTCTTGACTCGCTGCCTTGGAAGTTGCTGGTGTGGCCCCAGGACACATGAGGTTCCTCTTGGGGTTAAAAAATAGATTAATTAAAGGCCTTTCTGTTTTTCCAAAATCGGGAATTAAAAATAATTTTCTTCTCTTTCTTACTCTCTTCCTCTTCTTCCTCTCCTTCCTTCCCCCTTCTTATACTCCTCCTCTTCACTCCTCCCTTCTTTACCCGTTCCCTCTTCCTCCCTCTGTCTTCTCTCCCTCCTCCTCCTCCTCCTTCTCCTGTCTCCCTTCCCTCCTCTCTCCTTCCTTTTCTGAGCTGAAGGGGAAATACTCTAAACCAAAAATCCTGATGCTCTTCCCAAAGCCACTTCTGTGTAGGGACTGACACACACACACACACACACACACACACACACACACCCCACCCACCCCCGTGGTCCACAGGAAGTACCATGTCAGTAGACTGCACCACCTCCTCCCTGGCCCCAAATGAGTGAAGTGACAGAAAGCCACATGTCTCCAACTGAACTTCTTGGAAGGTGGCACCCAACAGAAGACGGGGACCAGGCTGATTCTGTATTGTGCTTTGCTCTCGTAAGCCATAAGGACTTGATTGCTTTAATCAGTGGGGAATGGTCTGGTCTAAGGCGATACTCGGCCTTGCATTTCCTCACAATGAGTTAGCAGTTTGCAGTGCTGCCTGGATCTCCTCTATGATAGGTACGTGTTTTCTGTGGAAAGGTCTGTTCAGTATGCCCTGGCCCCGTGACTGCTGAAGGACAGCTGTCAGCGACTGTCATCAAGCCTGACACTTAGAGCAGTGGTTCTCAACATGTGAGTCGGCAGACGACCCTTTCACAGGGTCGCATATCAGTTATCCTGCGTGTCAGATGTTTACACTGCAATTCATAACAGTAGCAAAATCACAATAGTTACAAAGTAGCGACAAAAATACTTCTAATGGATGGAGATGACCACAGCATGAGGAACTGTATCCAAGGGTCACGGCGTTAGGAAAGCTGAGAACCACTGACTTAGAGGACCCTGTCCCGTTTGAATCCCCTGCACCAAAGGCAGAGGTTGAGGGTTCCAGTTAGAATTCAGCCTCCAGAGCCGCAGGGCATTGGCAGGTGTCCTTCCTAACTGTGGGGATGGGATGGACACATCCAATGGACACATCCCAATGCCCAGCTGCAAATGGGCATTGGATCCAAGGCTGGGTTCTGAGAAAAAGATCCAAAGAGGTAGGATGTGGGCACCCTTCTGACTTCTCCTGTCCTGATGGAAAAGTCACCTTCATGGGTGTCTGATGATGAGTGACCGCAGCCCCCCGTGGCTCTGTGGCAGATACTCAGTCTTCCCTCCTGGTGCAAGCTGCTGAGCGCCATGGCAGGCTTTACAGAGCACAGACACCCAGAGAAGAAGCAACAGCTGTGCCGACATCTCCCCCCACTTCCTGCTGGTCTTCCTCAGCATCTGCCTACCCCCAGCAGACCATATATGGTGGGGATAGGGGTGGATGGGGTCTCCCTTACCTGCATCCCTGGAAGGAAGCAGAGCAAGAGCCCACGAGGATGGTGTGTGTTCTGGAAAGTTCTTTGGATGTGGTGTTTGAACTTGGTCTTGATCAGCCTGAGCATGGTGTGTTTGCATAGAGGTTCTTAGCATGGGTTTTCATTACTCCTGAATCCCTGGTGCACAGCATGACTGCTCTCCTGCTGAGTCCCAATCCATAGACTAGCAGCAAGGGACCAGTCTGAGAGGCCAGAAGAATGTGGGGTTCCCAGCAGGGAACTCCCAACCCCACCTGCTGGCTTAAGGGAGTCCCAAAGCTTTCCCCATAAAACTCCAAAAAATGGCACAGAAAACCAGATCCCATTACAGATAAAAATAAATAAATAAAATTAAAAAATTAAAATTAAAATTAAAAAAACACTCCCTTAACTTGTAGAAAGGCAGAGAGGTGCTATGGGTACAATTTTTAATAAAAATATTTTGTTCCTTAAGTGCTTGTGACTTTTTAAATCTTTCATTTCTGTTTATGTGTGTGTGTGTTTGTGTGTTATTCCAGTGAACAAAATTGTACGGCTGCACATGTGTGCGGAATCCCAGGGACATCCTCGGCTGCCCATCTTGTTTTTGTGGCAGGGTCTCTCAGCGGCCTTTAGCTCCCTGAGGAGGATAGGCCAGCTGGCCGGTGAGCCCCCAGGGATCTGCCTGTCCATTCCTTCCCAGCCCTGGGGTCACAAGTATGCGCCAACATGCTCTCCTTTTACATGGGGTCTTGGAATTGAACTTAGCCGCTTGTACTGGCAAGGCAAGCATTTTATTGATAGCTCCATGGTCTCAGGAGGTGGAGGGACAGGCATACAGCAAGTGTGTGGTCAGAAGAGGTCCTACTCTTTCCCCCTTGTTGAAGGCAAAGTTCCTTGGTCACCATGCACACCAAGCTAGCTGGCGCACTATCCCCTCTCTGGCACCACATTCGGAATATCTGAGAGCTATAGCACCGTATGCAGAGCCCCTGTTGGAACAGCCGATTTCTCTGATATCATTGGCTCACTGCACGCTTATTTCAGAAAGATTTGAATGCATCCGTGTTTCTGCTTGTATGAAAAGCTCAGTGCTTGCCAAAATCTCCTCTCCCTTTAATGGTTGAAGTCAATTAATAGCCAGCATGGTGAAAATTCCAAGCCGTTAATTCTGGGCTCTGTGGTCTTAAAAATGTCCTACTTCTCCTCAGATAAGACAATATTCTGCAGTCATTAAGCAAATCACTACATTATGGGCTTGACTCGGATCCAGATTCCAATATTTTAGTAGAAAGAAAATCATATCTGGGAGCAGGGAAACGGCTCAGTGGGTAAAGTGCTTGGGATACAAGAGGAAAACGCTGACTGTGACCTCCAGATCCTACGCATAAAGCCAGGCTTGGTGGTATGTGCCTGTAATTCCAACTCTAGAAAGGCAGAGGCAGGGGGATCCGTGGGATTCACAGGCGGGCTGCCCTAGCTTAACTGGGGAGCTCCAGGTTCACTGAGAGACCTTGTCTCAAAAAATAATATGAAGAGTAATTGAAGACAACACCAGGTGTTGACCTCTGGCGCGCGCACGCACACACACAGAGGCGCGCGCGCACACACACAGGGCTGGGATTCTATACTCCACTCAGAGACAGCAAAGCTCCTGCAAACTCTGCAACCTCCTAGAAGAGGCAGCGATGCACCCTGGGGCCTGAGCCTGGCTCTAAGACTTATGCCCTATCTATCAAGGGCAAGGCCACCAATCCCACCCGCAGCCCCATCAGAAGAGACAACATGGAGAGCAGCAATGAGGCACCCCTCCCCTGCCCTGTCGGGGTGACCTGAGTAGATGTTTATGAGGGAGCCTAAACCGCTCTCCCGGTTCAGCTGTGATAAAGAATAACCAGGTGACAACAGGAGTCACACTGGATGCCGCCGCCACCAACTGCTGACAAGGCATCATGCCGTCCACACATGAACAATGCAAGAGGGCAGCCGTGGCAAGGCTTGAATAATGCCGGAATCCAAGTGTCCAGGTCTCACCTACACATATGCATGGCACCAAAAACCAAGAAAGTCTCAAACTGTGTGACAAACGACAACAGAAACCGACCCTCGCCTAGGGGCCATTAGAGCTGCCTGCCACCGAAGTAAACCAACCATCAAAATATCTTCAATGCGTGGGGAGATGGCTTAGCACGTGAGGTGCTCTCCTTGAGTCCCAGCTTCACCTCTGTGGCTGTGAGAGTCCTTGGAAAGCACCTTACCGGAGAAAAGGGTTTATTTCAGTTCAGAATTCTGGGTTGCAGTCCATCGTGGCGAGGAAGCCAAGGCATCTGTCACATCTGCAGCCAGGAATGGAGAGAAATGTGAGCATGCGCACTCCGTTGTTATCGTGTGCTCGGCTCAGCTGTTTCTCCGCTCTCATACAGGCCAGGAACCTTTGAATTTGGCCAGATTTTCCCCTCTGTGGGAGTGGGAAGACAGCAGAAGGAATTCAGAGCAGGAGGGAGGAGGGAGGAGGGAGGAGGGGGAAGGAGGAAGAAGGGAGGGAAGAACAGAGAGAAGGGGAGAGGAAGAAGCCACAGAGGAGAATTTATACCACAGTAATGGCGCGAAGCTCAAGTCAGAGGTCTTTCCTGTAAAGCTGCTTGCTCGCATTTCCCATCATCCCACCAGCTTCTCTCCACCTCAAGTTTGAACTGTTTTCCTCCTGTGAGTAGTCATTGCTCAAAGACAGTCCTTAAATCCCAGAGAGACCGCATCTCTTGATATGAAAGGATGAAAGTCAGTTCGAGCTTCGAAGACTATGATGAATACATAGAAATTCTCTACGCCTCTACCGCAGGCCTGCTGGTGGAAGCTACTTGGAAGACTGGGGCAGAAAGACTACAAGCACAAGTGAATTCAAGGCCAGACTGGACAGCTTGAGACATTATCTCAAAATAAATAATAAAAAGAGGCTAATGTGTGGTTCAGTGGTAGAGCCCCTGCCTAGAATCCCCCAGTGAGGGGCTGGGGCGTGGCTCAGTGGTGGAGCCCTGTCTAGAATCCCCCAGTGAGGGGCTGGGGTGTGGCTCTGTGGTAGAGCCCCTGCCTAGAATCCCCCAGTGAGGGGCTGGGGTGTGGCTCAGTGGTAGAGTCCCTGCCTAGAATCCTCCAGTGAGGGGCTGGGGTGTGGCTCAGTGGTAGAGCCCCTGCCTAGAATCCCCCAGTGAGGGTCTGGGGTGTGGCTCAGTGGTAGAGTCCCTGCCTAGAATCCTCCAGTGAGGGGCTGGGGCGTGGCTCAGTGGCCGAGCCCCTTCCTTGGATATGAAAGTCCCTGATTTCTGTCTCCAGGACTGAAGATCAGTAGTTCCCGGGAATGATGCCATAAACATGAAAGAGCCAATGGAGAGGAACAGAGGAAAGCTGGCTCTTCCAGGCCTCTGGGAATTCGGGAGGCGTGTCACGTGGAGGTCTTGGTCCTGTGGCTCAGGAGTAAACACTCAGAGCTCTCATGACTATTCAGAATTACCCCCTTTTTATAGATAGGCTGAAAGGAACCATAGTTATACTAGACTGAGGAGTTGTGAGCCAACCCTGGAGCATGCGCAGTCCAGGAGGCTAAGCACAGAGGTGGATCTGTACATAAATGCCATCTAGTGTGGCTGAGAGCTCAGGGCTGGGAGACACCAAGGGACCAGAAACTCAGGGAAGAGCCTTCTGCTGAGAGGACGACTCCTCCTGTCACCCCATCATCCTCACCCACCCAAGAGGGTATTAAAGGTCCTTTGGAGTGGAAAGACAAGAGGAAGCAGTAAGGGTATGCTGAGGAGATGGCTGGCTCAGTCAATGAACAAGTGTGAGGAGCTGAGTTCAAATCCCCAGAAGCCATGTAACAACAACAACAACAAAGCCTGTAGTGGCACATGCCTGCAATCCCAGCTCCGGGGAGGTGGAGACAGGTGGGTTGCTGGTGTTACAGGGCAGCCAGCCTAACCTACTTGGTGAGCTCCAAGTCACTGAGAAGCTCCATCTCAAAAAGTAGAGAAGAAGGAAGAGGAAGGGGGGGTAGATAGTACCTAAGAAATGACCCAGAGGTTGTCCTCTGACCACATGTACAAGCACACATGCATGCACACACAAAAATAAATAAATTTTTTTCATGTACACACACACACAAAATTTTTAAAGGAAGCAAATATGATATATATATATATATATATATATATATATATATCACCTGTATGAATGGAATTATCAAATAATAAAATATATACTTATAAAAGAGGCATGGACTGAGCGTGGTAACACATGCCTTTAATCTCAGCACTAAGAGACAGGTGTATCTCTGTGAGTTCAAGACCAGCTGGTCCACATAGTGAGTTCCAGGTAAGGCTACATAGTGAGACCCTGTGTCAAAATAAAAATAAAAAATAATAGAAGAGAATTGATGAGCAATGAGTGGTCGTGGCAGCTCCCTCCTGGGATGCTCCACCTCGCTCTGGCTCCCCGCTGCTTGGCTGAGAGAATTGGAGAATTAAGACACAGACTGACTTCCTCCTGCTTCTCTTCCTTCTATTCAGTCAACCCCAACAACCTATGTCCTTTCTGAACACCTTTCATGGGCCTCGGATTGATGCCAACCCAAACAGCCACTCAAACAACCTCCTCTGGTAACAGGAGAGGAACTCCCTGTCTGCCCAGCTCCCTGCAGACCTCGGTGGGAAGCCCCCTGGCTCTGCAGACATCTGAGAACAGGGCAGCCTCTGCCTGTGGTTTCACTGTAAGGTAAAGCCATTGTGTGTCCCCAGAAGATGCGCTCAGCAGCCCTCAAGCACAGGGCGCTGTTTTTAGAAGGAAATAAATCTACATGTAGCCAATCTCCCAAACACATCTTGTTCAATGAGGCTTAAGGAAAGGACAATTTGGCCTTGGAATACTGATGCTGGGAGGAACCTTCCCCTGCAGACTGGAACGAGTTGTTACATCCGTTAGTGGTGGGGAATCCGGTGGGGGAACAATCGCCTTCCACAAACGTTTTCCACAAGACAATTCTGCTTCAGGAGGCTGATGTGTACGGATAAGAGTAGCTCAGAGAAAGAGACTTCGATTTCTCCAAACAACCAAATGATGTTGCTGCAGGGAGTCGTGGACCAGTTGCTGTAGGTTAGACCCTCAGCGGGTCCTACATCAAAGGGTTAGTCTCCAGTCTCCAGTGCTATTTGGAGGTGTGTCCAAGAGGGAGGGAGTTGTGTCATTTGGGGGCATGCCCATATAGGAAACCCTGACCACCCTCCCCAGTATCCCTCCCTCTCTGTCTCTCTGTCTCGCTCTCTATTTGTGTGTGTCTCTCTGTGTGTCTCTCCATCTCCACCCAACTTTCTCAGTCTATGTACTACCCATCTCTCTCTTTCCTTCCTGGCCACCATGATGTGAGCAACTGCTCTCCCCACCTGCTGCTCACTACAGTCTCAAAGTAACAAGACGACCCAACCACGGACTGACTTCTTTTAAACTGTGAGCCAAAATAAACCTTTCCTTCCTGTAAGCCTATTGCTACTGGCATTTGATTACAGTAACAGAAAGCTAGCACAACACTTTAATTCATTATCTGAATTATCGTTTTAATTTCGGCTTGAAGATATTTATTTGTATTATTTATTAAATTGTGTGTGAATGTGTTGGGCAGGAGTGTGTATGCACGTGAGTACAGGTGCCTGTGGAGGACAGAGGAGGCCGTCAGATAGGTCCCTGGGAGCTGGAGTTAAAGGTAGTTGTGAACTGAGACCCAAACTTGTCTTAGTTAGGGTTTTATTGCTGCCAAGAGACACCATAACTAAGGCAACTCTTATAAAGGAAAACATTTAATTGAGGTTAACTTTCGGGTTCAGAGATTTGGTCCATTATTATTATTATGGTGGGAACATGGCAGCGTTCAGGCAGACATGGTGCTGGAGAAACTGAGAGTTCAACATCTTGGTCTGAAGGCAGTCAGGAGGCCACTCTGAATCACACTGGCCA
This sequence comes from Rhabdomys pumilio, assembly GCA_030674055.1. NCBI lineage: Eukaryota > Metazoa > Chordata > Mammalia > Rodentia > Muridae > Rhabdomys > Rhabdomys pumilio. The sequence goes on from JANHMN010000023.1 coordinate 3,728,095, forward strand.
GACTTGAGCATATATATGAGACCTCAAAGCCCCGCCTCCACAGTGACAAGCTTCCTCTAACAAGGCCACGCCTCCTCCAATAAGGCCACACCTCCTAATAGCACCACTTCCCATGGGCCAAGCCTATTGAAGCCACCACAGGTCCCCTGTGAGAGCAGTACATGCTCTTAGCCACTGAGCCATCTCTCCAGCCTCCTCTTCCCCCCACCCTCTTCTCCTTCTCCTCCTTCCCCTTGAACCCCCTTCTCCTGTTGCTTCTCTTCTTTTTTGATAGACACTTGGAAGTAAAATAACAAATAAGGGGTATCATTTAAATTTTGTGGTGATGAATATTGACAACTTGACAGGATCAAGGAGAGACAGCCCTCTCAGACAAGCCTTTAAGGGATTATCTAGGTTTGGTTAACTGAAGGCGAAGGCACCCCCTCCCCCCAACACACACACACACACACACACACACACACTGAAGCAAGCTGCACCGTCCCCCAGCCCCAGGCTAGGATTCAGGACTGCATAAGGAGAGGGTGAGCTGAGCACCGTGCTCACCTCTCTCTGCTTCCTGGCTACAGATGTACTGTGGCCGCTGCCTAAGCGCCTGCAGCCCGCCTGCCTTTCCCACATTGACAGACTGCGCCTCCGAGCTGTGGACCACAACAACCCTTCCTCCCTTAAGTTGCGTTAGTCAGGGCATTTTTCTCAGTAACAGGAGAAGTAACCAGAAGCATTACCAGAAGCCACGTGACTGCTTTCTAGAACCCCAAACCCAGTCTTGCAGATGCTCTAAGTGCCCCGGCATGGTGTGGGAACTGAGCCAACCGTGACAGTCTTCATTTACAGTTTGCAGCAGCTTACTGGTGTTCAGCCATCTGGGTCCATGGACTGAACTCCTCCTTTCCCAGGCCCCATTCACGCTCTCCTCTTCCATGAACTGTGACACAGCTGTCTACACCTTGGTGACCCAATGTCACTTTTGACCTGCAGAACAGGCTTTCACTGTCCACTTCCAGGTTCCCCGGTGTAGGTTTATGTCATTGTCTGCTGTGCTGTCTCTCTTCTCAGAAGCCTTAAGTCACAGCGCCCCCAAGGAGGATGGATCCACTTACTCTGTTTCCCGCTGGGTCTGACTCCACGTGGCTCGGGAGTTGGCCATTCTCAGATCTTTTCAACCTCTTTGCCACCTCTGTTTCCAGACCTACGATTTGAATTCATCGTTTTAAACTCAGGCTTCGGGGCTGCCATCCGTACAGCAGCATGGATGGCGAGCCCGTGGCCATGCTGAAATCTGCTGCCCTGAAGACAGGACCATATTGTCTCACTCACTGCTGTCCTCAGACACACCACACCGTCCTTCCAAAAAGCATCTGTGGAGCCGAACGTGATGGTGCATACATGTGTTCCCAGAACTCAGGAAGTTTTGACAGGTGTGCCTGAGATCTGGGCCAACCGGGGCTACATCGTGAGTTCCAGACTAGCCTTCACCTGGTAACAAGCCTAGGTCACACCGTGACATAGTGACACAATGTCTTTTTTTTGTTTTTTAATTAATTAATTTATTTATATTAAAATGCTGCCTCCCCTCCCAGTCCCCCCTACAGAGACCCTCCTCCATCTCCCCTCCCCTTCTCCTCTGAGAGGATTCCCACCTCCCAACCACAACCCTTCCCCATATTCATCTACCTGGCACATCAAGTCTCTGCCAGGGAAGGCACATCCTCTCTCCTTGAGTTCAGTGTCTTAAAAACAAAAGCAGGGCCTAAGAGTTTGTTCAACAGTCAGGGGCATGTTCCTTTCTTGCAGAAGAACTAAGTTTGGCTCCCAGGACCCATGTCAGGCAGATCACACCCCCTGTAACTCTAGTCCCAGGGAGCTCTGACACTTCCGGCCTCTGAGAACACCTTCAGTCAAGTGCACTGTACTGGATGCTTTTATGTCAACTTGACAAAACTTTGAGTTGTCGGAACACAGGGAGCCTCAGCTGAGAGAACACTCCCGTAAGATCCAACTGTAAGCAGGCCTGTAGGGCATTTTCTTATTAGTGATGGGTTGGGGAGGGTTCAACCTAATGTGGATGGTACCACTCCTGGGCTGGTGGTCTTGGGTTCTATAAGAAAGCAGGCTGAGAAAGCCATAGTGAGCAAGCCAGTCAGCAGCACCCCTCCATGGCCTCTGCATCAGCTCCTGCCTCCAGGTTCCTGCCCTGTGTGAGTTCCTGTCCTGACTTCCTTCGGTGGTGAACTATGATACAGAAATGTAAGGCAAATTAACCTTCCCCTCACCTGACTTAGTCATGGTGCTTCATCAAAGCAATAGTAACCCTGACTGAGACATGCACATGCCCTTAACCCCACAACATAAATAAAAATAATTAAATCTTAAAACACAAATGAAAGTGGTGAGGGATGTTGGTTCTCCTCAATGATAGTGTACATGCCTAGCATATAACTGAGCCTAAATCCCATCCCCAGAGAAGAGGACCAGGGAGGGAGGGAGGGAGGGAGGGAGGGAGGGAGGGAGGGAGGGAGGGAGGGAGGGAAGGAGGGAGGGAGGGAGAGAGGCAGGATGTGCTCTTGTGCCCAGCACTGGCCCGTGATCATCTTCAAAAACAATTTTTTTCTTAGGTTTATTTGGTCAGAGGAAGGCGTCAGATCCTCTGGAACTGGAGTCACAGTGTTTGTGAGCCACCACGGAATGCTGGGAACAGATCCTGGGCCCCGTTGCTCTTTTTTAACTTGGTGAATTGTTTCGTTTCTTATATGAAACCATTCTTCTTATTTATTTAAAATGTTTATGTATTTCTCAACTCCAGAACCTCTCTCTTCCCTACCCACCAGCTTTATGTCCCTTCTCTCTTTCAAATCACATGCATACTTACACACACACACACACACACACATCCAGAGAGAGAAATGAAAATCAAAATTAAAACCAATTAAGACAGCAAACACTGAAACAAAAGACCCACAGAAACAAAACCAAACATGGAGTTTGTTTTGTGTTGACCAACTAACTACTGGGCATGAGCCTGCCCACGAGTGTGGCAGATACACACCAGCGGTCCTCAGCCTTCCTAACGCTGTGACCCTTTAATACTGTTCCTCACGCCGTGGTGATCCCCAACCATAAAATTATTTTCATTGCCGCTTCATAGCTGTAATTTTGCTACTGTTATGAGCTGTAATGTAAATATCTGTGCTTTCTGAGGGTCTTAGGAGACACCCCCCCCAGCCCCAGTGAAAGGGTTGTTCACCTCTCAGAGGGGTCGCAACCCCCGGGTTGAAAACTGGTGGCGTACACTGTGCCTCTCCATTGGAGCAAACTAACTTCCCTTTGCCAACAGGAATCCAGTACAAATGGCTTCTTGATTAGGGGAGGGAGCCTGTGGCCAATTCCCCCTCTCAGTGTGGCCAGTACTCTGGTCCTCTGAGCCCTTGCTCCAGCTGCACCGCCTCCCCATGGTCATATATAAAACCCTAATTACACTGTCCCTCCTGTGAGCCCTCACCCCAAAGGAACCCCATGGAGCCAGCTTCTCCTTGGGGCCATTGTGGGTACAATGTGAGGTCAAATACCAGCAAGACCAGGAAGCTTGAAGCTGAGGAACAAGGAAGCCAGTTCCCACGACCAAGGCTGCATAGATTAGCTCATGGTTTTAAAATAGTCGCCTTAAATAGGGCAAATCTATCATACCCAAACCCAGCACAATCCAGGATCTCCAAGATCTTTGGCTCACACACCCGTGTGAGCAACATTTTTTTCCCAAACAAGCATCTCAAATGTATGTGTATTTATTTATTTATGAAGCAGCCTGTGAGCTGCCACAAGAATGTATTATGTGCGTAATAAAACATACGATGAAAAATACGTATTTTATTTTACAGGCAAAAATAAAACTCAAACAAAGGGACGTTTGTAAAGCCTTTCTCTGTGTATAGTGGAATGTTCTGCACATCCCCAGGTGGGGCTGGCTGCTCTGTTTATGACACAGTCTTTGGTGAATAACAAGGTCCTTAGAAAACAATGTTTTATCAATAGCTTTTCTGTCTTCTTTATAATTCATGAGTCTTCTGGAGCTTCGTCACCTCTGGTCTCACAAGCACTCTGCCCAGCTGTCTTATCCGGCACTCAGACATGGTGCGTAAAAGAAATATATATGGGGCCAGTGAGATGGCTCAGCAGGTAAAGGAGCTTGCAGCCAAGCCTGCCCACCTGAGCTAAATGCCCAGGACCCACATGGTAGAAGAGGGAATTGTCTCCTGCAGATTGTCCTTTGGCTTGCACAGTCACACTCTGGCACACATGCACCTTCTCAGACACACAAGAAATAAATATATGTCACATGCAGCATGTGTAGCGCTGGGGAGACTTCTCCATGACTGAAAGTACCCACTGAGCAGGGGTGGGGACCTGAATGTGGAATCCCCAGATCTCACATAAAAAGTTGGACATGGCTGTACATGTGACTGTGACCTCAGCACTGCAGGGAGCAGAAGCAGGAGGATCACCAGGCTGACTGTCAGCCTAGCTCCAGGTTCAGTGAGAGACCCGGCCTCGAGAGTATAAAGTGGAGAGGAGTGGGCAGGACTGGGTCTTCCTCTGACCTCCACATGTACAAATAGGGGTGTGTGTGTGTGTGTGTGTGTGTGTGTGTGTGTGTGTGAGAGAGAGAGAGACAGAGAGAGAGAGAGAGAGAGAGGGAGGGAGGGAGCATACAATGTATGTGGGGGAGGCTCAGTGTGCAGTTCTAGGGTGATACCTGAACTCCAGAATTGTCCCTTGTCACAGTGCGGCCTTGAACATGTTTCTAATGTCTGCTTCCTTCTTGTCTTACTTAGGGTTGCTATTGCTGTGATAAACACCATAACCAAAAGCAACATGAGGAGAACAGGGTTTACCTCACGGTTCTCTTTCAGGTCCATCACTGAGGGAGGTCACGACAGGAACCTAGAGGCAGGAACCGAAGCAGAGATTGTGGAGGTGCTGCTAAAACGGGCTTGCTTGGTTAGCTTTCTTATACAACCCAGGGCCATCTGTCTACCCAGGGATGACACTGCCTGTATGAGCTTGACACTCCCCTACCAACTATCAAGCAAGACAACACTCGAGAGACTCACCTACAGGCCAGTCTTATGAAGGCATTGTCTCAATTAAGAATCCTTCTTCCAAGGTGTTGTCTAGGTTCCTGTCAAGTTGGCAAAAACCAAACAGCACATTTCTCTATAAACAGGGACAACAGTGACAGTTCCCTAAAGACTTTTGTGTGTGTGTGTGTGTGTGTGTGTGTGTGTGTATGTATGTATGAGTGTGTGAGTGTGTGAGTGTGTGTATGAGTGTATATAGGTGGGTTTGAATGTGTGTGAGTGTGTGTGGTGTGTGTGCATGTGTGAGTGTGTGTGTGGTGTGTGTGAGTGTGTGAGTGTGTGTGTGTGTGTGAGTGTGGGGGGGTGTGAGTGTGGGTGTGTGTGTGAGTATGTGTGAGTGTGTG
>JANHMN010000023.1:3733676-3750321 GCA_030674055.1 Rhabdomys pumilio
GTGTGCATGTGTGAGTGTGTGTGTGGTGTGTGTGAGTGTGTGAGTGTGGGTGTGAGTGTGGGTGTGAGTGTGGGTGTGAGTATTGTGAGTGTGTGACTGTGTGAGTGTGTGCATGAGTGTGTGTAGGAAGGTTTGAATGTGTGTGAGTGTGTGTGGTGTGTGTGCATGTGTGAGTGTGTGTGTGGTGTGTGTGGGTGTGTGAGTGTGTGTGTGTGTGTGAGTGTGGGGGGTGTGAGTGTGGGTGTGAGTGTGGGTGTGAGTGTGGGTGTGAGTATTGTGAGTGTGTGACTGTGTGAGTGTGTGCATGAGTGTGTGTAGGAAGGTTTGAATGTGTGTGAGTGTGTGTGGTGTGTGTGCATGTGTGAGTGTGTGTGTGGTGTGTGTGAGTGTGTGAGTGTGGGTGTGAGTATGGGGGGTGTGAGTGTGGATGTGAGTATGTGTGAGTGTGTGAGTGTGTGTATGAGTGTGTGCAGGTGGGTTTGAATGTGTGCGAGTGTGTGTGAGTGTGTGCATTTGTGAGTGTGTGTGTGGTGTGTGTGAGTGTGGGTGTGAGTATGTGTGAGTGTGTGAGTGTGTGCATGAGTGTGTGGGAAGGTTTGAGTGTGTGTGTGTGTGTGTGAGTGTGTGTGTTGAATGAGGTGGAGTTAGGAAGCACCCAGCACAGTACATATGAGAAGCACGCCACACATGGTAACCTCTGCTGCTCTTAGCAGACACCACACAGAATCTGACCCTTTTCTGGATTGTACCATTTCAGAGTTTTTACACCTTTAATGTCCTCTCTACTGTGGGGTGAATACACAGCCCAAAGGACCACAGGTCGCATAGAGTCAAGTGCAGGAGTGAGCATGTGTAACCCCAGTACTTCACAGCCTGAGACAGGAGGATGGTAGGTTCAAGACCAGCCTGGATTACACAGTAAAATGCTTATTTAAGAAAGAAAAACAAAAAGAAAGAAAGCATTTGTGTATTGAAGATGTTCTCCAAGTTCACATGTTAACAGCATTTGAAGGTAGAAGATGATTTGACCAGATGGGGTCATGAGGATGGGGCCCCTATGATGGTATTAGTGGCTTTATAAGAAGACCCTGTCCCATGTGGACACTCTCTACCGTGGTGTAGCAAGATGGTCCTCACCTGGTGCCACTGCTCTTTTCTTGGGCTTTCAGCCCCCAGAACAGTGAGCTGTGTAACCCTCCAGACTTATAAATAGTACAACCTGTGGTATTTAGTGATGGCCCCAGAAAATAGACTGAGAAATTTCCCAAGACCTTGTGCAGCTCTGCTCTGGGTACCACACCTTGCAGGAGGTGTCCTAATGCCTTCCCTCCTCTTCTTCCCTCAGTCAGACTCCCTGGGTTTGTGTCACAGATGAGGAGTTGGACTTTGTAAGTGTCGCCTAGTCCCTTAAAAGGAGTGATGAGTCAGTGGTGACTTCCAAGCCCTGGTGAATCTCCTCCAGCAGAATCATTCAAATACCACCTGGAGTCATCCCAGAAGACTCATGCTGATCCAAGCCGCATAGCAAGGCACTGATACCAACCATCGCAGGGGCCCCATCCTCGAGTTGTCATCTGACCAAATTACCTCCACTGTCAAGTACCATTAACAAATACACTTGGGGATTGTCTCTGACACGTGAATGCTTCACCCTGAGCCAGGTGCAGTTCTAGGGAGGGTTGGCCATGAGGAGGTAGCTGTCCGTCCCCAGGAAGGACCAAGTCAATATGAGACACCTATAGGCATAGGAGTAGACCATGCCAAAAAGGAGAGACTGAACCACGGATGAAGCATGGTACTCTAGAAGCCATATCCCCTACCCCACCATGTCGCAGGATACTTGACCACACTGTGAACCCTGAGATTGTGTTATTTACTAGAAAAAAATATCTGTTTCTAATTGTGGTGTGGCTCAGCCTTAGCACACACCTTTAATCCAAGAGTTTTCTGCTTGAGTATTGTAAACAGGATTAAATAACGTCAACTATGTGTCAAGAGGTAGAGCAAGCAACCATTTAACAGGAAGTGAGCTTAGGAAAAAATCATAGGAAGTAACGGGAAGTGAGGAGGATGGATGGAGAGACACACAGGAAGTAGAAAGGAGGAACATTCGGTTTGCGAGGTTTGAGAGACAGCGTGGTGGAGGAGAACTTCCTTTCGGAATGTTGGTTCTGGCAGACGGTCAGCTGGGTGCTTCCTCTGACTCTGAGCTAGCGGGCTTTTATCCAAGAATCTGGTTCCCAAGTCTTTATTGGCAAAATAGAGCGTTTGAGATTTTGTTTTAAAACACCACCACCATTGTTACAGAGCAGAAGAGGCTGGTGAACATGACATCCAAGCTCTGGGACCACAGAAGTGCCTTCAGACAACCTCAGGCAATGCGGAGGACATCCGTGACATCCTCCGTCTAGTAAAGATCTAGGCACGTGTGACGGTCTCAGTGCACGGCCATCTGGGTTAAACTTGTCCATTCTGTGACAAATGCAGAGAGAACAAGTTCAGGAGAGGGAGGATTCGCTTTGGCTCACGACATTGGGGCTTTCAGTCCGTGCTGCCTTGGTTCCCTGACTTCCGGGGATGGGTGTGGTCACATTTAGCATCTCGGTGAGGGCATGGGGTGGAACAAAATGGCTCCTCACATGGGTGTACGGGAGGCAGAGAGTGAAGACAGAGCAAGTCAGAGCAAGACAAGCACTCAAGGGTATACCTTCATTGACCTGTGACCTCCGGCTAGGATCAGCCTCCTAAAGAAAATAGCTCCGTAGGCTAAGCCCAAGTATTCAACACATGAGCCCATGGAGAGCATTTTATATTCAATCCATACCTTTCCCGAGGAGAGTCTGGTGATAGCCCCAGCTATAAACTTCACTATGATTCTGAGTTCTGGTCTGCATTTCTGAGCTTCAGTTCTGACCTGAAAGACAGGGGTGAGGGTGGACACCCCAGTTTCCAGTTGACATTATGGCACATTTCTTAATATTATAGACATAAAGGAGGGTCTAGGTTTTTAATGCATACATGGATGAGTTCTAAGAAATGTATCTGTCAGTCAACACCACACCAGCCGAGATCAGGACTGTTCTCACTACCCACAATTCCACTGTGTTCCTGCCCAGTGCATTTCCAACTTACCGTAGACAACGGCTCCTGTTCCAACGGCTAAATAGTTAAGGTTCACAGAATGCCATCCTCCTCTGTGGACAAACTGTGTCTCTATTGGATTCTGTTGCTGAGGATTCTATGGGCATACCACAATCTGAGGTGTACTCTGGATTTTCTATAGCCCTAGGATCCCACCCAGATATACCATAGTCCAAGGAGCCAAGAGTTGTATATAATTCCAAGAACCCCAATGGCATGAAGATACCACAATCTGAGGAATCCACTACATGGATGTACCATAGTCCAAGGACACTGCTGAATGGACATACCATACACTGAGGTGCCTTGCAAAGACATCACATTCTGCCTGCCCATTCTCCTGTCGACAGACACTTAGGTTGTCTCTAATAGGGGCTAAAATCAATAGTATCACCATGCTCATTGGCCTGTAAGTCTCTCATTGATCAACATCTTCCTTTCCTTGGTAACTATGGAAAGGGAAAGGCTAAAAGGATGCTTAAAAGGTTCGTAGCAGTATGTCTCCCCACCAACACTAGACAGGCTACTCGTCACTGACACCATTGTTAACAAATAAATAATCAGAATGTTTGCGCAGCTGCCGGTCAAGAGCATCCAACCCTTTCTCTTCGGCCAATGAGTTTTATAACCTCTATTCACGCCCTGTGCTCTCAATTTAATTAACTGCATTGAGGAACGTGACACCAGGACCAGCTTCTAGTAGCTGTAACATTGAGGAGTTTATGACCAGATATTAAAACCAAAGCTATGGGAAGACTGGCGTGGAGCCATGCAAATCAGCAGCAAGAAGGGTAAAGATGTGTTGAAAATAAAATTTAATTTTCCAGCTGTGGTGATGAGCAAGCCGGATCCTGGCTTCACTGTGGGGTCGAAGCCTAACAAATTAGGCGGGCCCTGAGGATGGCTTTGGAAGCCTCAGCAAGCAACGGACCAAGGAAGACTGAGCAGTCACAAGGGCACAGTCCACAGAGGATTCGGAGTCTGTGTCCTCTTTTGCATAATTCCTCATGGTCACAATCAAGGGACTCACCTGGAACCCATTTAGCTAAATCATTTTTTTTTTTCCATTAGGTCAGGCACAGTAGGCATTAAAAATTCTGTATTCATCCTACAGAAAGAATGCCGCAGCCTAGCCAGGCCCAGCGGGAGGCCCAGCCCACCCTGCAAGAATCAACATGGCCCACTCCAGCCTTGTTCCTGCGTCCAGAAAGCAGCCCACCCCAACATGGCCTTCTCCAGAAAGGTCCACATCCCATGCCTTAGCTCCCTTTGCTCACTCCGGCCCCTTTTTCCTCTTAGCTTGTTGAAGAGTCACCTTTCTCAGAGGTGCTATGGATTCATGAGCACTTGATGGAAGCCATTTTGAATCACGTCTGCCATGATTGGCCTGAGTAACCCTGGTTGGTTTCCCAAGCATGGCTTCTATGTCAGTTACTCTTCTGTTGCTGTGATAAAAAACACCCTGATGAAAAATAGCTTGGGGACGAAAGGGTTCATTTGGCTTACACTTCCAGGTCATACATAGCCTATCATCCAGGGAAGTCATTAGCAACCCAGGGAAAGCACTGAGGCAGAACCACAGAGGGACACTGCCTCCTGGCTCATGCTGACCTAGCTTTTTACACAGCTCAGGCCCAACTGCCTAGGGATGGTGCTGCCCACAGTGGACTGAGTTCTTCCACATCAGTCATCATTCAAGACAATTTCTTACAGGCATGGCCACACGCTAATCCAATGAAGGCGGTTCTTCAGCTGAGGTGCCCTCTTGCCTGGTGACTCTAGATTGTGTCGAGTTGACCAGGACATCTTCCCAGCACACAATAAAGTAGACCACACTGTGAGAGTCAGATGTATATAAGAACCTGAGGCGAGCATTACTTCACCACGGGCCCCCACTGTCACAGGACCCAACGCCATGGAACCATGTGACCATGGTCGCTGCAAAACTATGAATCAAAAATAAGGCGGAGAAGATGCCCAGTGGTTAAAGTGCTCGTGTTGGAAGCATGAGGATCTGAGTACAGACCCCCATGTCTGTAACCCCAGCTTTAGAGGCAGAGACTGGTGGATCTAGGAGAGCTTTGGCAAGCCTGCCTATCCAAAACAGTGAGCTCCAGCTTTAAGGAGAGAAGGATTTTATCTCAAAACATAAAACAGAGAGCAATAGAAACATGTCAATCTCTGCTTGCCTCACACACACACACCTTTCTTTAAGTTAATAATCTCAGGTATTTTGTCAATGATGAAAAGCTAACACACTGATATAAAATGCAGTATTTATTGATGACTGAAAGATAAATAATGCAAACTGACATCAAAACAGTAAGTTTTGAGGCTTTATGAGAAGGCAGGCCACCGTGTTAGGGTGAATATTATGAAATGACACTCCTATTAATACTCAGGGGAACAGGAAATTCTAGAATATTCCACAAGAGCACATTTATAATTAAGTACCTGGAGTTTGCATGAGTTATACCTTTGACCAGGTAGTTTTTGTTATTTGGCAATTTTCTACGTGACTCCCCTCCAGCTCCTCCCAGATTCCTCCCCCATGTTTCTCTCCTAACATCGGGTGTGTGAGCGCGTGTGTGCACACATGCTTGTGTCTACAAACCACTGAATCCAATGAGTGCTGTCTACACACATGGGTGGGCATCCGCTGGAGCACGGTAACCCACCAATGGCCACCCTACTAAGGAAAACCAACTCTCCCTCCTGGAGCAGACATCAACTGTCAGTGGTTTCTCAGCCAGGAGTGGAAGCTTGGGGCCCCTCCCCCATCTGTTCTGGAACATTGACTGACCAGACCTCGTGCAGAGAACCATGGCTGCCAAGTCCAGGAGTACAGTGGCCCCTCCATGTCCAGAAGACAGTGTCTTCTCTGGTCCTCCTCGATCTCTGGCTCTTATGATCTTTCTGTCCCCTCTTCCTCCTGATGGTCCCTAAGCCTTTGGGGGAGGGCTATGATATAGATGCCCCATTTATGGCTGAGTACTCCACAGACATTTACTCTCTGTGTTCTGACAAGCTGTGAATCTCTGCTGTCCACTCCAAAAAGGAGAATCAAAAAACAAAAAACAAACAAACAAAAAAAAAAAAAAAAAACCAAAAACCTAGGGATCTGAAGATCCATGGAGAATGTTAGGCGTTCATTTAATACAATAACAGAAATGGGTTCACCCTCAGGACCTGGGCACTCTCAACCACAGTCTTAGCCAGATTTATAGTACCAGGCATGGGTTCTCTTCTGTGAAGCAGACCTTGAATCCAATCAGGAAAACAGTTGGTTACCCCCGATAACATTCAAGTCACTATTACACTGTGTCTTGGTTAGAGTTTCTATTGATATGATAAATACCATGACTGTCTTAGGGTTTCATTGCTGTGAAAAGACACCATGACCATGGCAACAAGAATATTGGGACAACATTTAATTGGGGCTGACTTACAGGTTCAGAGGTTCAGTCCATTATCATCAAGGTGGGAGCATGGCAGTGTCCAGGCAGGCATGGTGCTGGAAGAGCTGAGAGTTCTGCATCTTCATCCAAAGGAAGCCAGGAGCAGACTGCCTCCCACACAGCTAGGAGGAGGGTCTCAAAAGCCCACCTCAACAGTGACACACTGTCTCTAATAAAGTCACACCTATTCTAACAAGGCCACACCTTCTAATAGTGCCACTCCCTAGGCCAAGCATATCAAACCACCACAATGACCAAAAACAACTTGAGAAGGAAAGGGTTTATTTCAGCTTTCAGTGTGTACTCTATCATCCAGGAAGTCAGAGCAGAAACCTGGTTGCAGGAGCTGATGCAGACATCATGGAGGGATGTTACTTACTGGTTTACTCCCCATGGCTTGCTCAGCTTGCTGTCTTATAGCACCCAAGACCACCAGCCCAGGGGTGACACCACCCGCTATAGGGTCCTTCCACATCAATGACTCAATGACTAATCAAGAAAATGCCCTCATGGGATTGTCTACAAGTCAATCTTATGGAGGCATTTTCTCAATTGAGGGTCCTTATTCTTAGAAGAACCCAGGCATCCAGATGGGAGGAGACATGGGAAGGGACTTGGAGGAGCAGAGGGAGAGAAAACCACAGTCAAGATATGGGGGAAAGGATTCTATTTTCAATTAAAAAAAAAAAAAAGCCAGACGTATCTTAACATGGGAATCATTACTGTAGCTTTCAGGGTTCACAGATGGTTCAGAAGGGCAGGAGGTGGGAAGTGTGAATTCGGAGGAGAAGCAGAAGGCAGGACGGGGGAAGGGTGGAAAGGGAGACCTAGCATAAAGTGTGTTTGAAAAATCCATATGAAAATATTCTATGAGCTTCCTACACACACACACATACACACATACAATTATATATATATATATACACATATATACATATATGTGTATATATATATGCATGTGTATGTGCACATATGTGTGTGCATATATATGTATATATGTATATATATTTGCATGTGTATGTGCACATATGTGTGTGCATATATATACATATATATACATACACACACACACACACACGCACACGCACACGCACACGCACACGCACACGCACACGCACACGATTTTAATTGGGGTGTCCTACACAGGGGCTGACACTCCTCCTGGAAGCTCTGGTTTGCCAAATACAGGTCTAGAGCCAGGTACACAATACTTCCTCTTGAGTCATTAGACAGGGCGTGTCCCAAAGACCCCCTAAAAACCAACACAGGCTGCTGCCATTTCTCTTGCTTACCCACCAGAACTTGATGGCAAGACCCTATCGCTGCAGACAACACACACTTGGTGTCTTCAGCAATGACACACTTGGACGGCAGGACTTGGAGAAACCAAGGTAATGCTGACCTGGAGGCTTCTCCACTGGCTTTCACGGGGCCAGAGAGTGGTGGGCAGGCCACTAGTGGAGAAGACAGGGTTTCACTCTGTGGCCCAGACCGTCCTTAAATTCAATATGTTGCACAGCTCAACTTGAACTTAGGCATCCCACACTCGCTTTGAACCCATGGAGACCTTCCTGTCGTAGACTCCCAAATGCTGGGAATACAGGCGTGTACCTCATGCCTAGGTTTTGGTACTGATTTAAAAACATAATACACAGATTGATGTACAGATGACGGACTGGGAGCGGGCAGCCAGGGAGCATTCCTCAGTGGATACAAATACATAAACAGCCAAAGAGATCACGGTAAACCCATCCTGTGATGGAACAAAACGTGAGCAGAAGGCAGCATTGAATCTCAGAGGAGCCTAACCCAGTGATAAGTAAGTACAGTGACAAAGGCAGAGGAAAGGGCGAAGAAACAGTGCTTGGCACATAGTAGGTCCTCACTCAACATACGGAATGTTTAAAAAGAAGAATAAGAGAAGCGGCCTCTGGGAGGTTTTTTTATCTTCCATGATTTTGTGCATTTTTTTTTTGAGTCCTTAAAAATCGATATAAATTCTCCTTTGTAAAATTGTATTTGGGGGCTGGTGAGATGGCTCGGCAGTTAAGAGCTTGTGTTTCAGAGGACCGGACCGTAAAGAGGTTCCCAGCACCCACACTGACTGATGCACAACCACCAGGAGCTCCAGCCCAGGTCTGATCCCCACCCCTTTCTGGCCTCAGCAGGCATCTGCATGTGCACACGCTGGTGCGCACACACATATGTGAGTGTGTAATCCAGGGAGCAAACCCAGGTCTTCATCCCCACATGCAAGGGTCTTTACTGAGTGAGCCAATTCACCAGCTCAGACACCTTCTTCTTATCATAAGAAATGCATGATTAACTTGGGGCTGGGATGTGGCTTGGTCAGTAGAGTGCTTGCCCCATCTTTGATCCCCAGCCTGTGATCCTAGCACCTGGGACTGGATGGAGAAGCAGAAGAAAGGAGGAGTTCAGACCATCCTCAGCTATGTAGCAAGCTTGTGGGCAGCCTGAGATACAGAGACCATATTAAAGGAAGAAATGGAGAGAGGGAAGGAGGAAGGGAGGGAGGAAGAGACAGAGGGAGAGAGGGAGGGAGGGAGGGAGGGACAGAAGGAGGGAGGGATAGAGGGATTGTGGGAGGAAGGAAGAGACAGAAGGAAAGAGGAAAGGAGGGAGAGTGAAGGGAGGAAGGGAGGAAGGGAGGAAGGGAGGAAGGGAGGAAGGGAGGAAGGGAGGAAGGGAGGAAGGGAGGAAGGGAGGAAGGGAGGGAGGGAGGGAAGGAGGGAGCAGAGAGAAAAGGAGGGAGGGAGGGGCGAAGAAGGGAGGGAAACAGGTGAGTGGGAGGAAGACCAAGATGTCATATTTAACAAGTCTATGAAGACAAAACTATCCCATAAAAAAATCTTAACTAAACAAATGGCTGCCGACCTGTAGACTGTAACAGAGGAGCCTGGGGTTCATTTCCAGCTCATTTTCTGTGTGAGATAAAAGCCAAACCCTGCTACCCGCAAAAAAATAAAAACAAAGCTAACATTTTAATGGGTTTTCTTTACTTTCTGGTTTCCAGGCAATAACCTCCATGACTTCCATCAGAGCCGGTTATCGCTGCTGGCTGGAAAGCAGGTGCGATGTTGGAGATGCTGTGTTTTAAAATCAGGAAAGCAATTCACAGGCAGGCAGGCCCCATGTGCTGCTCAGGGCAGGTGGTGCGCTATCAGAGGCCTGCGCTTTCTGGACGAGCTCTGCCCTTCTCTGTCCCCTTTGGCAGTCAGCATGATCACAGCAAAGGCCCTTAATGATTTTTAAAAAAAAAAGAAAAGACTCAAATTTCTCCACAGTGAGGATGTGCTAATGGGCAAATGAAAGCTTGAAACCCCAAAACCTTAGTGGGGAGAGCCAGGCTATGCCTCGCTCTCCTTAAGGGAGTTTGATGGGGCTGGCAGACACCTGAGGCCCAAATACAAAGATTAGAGAAACACTGTAGAGCCAAACAAAACTAAGTGACTTGTAACAGCCAGATGCTTTCTGAGCCCAAAATCACAATGTCTGGTTTTTTCCCACCACCCCGCACCTAAGATTTACATATTTGGTTTTTAAACTCCCATTTCAAAGTCTAAGTGTTTGGAGAAACCCAAAATAGACTGGCGGCGCTGGGCTCCTCCTGTGCGCCGTCCCCACAGGAGGACCCATGAAAGTCACAGGCACAGAGATGTTGGCAGAACTGAACATTCAACAGCATCGTGGCCCAAAAGCCCCGCCATTACTCCTGGTGAGGGCATGCTCGCCGATGGCTTGTGACCCAGTTCCAAGACGGCATTTCCCCATCACACCAGATGTTTGTGCGCACCACTGGAGAACTGAAACTCGAACCAGGTTAGACACAAATGACAATATGGGCGCTGAGGTTGGAGGAGGTCCCAACTTCAATTTGCATATGTCCCACTAACGCAGCGGGTTCTCAGCCTTCCTAATGCTGCGACCCTTTACTGCAACCCTTTAATACAGCTCCTCGTGCTGTGGGGACACACACACACACACACACACACACACACACACACAGTAAAATTATCTCATTCTACTTCATAACTGTAATTTTCCTACTGTTATGAACAGTAATGTAAATATCTGCTACGCAAGGCATCTTATATGTGACCCCTGTGGGGTCACGACCCGAATCTTATATGTGACCCCCGTGGGGGTCACCACCCGAATCTTATATGTGACCCCCGTGGGGGTCACCACCCGAATCTTATATGTGACCCCTGTGGGGGTCACGACCCGAATCTTATATGTGACCCCTGTGGGGGTCACCACCCGAATCTTTAGAACCACTGCTCTAAAGTGAGCCTGAGTTGCACTCAGTCACCCAAGCGGAGGACCTTATTTTTTTTATTGTTTTGTTTTTCAATTTGTGTTGGGGGGGGGGGGGGTGTTCGTGTGTGTGTGTGTGTGTGTGTGTATACGCGTGCGTGTGCATACATATACATGTGGAGGTGAGAAGGCTAGGCTGACTCCATAACAGGCTTCAAATTGGCAATTAGGGAAACTAGGCTTAAATCTCTGTTTTCAAGAACTGGGCAATTCCAAGCAAGTCCAGGCCTCAGAAGCTGCCCTTCCAGGGGGCCTGAGGCAAGGACAATGGGTTAGCAGCAGTTCTCAGACTCCCTCAGCAACGGTTTCCTGCTCCCACACCCGGGTAATGGAATGTCCTTAGAGATGGCTTAAGACAAGTGTCACCTGCCCCAGAATGCCCTAAAGTGCTTTAAGTCAGGCCTGTGAGCACACTTGGGTGTCTCTCTGTCTTAGTAACGGGAGATCCCAGCATGCTGGACTTCTGCAGAACAAAACACTCTGTATTTACATACTACTAAAGTTGGGTGAATCATGGACCCTTATACGGGCCAGAGGTTACCAAGCTCTGGAGATCCTCCTGTCTCTGCCTCACCAGCCATAAAGTTACAGATACACGTTGCCTTTGACACGGGGCTAGAGATCTGACCGTGAGTACTAATGTTCGTACAAGCATTTCATAGGTTGGGCCAGCTCTGAAAGCCCCTATAATTTGTTTTGTTTTTAGATGAGATTTAATGTAGCCCGACTGGTCTCACAGTCACCACATTCCAAGGATGACCTTGAAATCCCAAACCTCCTGCCTGTACCCAAGTGCTGGGGTTACAGGTGTGCACCACCAGTCCCACCTGGTCAACGAACTCTGTGTGACACCCCAAATTGCAGTTGTTTTGAAGGACAGTCCACAGACAGGAGAAAAGCACAGTTGTTGTTAATTTTTTTTTTTTTTGGCTCACAAAGAACTAGGGCATGGTGAAACAGTACCCCAGATTCATGAACCCAAGCTGCATCCTTCAGCGGACATCTGTTTCCATGGCAACTTCTAGAAGAGGCACGTGCACTTGGGGTTAAGTTTTGGAGTTGTCTGGACTTTCTGTATGCTGCCGTAGACTCATTTACTGGCTGTCAGTCATTTTAACACATTGTGACACTCCCTGTGAGGCCATCCGGCCAAAGCCAGCATGGTATGTGCCAAAATACATGCTTGCCAGGAAGACCCCAAACCAGGACAGCAGGATCTGTGCATGTACAGACCCTAAGGTCAACAGTGGCACTTTTCATGACTGCAGCCGATGACTGTGACAGCTGCTATTTTGACACATAGCAAGGAGGCGATATAAGGGCCAGGGAAGTGGCTTGGGTGACTTGTCCTGCAAGCATGAGGATCTCAGGACAACTCGATAGTCCCTGTAACAAAGCTGGGCAAGGTGACACACAGCACAGGGAGGGGATATTGTCCAGCCTAGCTGATTTAGTGAGCTTCAAGCCAGTGAGTGACCCGTGTCAAAGACAAGCTGAGATGCTTCTGAGGGACAACACCTGAGGCTGACTCTGGCTTCTGCATGTGTGCATAGGAGGTGTGTGTGTGTGTGTGTGTGTGTGTGTGTGTGTATGTGTGTCAGGGGCATCTCTGCTTATACTCTGAAGGCCTAGAATCAGCCACATGCATAAAGTCAGCCTACTAACACAAAGTCTTGGGTCTCTGTGAAAAAACCTTGCAACAAATGGCTAGAAGGTATTGAAAACAAGCAGCTTTAGTGGAAAGCTGCCAGGTCTCAGTCATGAACCTTGTAGATAAGTAACCTTGATGGATAGTACCAACTTAGATAGGGACAAGTGAATCATAGGCGGAGTCAGAGTGACCTGTCCCCTGAACCTTCACCCAGCTGACACACTGTTCTGGAAGATATCTGTACTCCCCCTAAACATTTATGCTCCTGCGCCATCCCCTTCCCCACATCCTGCCTTTTTGTGTATATAACCCCTGTGTGAAAAAGTAAAAATTACGGTTTGATCAGCCTATAGACAAGCCGTGGTTCTTTGCGTCTTTGCCTGTACCCCACCTGTCCCCACTCTCTTTCAGGTGATCTCCCCAGACCCCTGTTTAATGTCCTGCTGGACAGGACATGTGTGTGTGTGCACGCATATACACACACCTACCTTAGAAATGACATAAATCAACCAAGATGGGGGAGTAGATTTTAATGGATTTTTTTGAGATGTAACCCAGGTTAGCCTTTACAGTGTGTGGGTAACAGACTTTGCATATCCACAGCTTTGCATCAAAAAAGACAATTTATACAACAGTCAAGATACAGGAAAAAAGGCCCTGACTCCGTGGATATTTTCTCCCTAGCCCTACCCTGAGCCACCACTGCTCGGCTGTCTCTGTAGATCTGATGGTTCAAGGCTGGATATAAATAAACAGTATAGATAAAATAAAACTTTTTAAAAAGCACTCTTACCTCAAAGGAGATAAGAGAAAAGTTTATTCTGGAACCTAGTCTGAGCAGTCACAGCCCAAGGACACAGACTCATGACTGCCCAAATTCCATGCTCCAGTGGAGCATTTGGTGAAATTTTTACAGTAACAGAACAAGGGAAGTTATGAACAAAGATATCTTTCAAATACATTGGTTAGAAACGTCAGGCTGGCGGTTACGACAAAGTGGAGAACTCTCAACTAGGTGCTCTCTGAGGAGTCTTAATCCTTTGCTGGGCAGTCAGTTAATACATTCCGAAAAGTTTCATCTGCTAGTCCCAAGGTAAGACAGAGATGGGCAAGGACAGTATTAATAAGTCTGAGGCTAGCCCAAGGTAAGTTGCAATTAGGCTTCAGGATCTGCACATTCCAACCTTCCACAGTCACTGAAGTCGGTAAATCAGCCTCCCAGGAGCCATGGTTGCAGATGCTGTTCTCCCCAGGGGCTCTCATTCATGGCGACTCCCACAGCACCGCACATGGTGCTTTTGTGACTCATTCTATTTAGCAGGCTGCCTCTGAGGACTGTGCACACTGTAGCATGTTTTGCCAGAAAGGGTTCCACTGCACAAATGTAGCTCCTGCTATTTACTGTTTTATGTGCTGATGGGCACACGGTTACTTCCACCCTCCTGACTCTATTGGAGACCTTTCTGAGGGTATCTGTGTGTGGAGTTTTCTGCTGTCATAGGGTATCTCTGAAAAGAGCTGTTGGACCCCTTGGTGACTTCCCGCTTAACATCTTGAAGGTGACAGTGTTTTCCAAAGTGACCAAACCCCTGCCTCTTTCCCCCAGCAGTGCAGAAGGGTCTCAATTTTCTACCTTTGCCAACATTTTTTTAATGGTAATGGTGACTGAACCCAGGCCCTCCAGTGTGTCAGGCAAATGCCTAATGGTCTTGCCATGCTCTCAGCCCCTCAGTGGGGAAGGGGTGTCATGGGCAAGCACGACACTGCCAGCTCATTCCCTGAGCCTCCTTTTTACTTTTTATTTTGAGATAGGATCTCACAAAGTCACATAAACGGCTCTGGCAGAGCATCTAAGTTCCGGCACCCACATCAGGTAGCTCAGAACCTCCTGTAAAGCCAATTCCAGGAGCTTTGACCCTTCTGACCTCACCTGCTCTTATGACATGACACAGCACCCACAGACACTTGAACACTTGACTTAAAATAGTAAAATACACCTCTTTTTAAAAGCAAGTTCAGGACCAGGCAGTGATGTTAATTCCAGCAGTCGGGAGGCAGAGGCAGGTGGATCTCTGTAAGTTCGAGGCCAGCCTAGTCTAGAAACCCTGCCTCCAAAATAAATAAATAGATAGATAGATAGATAGATAGATAGATAGATAGATAGATAGATGAAAGCTTAGGGGTTCCGAAGATGACTCAATTGCTAATTTATTATTCACAAGTATTAGGTCAGGACCTGAGAACCCCTGTTTAAAGAAAAGGGGAAAAGCTAGAATTTGGGCTTAGGAGTGAATGTTTGTAATCCTCGTGCTGGGAGGTAGAGTCAGGGGGACCCCCAAGCCTAGCCTCCGGGGCAAACTCCAGGCCAACAAAAGACTCGGACTCAACAAAGAACCAATGTGGATATTGCCTGAGGAACAGCACCCAAGGCTGAGGCTGACCCACGGCTGTACATGCACATACAAGCACACACACGCACATGTGCACACATGAACACATAAAGAATCAACCGATGAGCTCTTGATTTGAAGGTCTCACAAGGACAATCAAGCCACCTGTTGGGGACCCAACAGGTGACCCATGGATATTTTCGTCCTAACTGGAATTCTGAAGCCATTGGCATTTGGAAAATCCAAAAGTTGTATCCCACAAGCCGGACAGAACAGGGGACCCAGGGATGAGACTAACCCTGTTTGCAGCTCTCAGAGACACTCTCAAGACATTCGGTTATGGACGGATTCGCTGGGTCTCCCGACCGCACACACACAATAATAAATAGCAAATGGAGATGCAGCCCTTGTAAAAAAGAAGACGAATTTTCACCAAATATACGAGCTGCCAGCGCTAGGGAGGCTTACTCAGCCAAATGAATAGGCCTCGGTTTTATTTTTAAGTGTCTTTTTAGCATCACGGTGTCACCTAATAATAAGTGGCATTTCTTGCCCAAGTAGTGGAAGATCTTAATTGGCCCTGGAGAAGGCATCTGTCACCTGTTTCAGGGAAGGACGAGCAGCAGATGCCGTTCCACTAATGGTTTCATTTTTTAAGACATTGAGCATTGTTTATGCGCCGTTCTTATTTTATTGCGCTCGGATTAACAATCGCTCACGCAGTAAGCCAAGCTCTGAGCACATTCCATTTGCTGGGAGCCGCTCCCGGGCGCTCTGATTGGTCAGTCCGTGCTCCTCGGAGGTCAGCAGCCAGCTCCCGTGGTGTCCGTAGAATCAATCAGCAGGAATTTGTCTGATTCTCTGAGTTAATTAGGTCTTCAAATAAATGCTTCAGTAATGCAAAATGTATTTCTCCTTCCGCGTTCCTTCACTGTGGACTTGCCTTGGTCTACAGGGTGGGAGCACTGTGTCTTCCTGTCTTGCTGGGGCGGGGGAGGGGCTCATGGAGAGATGTGGGTAGTTTCTTTTTCTTTCCATTCCTCTCTTTCTTTTCTTGATTGATTGAGTGACCGATTGATTGATTGATTGATTGATTGGATGGTTGGTTGTTTGGTTGACTGATGTGTGTGTGTGTGTGTGTGTGTGTGTGTGTGTGTGTGCGCGCGCGCGCGCGTGCACGCGGGGGAGGGGAATGGGGGGATGGAGGTACTGCTAGGGGGTGCACAAGTGTGCATGTGGCTGTCCAACACATTCTTCTCTCACCCTCCACATTCCTGTCGCAGAACCCGGAGCTCACCAAATGGGACCTACTGGCTGCAGTGAGCTCCAGGGATCTGCCTACTTCTCTGATGCCCTGATACTAAGATTACAGACACATTGCCATGCTCAATTTTTGTTTGTCCTCTGGGGTTTTGAACCAGCGTCCTCTCCATTGCACAGCAAGCACCCTACTCCTGATCTCACCATGTGGGCAGGAAGGGGAGGGAGCACCATTGTTGCCATGGCAACAAATAAGCAAGTTGGTGTCATCTGCACTTGAGTGTAGATTACATCCTTACAGCCCAAGGAGTGACACACTCCATCTCAGCTTTGTTTGTTTGTTTATGGATAAAGCTTTGCTGTGTAGCCCAGGCTGACCTTGAACTTGTGACCCCCTGCTTTAGTCC
>JANHMN010000023.1:3765999-3781680 GCA_030674055.1 Rhabdomys pumilio
ACAGCCCCCTGAATACCCCAGCACTGGGAGACAGAGACAGCCCCCTGGATACCCCAGCACTGGGAGACAGAGACAGCCCCTGGATGGCCAGCTTAGCCTACTTGGCAAGTGCCAAGCCAATAAGATTATTTTCTCTCTCTCAAAAATATAATGGGGAGGCCAGTGAGGTGACTTAGTGGGTAAAAGCACTTGCCTGGAAGCCAATGGCCTGAGTCGGAGCCCAGGAATTCATGTAAAGATGGAAGGAGACAACAATAAAGTTGTTTATTGGCCTAAACACACACTCCAGGGCACATACATGCCCTCACACACATTGTACACATATAAATACACAAGTAATACATTTTTCAAAGTAGACAGCTCTTGAGGAATGACACCCAAGACTGACCTCTGGCCTCGGCATGAATGTACACATGTGTGCATTTGCACAAACACACATGCACACACAGCTACACATGCACACTCACACACGCACATATGTACACACAAGCACACATACAGAGACACATTTGCACATGCACACATTCACACTCACACACTTGTCTCACTTTCCTTCCTGCTCATCTCCCTTCATGGCTCCCTCCCACCCCTCCAGTCCACTACCCTCCACCATATTCCAAGCGCTCCTGACAGTGTGTCAGGAACACTGGATTCCTGGGAAGATGTGAACAAATATCTCACCCCAGATACAGAACCAAACAGGCTAGAGAAGCAATTCTACTGAAGTTCAAATATGTCAAACTAGTGAGTTTACTGGAGTCACTTACAGGAACTAAGGTGAGGGGTCAGTCATGTACAGAATCAGAGATAATTCAAAAGAAGCTGCATCTCCAAACAGCCCACACTGGCTTGGGCTTTTCATTAAGGCTGGAACCTGGAGCTCTCTGCAGGCCTTGCTCAGCAGATTAGACCTGACACAGATGGTCCTTACCATTTATATATTACATTATCCTAGGAGTGGTAAAGCTTTATGATTCTGTAAGTTTCAGGACTCTCTGGGACTTGTGAGTTGTTTGCTTTCTGAGTCTTAAAGAGAAAGATATGTTCAAGATCAGTTCAAAGAATATTTCTATACACCACCAGACTTGTCTGCATACCCAGGCTTTTGCACAGGCAATATTTCCCTTTCCTTGATTCTTGATTACTGCATCTCTCTCTGTCTTTCTGTCTCTCTGTCTCTCTGTCTCTCCTTCTCCTTCTCCTTCTCCTCCTCCCCCTCTCCCTCCCCCCTCCCCTTCCTTCTCTTCCTCCCCCTCCCTCTCCTCCTCCCCCTCCCTCTCCCTCTCCCTCACATTTTTTTTACTCAAAAGTTACTTTTTCAATAAGAATGCTCATGACTACTCATTTGGAAGAGTAGCATTCTTCTCGGCGTTTCTGATCTAGTTTTCTTGACTACACCTTTTTAAAAATCAGTTATGTGGGTTTTTTTTCCCTTCACTTGTAACTTTCTGACATGTTTTCCTCTTTCTCTTTGTGCTGTGTTGACTGTTTATCACATGCATCTCACTTGGATGTAAACTCCAGACCAGCAGGAGTTTACTACTTCTCTTTCTTTGATAAATCACAGAGACATGTCTGGTACAGAATAGGTGCTCAATAAATAATTTTTGAACAAACAGGTCAAACGATGTTTTCTTACAGATTGGCAATCTCTCTCATCATGCACTACATGTGCAGAGGTCACAAAATAAATGCAGTCTGTGGCCATCAGAGCCCTTGTCCGCGACACAGGATTTTGAAATATGACGATGTTTCATTTTGCTAAAATGGATGTCATTGTTTTGGGCTCTTATCTGCTCTGTGTAGAAACCTTATGCTTTGTAGAATTCAGCTGATCAGTTACCACTGAGAACAGCAGTATTTTTCTTCCTAGTCTGGACTGAGATAACAAGCACGAAGGGCCACTCGGGATATTTGTATCCTCAGTCACACACTCCCAAAGACAGGCAAGGTACCACGGGAACAAATGTCCCTGAGAGTTGAATGGCTTCAGACACCAAGAGCTTGGGGCTGACCAGCTGGCTCTGTGGGTAAGAGTGCTTGTTGCAAAGTGTGAGGACTTGAGTTCGAAGCTCCTGTATCATGTGTTTAAAAAGGCAAGTATGCCTGTACATCCACCTGAACCCCACCCAAGCACTGGGGGATCAGGAGACGGAGACAGGTGGATGGCTAAACCGTGCTGGCTGCTGATCTAGCTCCAGGTTCAGAGAGAGACCCTGTCCCAAGAGAAAAGACAGAGTATGACAGAAACCTCTGTCCTCCACATATATATGCAGTATACATTATACACATGCAAAAACATACATGTCTACATATACACACATATATGCACATACACGAACAGACAACACAGCCCCCAAGTGCAACCAATGACAACTTATTTTCCACACGAATTTCTACCAGAAACCTGCCTCTGCTTTGAAGAGGGAAAGCCATTAGGATAATTTTTGCATCCATTTACAGACATTCCCTCCAGGTGCGTTGGAAGCAATTTGGCATGTCATTAATATTAGTCAACGGTATTAATATTTATCATGCATCAGTCCGTGCCAGGTGCTGTTCTGGGCTCTGCAGATCTGACATCAACACAGAGGGACTTGGTGCCTGGTTCACTGGAGCTTGAGGTCTCTGGAGAGTCGGATGCTAATGGTGTAAAGACGTATTTACCAATGCAATGAAAAAACGCTGCAAGAGAGAAAGATGGAAACCAAGTCAGAGAGTGTAAGGTTAACTTTAATTGTCAACTAGACACAACGCAGAATCACTTGGGAAGAGATTCTCAAGGAGGGATTGTCTACATTGGTCTGGCCTGAGATGTCTGTAAGGGATTGTCTTAATCGCTATCACTGATGTTGGAAGACGCAGCCCACCATAGGTGGCACCAATCCCCAGGCAAAAGGTCTGAACTGTATGTAAGTAGAAAAGTAAAACTGGGACAGGCAAGTAGGTGAGCATGCCTGCATGCATTTGTCTCTGCTCTTGACTGTGAATGCGATGTGACCAACGGGTGTCTCAGACTCCAGCTGTGACATCCCCTCAGTGTAGACTGTAGCCTGGAGTCATGACATACCCTCAGAGATGAACTATAGCCTGGAGTCATGAACTAAAGCAAATGCTTTCTTCCCTAAGTTTCTTGTTGTTGGGGTATTTTATTGCAATAAGGAAAGGAAACTAGAATAGACAGGGTCTCAGTAAAAGGTCAATGCCAAAGAAGGAGAGGGAGCCAGGACTGGAGCTGGATCCTGAATGGTCCACAATGGCTTTGCGAAAGCTTGTTCCCTGGCTAGTAGGAGAGGGCAGAATCTTTAAGGAATGGGGATTAGGAGAGGTCTTTGGAAGTGTACTTTTGAAGGGGATATTGGCATCCCAGATCCTCCCTGACTTTAACTTCCTGATGGCCATGAAGGGCATAGACTGCTTCCTGCCATGGCCTCCCACTCCACGTGTGATGTGACAGCAGAAACTTACAAACTCAGGAGCCCGTTTTTGCTCCTTATGAGTTTTGTCAGGGAAGGTGATTACGTTGTTCCCATCAAAAAGTGGCTGAGACCATTCTTGGAACAGGATCTGAAAGTGTTCTCTATATCCCTCAGTGCAAACAAAGGAATTGAAAAACAGCTGGAGGTGGGATTACATGCCTGTGTGTATATTTTTCATATAACATATATACATATTATATATTCTGTGTATTATATAGAGGTACATATATTTATTATATATGTGTATATAATATGTTATATGTATAATTATATGCATATATAATATGTATTATTTATATATACATATACAAATACATATACATGTACATATACATATATTCTTACCAGAGATGATATGGCCAACATCTAAAAGTTTAGCTCAGCCACCCACCTTCAATAGACCATTTACAGAGACAATAAGGAAAAGCAGAAAATGTAAATGTGTACATTTGTTATCACAAACAGGAGTTTAGTGACCACCCCAGACCTCCCGCACCCACCCCATCCCCGCAACCCTCAGCCCTCCGGCACCCACCCCATGACCACCCTCAGCCCTCCCGCACCCACCCCATCCCCACAACCCTCAAGGCTGTCTTTGGGTTCTGATGTGAGGCAACAGATGCGTGTATCTAAGCAGTCCCAGTCCAGACGTGGTCCTGCCCATCACTGACCCATCACTGTCTCAGCCTCGGTCTCTCCTGCACGGTGACATAATGAGTTCTCAGAACTATGTGAAGTCTCTTCCAGGGAGACAAATTCCTGCTCTGGCTGACACGAGCTTCAGCCTTTTTCCTAGTATTCTCAAAGGAAGAGTTATAGGGGAAACTCCAGTTTCTTAGGTCTGTAGATTCAACAGTCTTAATAGTCATGAGAGGTACGAACTGGTCAAGCAGTTTTAGGGAAAGGGAGTCTTTCCCTTTCCCTAAAACAAGACAGTCTTGAAGCCAAGTCTTCTCTGTGTCCAGAAACTGAAAATCTCCTTGCTCCTCTGTCCCGGCCAGAGGCCAGTGATGCTGGAAGTGTTTAGCATTCTGGCTCCTACCAGGTTTCCTGACTTTATACACATCCTAAGTGAGTGCCACCATCTGACAATGTGACAGGATGCTATGACCAAAACCAAGCTGAGTGAACACCCCGAGGCTGGCATTAGAGTTTTTCTGACAAAAGGGCATCCTGGCAGTCAGGAGCCAAGGAATTCCATGAAGTCACACAAGAAAACACACCAAGAGATTTATTGGGGAGAAGAACAGAATGTTGGCTTCCTCTGGCTGGGAATGGAGACATCAGAGGACTGCATGGAGAAGGCTTTTATCCGGTCTTCTAACATGTGCAGTGAGGTAGTGGAAACAAACAGCACGGCTTGAAGTATTGCTTGACTGTTAACCCTGAAACACTGTGTAGTGGGTGGGCCTGATGCTGCTTGTAATCTAATTAAAGTCTGCACTTAGATGCTAAGTGACCCTGCCCCCAAATTATTTCTGATTGGTAAATAAAGATGCCGACAGCCAATAGCTGGGCAGAAGAGACACAGGTGGGATTTAGGATTCCCTAGCTTGAGGTCAGCAGAAAACCACGAGGGGGAGAAGGTGGAGAAAGAGAAACTGCCATGGGTTAGGTGAGCCATAAAAACATGTCCCTGAGGGCTAGCCAATGGGAGTTAAGAGCAGCCCAGATGAAACATAGTAAGTAATTACTCGGGGTTATCAATAGGAAAGTAGATTGTAATAGCATAGAGGGCGGATATCAACCTAGCACTAGTGTTGACTAAGGCCTTTTGTAAATATAAAGGTTGAGCACGGCTTTTATCTGAGAACTAAATGGTCAAAGGCTGGGTAGAAACCCTGGGTTGAAATTAAAAATTTCTACAGCACATTGTTTGGCCATTAATTCTGAGTTAACAAGCCAGGGATTTCCAAGTCTTGGAGCTCAGAGGCAGGTCAGGGACAGGGTGATTTTCCAGTGGCCTGTTATCCTACGGCTGAGAAACCAGAATGGCCAGCTCATCCCTTCCATGCCCCTGTCTCTGTCCTGTAATGCCTTACTAACTCCTATATGAGGACTATTTCCATGTCTTTTTCTGTTGCTTTGAAAAATCAGCCTCTTCCTCAAAAAAAAAAAAAAAAAAAAAAAGCAGCTTGGGGGAACCAGTTTGCTTAGCTCACAGTTCCAGGTTCCAACCCATGACTGTGGGGAAGTCAAGTCAGGAGATTCACACCATGTTTTGCAACATCATGTACACAGTCAAGAACAGAGAAAAATGCATGCTTGCCTTTGCTCAGGATCCAATTTTTCCATTCTTAAAAAGTTCAGAATTCTCTGCCTAAGGATTGATGCCACCCATGGTGGACCCGGTCTTCCCACATCATTAATTTAAATAAGAACCCCCTTGTACACACACACACATGCCAACAGACCAAACCCAATGTAGGCAAGCCTTCATAGAGACTCTCATCCCATGTGGGTCTATGTTCTGTCTGTTGACACTCAAAGCTAACCATCAGAGGGACCCTCAGCGGCAACTCATATTTGGGACTTAGTCCTGCTGTACAGGAGCTCAGCTTGCTTACTGTCTCTTCTCACCAGACTCCTTTCTGAACACTAACCCTTCCAGTCTGTGGTCCTGAAATTCATTTTTCAAGTTCATGAGGTAAAGACTTGGATCAGATGTGACTTGGATAGCCACTGCCTTTCCACATTCCTGAGTATTTATTGTCGATGCGAAACAATAAAGATTCTGTCACTCTCAAGGACCCCTGCCTTCTCCAGTATCAATACAGCCAAAGAAAGGGGTACAAATCCCTTTAGAAAATCAACATTCCTGTCAGGGTGGTTACCACCCATGTGTGGGAGTTGAAAGCATAAGTACAATTACTTATGCATATCAAAGCCTGGGTAATTTTCCTTTTTGTTAATTAATAGATGGTAATGAAGTCATTGTTAATTTTAATTAATGCATTTATCAATGCCATTTTGTGTCCATTGGCACATATACCTGTGTCCACTTTGTGGCTGCTGCTTTGCCTTTAGGGCTGGACCATGTCTAATCACCCGTGGTCATTTTGCAAATGACCATTTGCAGGCTTCTGCTCCAACATCTCTTTCTCCTGAGCCAGTCCTGAGAAATGTTCCCACTACTGGGTGTGAGCATCATTCCTTTGAATAGAACACACCAACTGTTCCACCAAATCCCTCATCCTAAATACTCCTCCCCTGCTGGACCGAGCCCTCACTCTGCAGGGCTAGCAGCATCCAGCATGATCCAGCGTGATCCTGCTTTGTGTTTCTGCAAAACCAAAGAAGAAAGTGCTTACTTAATTCTCTTCTAATTTGCATCTCCCTGATTACCAACCACACAGTTATTTTCAGATTGAACTAAACCAGTGAGTGGTTCTCAATGAGGGACATTTTTTTCCCCACTCAAGGGATAACTTGGCTCTACCTCTAGACATTTCAGGTGTCATGTGATGTCTGTTGGCTAGAGACCACAGATGCTACCCAGCATCCCACAGTGCACCTGGCTGAGGAGGTCCATGGTACCAATGAAGAGAAACCCAGGACCTTAAAACCATGTTTGATAAATGCTGCCATAACATCTAAATTGTGGGGCTGAGATACATCATTCTCAGATAATCTCTGAGGTAATTATAAAAAAGCTCCTAATGAGACATTTCCCAGCTAAATCTCATCTGTTGCACACGTGCTTTGGAGCCTTACCCTCCGATGTTGAGCACTTAAGTCACACTGGCCAAGGGGACATCCTATCATGACAGTTAGCGATATGGCTGTCTACAGTGTGTGAATATGGTACAATACAATCATTGCCATCTACAAGTAGAGATTACCTTGACCCGGTAGCTATGGCAATGAAAGAAGCAGGAAGATACAGAGGTAGCCAGGTCTGTATAAAGGTAGTGAAGCTATTAACATTCCCTGGTTGAGAGAGGGAGCCTCACAGGGGAGTCGAGCCATTACTTCCTCCTGCCCTCTCACAGCCGCAGGTGATCTTGGGAGATGCCAGGTATGCAGGGGATGGAATATTGACTGAGGCGGGGACTCCATGCTGTGACTTCTGTGGGGATGTCAGTAACACTGGGATGAGACTTCACCATGAGGCAGCTGCTTTGGGGTCACCTCTGCACCTGTCAATCACCTCTCACCCATGTTCTGTAAAGAAGCTCAAGTTTGTTCCTCGAGTCGGACTTTGGTGGCACCCTTGCACTGGTCTATCTGAGGTGAGTAGGCATTTGTTTACGTCTCCCCAGGAAAAGTTCACACCATGAGTAATTGATAACTCTAGCCTTGTGTGATAGGAATCTGGGAGCTATAAAATCAAGACCACACATTGCTCAAAACGCCCTCCTACTCTCTGTGACAAGTGGGGTTTTTTAGCTGCACCATCTCAGACACACCTTAACTCTAATTCTCCAGCAGGTTTCCCAAAGTGCAGATTCAATTATTCAACTTTTCTGCTGCGTAATGAAAAATCTATCCCCCTCCAATTTTCCCCCATACATTTTAAGCACAAGAATTAAACTTTTCAGGAAATAAATATTTATGAATATTACTCCCAACCCCTGATTCTCTAAAAATTATGAAGGCTAACGCTGTACCAACCCAACAACAAGGAAAAAAAAATAAGCCTTGAAAACAAATTTCATTGAAAAAAAAATCCCCAAGATTAACGTCTACGAACAGGAGCCTAGAAAGAGCCTCATCCTCCTTGGTTCCCTTTAATAGAATCCCACAAATAATCAAAAGAACAAACATTAATAAAGGAACAATAATGAGCCAAAATATTTGTTCCTCCACACACTTGGTTAATAATTCCCGCACAGATGCCAAAACCCATCTTACAGCAGGAGCCTAATAAAATGAGACGGCCTGTGAGAATTTAATATGGCTCCTGCCTCTGCTCCATTTAAGGGCACGAGGGAAGCATTAGTGAGGAAGTTGGAGTGGGGATGGATGGGGTCTTACCCGGATGTAGCTGGCTTGCATCACCATGCCACAGCTAGAGAGTACAGTGGAGTCTATGTCACCGGGCTCTGGTCTCTACCTATGTAGCTTGATCTGTGATAGTCAGTGAAACATGACCCGGGGGCCAGGGCTGGGCAGATGGTGCTGCTAGGAAAGTGTTTGTCATGCAAGCATGGGGACATGAAATTAAATCATCCAGATGTGGTCACATGTAACCACAGTGCTGGGGTCTGATCCTGGAGTCTCGCTGCCAGCCAGTCCAGCTAGAATGGCAGAAGCCAGATCCAGTGAGAGACCCTGCTTCAGAAAATAAGGTTGAGAGTGATTGATGAACATACAATGTCAACCTCTGACCTACACACACACACACACACACACACACACACACGCACTGTCACACATACACACACTGTCACACATATATACAATGCACACATGCACACACACACACATACACACTGTTACATATACACACACCGTCACACAGACAAAAACAGACACGCATACATACTGTCACACACACATGCTGTCACATGTACACACACTGTCACACACATAGTCACACACACACACACAGTCACACACACATATACACACGCATACAGACATACATACACACTGTCACATATATACACAGTGTCACCCACACGGTCACACACACACCACACACTGTCACATAGACAAACACACACATGCATACACACTGTCTCACACACACACTGTCACATATACACACACTGTCACACACACAGTCACACACACACTGTCACACACATGCATACACACTGTCACACAGACACACACATGCATACACGCTGTCATACATACACACAGTCACACACATACACACACATGCATACACACTGTCATACATACACACAGTCACACAGATATACACACACAGTCACACAGACTCACACACACACACACACACACACATACACACACAGATAGCAGTGCAAGCTTGAATGGAGTAATGCAGGGGCTATAGTAGCATGCCTGTACTAAACTGTTTTTGTTGCTGTAACAAAATACCCAAGGCTAGATACCTTATAAAGAAAAAAAGATTTTTTTTTTTTTAGCTCACAGCTTTAAAGGCTGTAAGTCTAAGGTTGGGCAGCTCAGTCTGTTTATCCTCTGACTGCATCACAATATAGAAAAGAATAAAGAAGAAAAACCATCTATTTGCAGAAGGGCTCTAGTGCATGGGGTAGCCTAATTTTATAATGGCCCATTCTCAAGAGAACTAACCAGGATCCCAAGAGGTCTCCATTAAGCCCCCTAAGGAATGTGCATTCCAGGACATTGCCTCCAACAACCCCCATCAGCTGACTCTAGTCCTTGTGGCCCCACAATTCTGCCACACAGTGAGTCAAGGCTGCTGATCCCCAAGAGAGTCAGCAGGATTTTACCCTTATACTATCAAGTCTTGATCACACATGTATGTAAAGTTTCACTTACTAAACTCTATGCAATTGGGGAAGAACCTTCTGAAATCACTTGAATATTTCATTTTTGTTGATTTCACAAACACCTTGGAAGGATTGAATTAATGATGTGAAATCCTTGTCTACATGCTTGGCTGTGCATTTCCTTTATAAGTTGATTTGGGGCTCGGCCAGATGTCACATTTCAGACAATGAGTTGTTAGCAGATGTGATGGTTAGTTTTAACTGTCAATTTGCAGAGACCAAGAATCACTTGGAAAGACAGTCTTGATTAAGGAATTATCTAGGTCAGGTTGGCCAAAGGATATGTCCATATGGCATTGTTTTGACAGTTAATTGACAGTCCATCGTGGGTGGCGCCATTCTCTAGGCTTGAGAGAGCAAGCAGGTAGCATGAAAGTGCTTGTTTCTCTCCACTGTTGACTATGGAGGTGAGGTGTCTAGTTGTTTAATTTCTCATCTTGACTCCTTCTATAATACTCTGTAACCTGGAACATTCCACTAAAATAAACCCATCCTCCTCTAAGTTGCTTTTTATCGGTTGATATTTTTCATAGCAACAGAAATGAAAAGACGTCAGGTGCGAGGTCTTCATCTGGTTGAGTTTGCAATCTTATACTTAGATAAGTGTCATGAGAAGAATATGGCCCCAGTGTCCTACTAGTCCCAGAAAAATAACAAACATGCATAGCAGACTTGAGCTGAACCCACTTGCAGACAAATCTGGCTCCCACAAGTCACAGTCAACCAGCAGACATATGAACCTCAAAGGAAACATTGCTACTGTATACCAGCAGGTTTGGAATGGCTTGTTATACAGCACTAGCTGACCAATACACTTCCATAGTATGACCAAATTGGGTAGAAGGGGCAAAGGTGAGCAAATTTAATAAAGGATAGTTCCAGAATTAAGGAGGTCATATTGGACTTAAGGGGAAATGCACAAGTCAACAAGTGATCTTAAGATAGCTGCTATACAAATGTTTATTCCAGCACCGAAGAAAACCAGAGACAGTCTGCATCTTTTTATTGGTGGACATTTCTGATGGATGATGTTATAAACGGAGAACTGTCAGAATATCAGAGTAGTCAGGGAAGAAAAAAAACATAAAAAAAGAGATAGGAAAAGCAAGAGAAACTCCCAAAAATGGGGGAAGTTCCCAGCAGGCCATTAAACTTCCTTGTCTTTAAGGGTTTGTCGTGGTGCCTCAGCAGATTCTGGAAAAGGTTAAGAACATTGCTATGAAAGGGCTTAGTTCCTGGGCTATCACGGGACAAGCCAATGGAGGGCTCACACCGTTTCTGTCTCACTGGAGCCACCTGAGACGATCAGTGTTCATGCACCACTGAGCAGCTGGGAGGACTGAGGCCCCTCTGTCTATCTCTGACTCTGTTTTGTTAGCAGATAACCTTGTATCCGTTAGTCACCTCACCTGCATTGCTACCTTCATCTTTGCAGACGGCTCAAGTGTGATTAATTAACCACAATGATACATAAGCATACATAAGTAAACATAGTTACTAGTTAGCTCTTTGTCTGTGGGATGATCTTGGGTCTCTTTCCTGAAAGAGAGGCTTGCTTAGAAGCCATCTTTACTGAGTCTGTTGCAGTTAGCTTCATTAAAAGCAAAGGTATGGAGGACAGTGGTACCTTACGCATGTTCCTCGTGGGCTTCCATCACTGGCTTTGGTTATGATAGCCAGACATAAGCGTCTCACTTCCCAATCCTAGCTTTCTTGGCCCCATTCTTTTAACCCTGAAGGAGTGTTGTGTGACAGTTTCCTCCCAGATTGAAACATTGATTCCTAAAGGAAAGCTCAATAAGACAGGAAGAAAAAAAAAAAAAACTCAAAAGGCTTCAGGAAGTCCCCAAAACTAACCAGATTTACTAAGCCCCTCCTTCCCTCCCCAAGAATCCTCTCCAAGCAATAAAGACAGCCGAGAGTCACTTTCAGACATGCTGAGCTGCTTGGAAGAGCCTCAGACCAAGCAGCCTGTAAGTAGCAGACAACAGACAAACTGCCTAGAAGCAAAGACTGGCCAGGCTACCCAGAAGAGGCTGAGCTCCCTGGAAAACACACCATCCAACCAGCAGGCTGTGCAGTATAGGGTAAAAGGGCTGAGCCTACTTCCAGTTTTAAAAACCTACCCAAACCCACCAATCCATGCCATGGAAATTTCCTCCCTGGAAATCACCTCCCCAAAGAAACTCTAAGAAAGCCTGTCTTCTGCCCAGATCCCTGCTGCTTCATGTCTATTATGTCTCTCCCAATAAACCTCTTGTGTGACATTTGTCCTGCAGTTTGACTTTGTGGTATTCCTTGGCTCCAGATTTCCAGGACACCTTTCCCTTCAGAGCTGGAGCATTTGGCTTTGGGGAAACCTTCTTCCTCGGAGCTAGAACACCTCCACTGGGGAAGTTTTTCCCCTCAGAGTGAGCTTTGTGAACTGTCACCTATGCTGGAGTGGGCTTTAGTGATGCAGCTGTCTTTGAGTCATCTCTGCTCCTGTAAGTAACCCCTCACCCACATTCCTGTAAGTAACCACAATAAAATTCATTGGTTCACCAAGTTGGTCTTCAGTGGTATCTGTACTTTGGCTTGTCAGCTCTTTCTCTGGGATGAGTAGACATTTGTTCGCACCTCCCTGGAATAGTGCCATACATTGAACAGTGAGTTAGGGAAAGTTAGGTAGATAGAGAAAGAAAAGATAGTTTCCCTTAAAAGGACCATTTGTTATCACTAGAGAGCCTGAAAACTGCAAATCACAGGAAGAGCCACCCAATGGATAATACCAGAGTGAGACCAATAAGAGAAGGAGGAGGGGGAGAGGACTTGGGCTTGTGGTTTAAAAGCACGCAGTTTGTCATAGTAGGGTAGCTCCCATTTGCTGCCGTGGGAATTTGTGGTGTGTCTTATACATCTCAGAAGACTGAAATAGAAACAGCTTAGAATCTGGGCTAAGTGAAAGCCCCTAAGCCCCTCCTCCAGTTCACCAATTTCCTCCAGAAAAGGTCTTATCCCCGTACACTTTCCATAACTCCTCCCAAAGAGAGCCACCTGATAAAGACTAAGTATTTCAAGTCTGTGAAGAACAGTTCGTATTTAAGCCATAGCACATAGCACCAACAGACCTTGAGGACAGATACTGAGTGGAATAAGCCAGTCACCAAAACACATATAGTGTGATCTCACGTCTATGAGGTCCCTTGAATAGTCAAATTCCTACAGAGAAAAAGAATGGTGTAGGTGAAGATGATCCTGGTTAAATTATCTGTCAGTTTGATACCACCCAGAATCACCTGGGGAGAGAGGCTCAACTGAGGGATTAATCTAAATCAGGCTCGTCTGTGGGCAATGTCTGTGTGGGAGGACCCAGCCCACCATGAGCGGTATCATTCCCTAGCAGAGCTCCTGGACAGTATGAGAGAACAGCAAGCAGCAAATGAGGCGCCATGTGCTCGTTCTCCCCGCCCTGGACTGTGGATGTGATGCTTTTAATACAGGCCTTGACGTCCTCACAAATGTGCTCTGTAGCCTGGAGCTGCAAACCAACCAAAACCTTCCTTTCCTAAGTTGCTTTGGGTCAAGGCATTTTTATCACAGCAACAGAACTAAAGGTTGCAGAGAGACCTTAATTGGAAGCCTTAATTTGGAGGATGGTGGTGACGGTTTTACCACATTGCCAATTGCTAAAAGCCTCTCAAATTCTTGCTTAAAAATGGTTGCCATGGTAAGTTTATGTTTGTGTGATTTACCACAATGACACAGTTCACAGTAGCGGTGCGTGAGAAGGATCTGGGTGTAGGAAAAACTGCGTCTCCTTATGACCCCCATGATACGATTTGATTTTTAAAACTGCACCTAATGCTTTGATAAATGTTTTACAATGTAAAAACCAAGCAGAATTAGCTGGAAGGAAAGTAAATCTTTATGAGAACGTACGCTCTCATCTCTTCTCTCTGTCTGTCATCTTGACAGCAGGAGGAATAATGGAAATTCTTCCCTGAAAGCAGCGATGTCAGGGAAGACAGAGAACGGAGGAGTGCAGTGGCACACCAGGGATCTTCTCTCCTGGAAAGAGAATGCTTTACTTCACGCTGTTCAAAGCCCCTTCGCCCGTGGGCTTGCCCTGTTTGCATTTACACTTTTGCCGGATGGATTGAAAGCACTGCCTTTTTCCTCTTCGTTTTAAACACAGGAAAGCTGAAACTCAAAGACAGTGATTAGGTCTGCCAGAGTAGAAGAATTCTCAACACAGTCATCTGTTGACCCCAAGACTTCACAAAAGGCCAGGGGATTGACCATCCCCCGTTCACGCATCTCACATACACACCTTGGCTGCAAAGGAACAATTAACCAATTGCATGGTCTGATTATCTTTCACCTACATGTTATCTATCATCTATGCATCAATCTATCATCTGTCTATCCATGTACCCATTTATCATCATCTATCAATCCGTCTGTCCATCCGTCTGTCCATCCATCTGTCCATCTAGCCATCATTCATCTATTGGCTATTTGCCTATTATTAACCATCTATTACATACTTACCACTCTACCATCATCTGTATTTATCTATTTATCTACTGATGTCTATGCATATACTTTTATATCACAATGTATATGTGAAGACATCATCTATCTATCCATTTATCATTAATCTATCTCTCTATTGTTGATTTAAGAAGTATCAGCTACCTGTCCACATTCTATCTACAGATACACTACCATTTATCTATCATATTCCTGTCATCTGAATATTAATCTATCAGTAATCTGTCCATAGATTCACGTGTTACTTACCTAATCAGCTATCTTCCTGTCATCTGTCACTTGTCTTTCTCTCATCTATGACTGATGTATCATCTGTCTACCTATTGTGTGTCTGTCTATAGAGAAACCAGATTTCACCATCAGCTGAGACAGCACTATCTTTTCTAATCCTCTGTTAGATTCATCTGCTAGGAACAAAAACCCCTGTGGTTAAATCTGGAAGCCTATCAGCCAGCATCAGTGGCTTGTTTATGTATCATCTCCAACATTAAGTGACACTCCTCTTTCCAGGAGATCTGCTGTTGGGATGAACTGAATGATGGGCAGGAGAGGCTGGGCGTGGCTCAGTCCTGGGTAGTGAAAGGACACCCTTGATGCTTCTGCTCCAGCCCATCACCTTGTTGGCTCTACAAACACATAGGACTCTTAAATCACTCCTGGGGTTCATTAGGGATATCAAAAGCAAGCAGGGGAACATGAACCTTATATGAGGAACTTGAATCTTATATGGGGAACATTCTGCTAAAGACCCTGTTAGGAAAAAGCCAATGCAGAGTGCTCCCCTGCAGTGATAGAAGCACAAACTGCATCCAACTAGTTGTGGGTTTAGTGTTTGTTGATGTCTTTTTATTTTGGCAACTGACCCTTATGATTGCATAAATGAAATAAATAAAAGAAGTTACATCGGTGAGGTCATGGAAGCCTGTAAACCCACCATTCAGGAGGCTAAAGCAGGAGGA
The DNA here is from genome assembly GCA_030674055.1 of Rhabdomys pumilio. NCBI lineage: Eukaryota > Metazoa > Chordata > Mammalia > Rodentia > Muridae > Rhabdomys > Rhabdomys pumilio. Next base: position 3,781,423 of record JANHMN010000023.1, read on the forward strand.
TCGCTGAGTGCCAGCATTGACTACATAATGAGATTCTGTCTCAAAAACATAAAAGAAGAGAAGGAGAGGAGAGGAGAGGAAAGGGGAGAGAGAGAGAGAGAAAGAGAGAGAGAGAGAGAGAGAGAGAGAGAGAGAGAGAGAGAGATGAGAGACGAGAGAAGGGAGAGAGGGAGGAAGGGAAGGAAAGCAGGCAGGCCGATATTCCAGTTTAATCAAAATTAGGTATTGAATTTTCATTTCTCAATAAAATTGATGACA
>JANHMN010000023.1:3785883-3815328 GCA_030674055.1 Rhabdomys pumilio
TACTAGTGCTATTAAATTCTATTCAGTTACAAACAATCCATAATAGCTTTCAATCTTGTCAGAAGTTTGCTAATTAAATTTATGACAGACGGAATTCCCAAAGCCTTTAACAGTTGACCCAAGATGGTTTCAGAAGATGTGGACACACCTGTAAGATACTGCCTGGACTGTGATATGATAATCACTGAAAAACGCAGTGGATAAAACTGGATGCCCCAAGCCAAATGACTTGGCTAAACCAAGGTAAGTCATTTCTCATGTCATGTGTATCCATTCCACAGAGAAAAAGCCCTGTGTCTTCTGTGCTTGAAAGCCAGACTGACTCGCCCAAGAGACCATGAAGACCGTGGGAACTGTTGGCTAGTGGACTCTGTCATTTTTTAAATATATAACTGGTAGATTATTGTTCACTCTTACTCAGACTTCTGACTACATTGACAGCAAAGCTTTCTCAGATGTAATCTGTTACCTCATTACCTAAACTCAATTTCCACTGATTAATATTGTCTGAGTTCCTATACATTTGCCTGACTCTAATAAAACATTCCGATATATGATCCAACAAAGGCTCATCTTAAAGACTGCTCATGTTGTTAACCCATGCTAGTATCTCTTTTATAAACTTATAAGCTACAGGAAATCCATGCAGATCTGCCTCTCGTGGACCCAATAGACTCCATCCAGATAAGTACATCTGCCTAAAGTGCCCACTTACTACCTATTCCAGAGGGTGGGATTCCTCTGGGCTTCATCTTAATGTACATCTTAAGAAAAGTTTTTCTTTCTCCCAAACATACTTAATCTTATTCCCTACATCTTGTCAAGTCCAGGCACATCCAGAACAGCTCCAGAGAAGCAACCTCCAGATGCTCCATCTCCTGTCACATACACAGCTGCTTCTACTGGACCTGTTCCTTCTGACCTATCCTCAGATGGCTCCACAGTACCTGGACAGCAGGAAACAGCCAACTCTCTTAAGACTGAACAAACATCCCCCATACTCGTTCTTCTAGGTTCTCTAGAGACACATCGCCCCCAATGCCAGCAGGAAGTAGCCAGATATCACGACAATACTAATTCTCTTTCTACTTTTCTTTTTTAATTAAACCAAAATGGGGAATGTTAGCATTCTGTCTAAACTCCACCCCTACAGTTACGTGGCAACAACCAGGTAGGCCTGGCCTGCTATAAAAGGGGCTTCTTGCCCCTTCCTTTCTCTCTCTCCTGCCCTCTTACTCTCTCTTGATCTCCTGCTCTCTTGCCTCTTCCTTCTCCCTTCTCCTTCTCTCCACGTGGTCATGGCTGGCCTCTGCTTCTCTACTCTCTGCCTCTGCCTCTACTGCCCTCTTAACTCCCCTCCCCATGCCCTGAATAAAGCATTGTGTGGCTGGTCTCTCAGGGGGAAGAGATGCCTCAACATGGGCCCACTGAGACATCCCCTTACCCCATCCCTGACTACACCCCTATAGAACATATCCATATCTCTTTATCTTTTTATAAACACATCCGAGTGGACAACCTCTGAGGTCATTCCTCAGTTCGCTTTTCACCTTGTTTTGAGAGAGGATCTCCCCCCTAGCCCAGAACTGATCTAGCAGGTTAGATGAGTTGAATAGTGAGTCCCAGGAATCTACCTGCCATTACCTACCCAGTGCTGGCACTACAAACCTGCACCACCACACCTGGCTTTCTACATGAGGGGTGGGGTAAGGATTGAACTCAGATCCTCATGTTTGCATAGCAAGCACTTACAGACTGAGCCATATCCCCCGCCCCACCAGACTCTGCTGCATAAGCCAGTAGAGTAGAAATTCAGTCAGGACTAAGCTGTGGTCTTGAGTCTTCAAGTAGAATTTCTTCTTCTATAAACCTGTTTTTTTTTTCCTCGAGCCCTAAAACTTATTGGGCAGAGCCGAGCAAAATACCAAGATTAATCTCTATTACTCAAAGTCAATTGATTGTAGATGTGAATCCAAATACCTTCACAGTAATTCTAAGACGACTGTGGGATTGAGTACCGGCTACATTAGCCAAGTCAAGTTGATGCATTATAGCATCCACACAATGCAAGAACATTCCAAGGAGAATATTGGCTAAATTTGGGCCGGGGAAACGGTTCAGTATTAAATGCCTACCGCATAAGTGTGAAGTCCAGCACTCAGATTCTTAGTGCCCATAAAAATGCCAGGTGGGCATGGCGAGCTGCAAGCAATGCCAGCCTCTAGAGGTGAAGACAAGGCACCCCAGAGTGAGCTGGCTGGCTAGACCTCTCATACCAGTGAGCTCTGGGAAGACCTGACTTGATGATGAAGAGGGATGGGAGAATACTCCCCAGCATCAACCTCAAGGCCTCTACATGCACATCATACACATGCACACGCAAACCTACTTTAGTGGCTGTAAACAGGCAAATGCTCATACGTGTAAATACATACAACACACATGAAAATGAAAAAAATAAAAGGTAAATATACTGACTATACTTGACTCCTCAGCCATGTTTACACACACACAAAAACACACACACACATTTGGGTAGGGCTGGAGGGAACGCTGAAAGGTCCTCCAGGCAGGAAGTCTGGCACTATGGCTGTGGCTACAGAGTCTGTGGCTACAGTGGCTCATTAAAGGCCTTCTCCACTGTCCTCACGGTGCAGCCCCAATGTCACTAGAAAGTCCTTGGGTTTCCAAAATGGCTTTATTGACATGATGGATGATGGTTGAGTCTGGATGTCCAACCCCGTGAAACTCAGGGCAGACCTGAGTTAAGTAGGAAGGGAGAGAGAGGAAGGGTCTGGGGAAGAATGCTTAGTTGGCTCCACCCTCTAGCCTTTAGGCATCTCATTAGTATGTAAATCTCTCTAGGGCCTGAGGCCTGTAGTCACACCCTCCACCTGTGCTCTTTGGGTGGGGCTACATTGCCCTGAACATGACTAAACAGTGCAGGACAATGGAGTTCCATGCTACGTGTTAGGAGCCTGGATTCTGGGAGCATGGCAGAATAGATGCCATCCCTTACAGGCAATGGACACCTGTTGGGTCTCTGAGCTTTCCAGCCAGTGCTTCAACCAAAACCAAGACCCCTTTCACGGCCCTACACTCACACTCACTCATGGACATTGCATATCTGCTCATAATGATAATACTCTTGTTAAGGCCTAGGTTAACTATTAAGGCCTAGGAGACAGTTACCTGACTAGCCTGCCATTTTGTGCTCTTACTAATATTATAAGGAAATTTTCTCCTATGATTTTTCTGCTGTTACTAGGAAACTTTCTCATGCCCAAGGTGATTACATAATCTGTTATGTTCTGTGCCCTTGGAAACCAATCACAACAGAAGACTGTTAGAACTGCTTTGTATAGTTATTCACAATAAACTTGGACCCAAATCAACCCCCCCAGCAGTACTTCCTACACCTGTGTATAAGCTTTTATGGTATTTGCTTTTATAAGCTGCCCTTGAGATAGACCCCCAACATAAGAGAGATACCTGTACCAGTATAAGAAACTATTTAGAATAAGACTTCCATTTTGAGTAGGGGTCAAGTAAGGTTTAATTTCCCAAGACCTCCCTGGGAAATGACATCCTACTTAGCAGAAAGAGACATGTACATGTGTAACTGACATCCTGGTTGTCGAGTTAAGTCATGAATGTTAGACAAGGCAAGTCCCCTGCCACAGTTGAATTCCCCAACCAACGGGAGCAGGATAAGTGTACAGCAAAGACATGTTGCTAAGGAAACCCCTATCCCTAAATCCTGATTGGTGGAATAACTTGGCACAGATGTGTGTGGGTCTCAGGCTTTAAAAACCCTACAGGGTCTTGACTCAACCGTGGCCCTGATCAATCAGTCCTGGGGCTCAATAAACTATTCCTGTCTGATGGAGATCAGTATCTATGTGGTTTTGTGAGGTGGTAATCAAATTCAGGCATCTTGGAGGGGACATTACTCTGTATCTTACTTTCTTTTTCTATTGCTCTGATAAAGCACTCTGACAGAGCAAAATAAGGGAGAAAGGGAAGGTTTTCGCTGGGTTTTCCTAGTGGAAAAGCCATGGCAGCAGGAGCGTGAGGCAGCTGGTCATGTTACATGCACAGTCAGAAAGCAGAGAGAGATGTCTGCTGGTACTCAGCAGACACTCATCATGTATGCCACCCAGAACCCAGGACCCTCTTCCACCACAGTAAAATAAAGACCCTCACAGTTGTTGTGCCCAGGCCTTGTCTCCTAGGTGATTCTAGACCCTGTCAAGATGATCAGCAGTGCCAATCACTGTACTTGGAAAAGTGAAGGAGTCAGCAAGTGTTTTAAAACAAGAGAAGAGATCACATCTGCAAGTCCATTTTTCACCATTGTGACAGAAACCAATGTTATTATCCTCAGATGACCCGTCCAGTAGTCACTCCAGACAACCCCACCCTCAGCCACTCTGGAGCTTCTGCTCTCCCAGAAGTCCCCACCATGTCAGGCAAGATCTAGTTTCCTCCTATGACAAACTTCACAGAACATTCCAGAAGAATGGAATCTTCTCCCTCCTATAAGCTTCCACACCAAGCTGCCACCCAGGGGCAAATAAATACTCATCTAAGTACCTTACCTGCTCTTTACACAGCTAGAGTGGGTCCTTCTAGTAGCAAAAAGAGCTGGTGACCCCAAGGGCAGGCTGAGGTGGCCCAGCAGTGTGGGAAGATGGCTTCAGCCATCTTCAGCATTCCAGAGAGCAAAGGGCCTTCAAAGAACAGAGGCTGAGACAGAGCTGCTATCCCTATTCACTGGGAGTGTTCTGGCATGTAGATTCAGTTGGGCAGCCACCAAGAGCCACCAATATAGTTGTTGCCTCTAGCTTTTGGATGCTGGGCTGCTGATCCCAGGAGCCTGGAGCTGTCTGCCTTTGGCTCTCAAACGGTGGATCTGTAAGCCTTGGGCACTCAGAGCTCAGAGGTGCTAATTCTAAGGAAGGTTATACCTTGCTTCTCTAAGACTTCTACAGAAGAGAAGAGTCTTGGGTTTTACAGCTGTGAAGAGATACCATAACCACAACTCTTATAAAGAAAAGTATTAACTGGATCTGACTCATGGGTTCTGAGGTTTAGTCCAGTATCATCATGGTGAGAAGCTTGGCAGTGTCCAGGTCACATGGGTGCTAGAGACAAAGCTGAGAGTTCTACATCTTGATCCACAGGCAGCAAAATAAGACTGTGTTTGACACTGGGTGGAGCTAGAGCATAAGAGACCTCAAAGCCCGCCCCCACAGTGACATATTTCCTCCAACAAGGCCACACCCACTTCAGCAAAGCCACTCCTTCTAATAGTGCCACTCCCCAAGGGCAAACATCCAAACACCTGAGTCTCTGGAGGCCTATTCAAACCATCACAAGGGCTGAGGAGGTATCTCAACTGATGGAGTACTTGCCTAGCGTGCTCCATCCCTGGGTTTAATTGCCTGCACACAATAAACGTGGCATGATGCATGCCTATAATCCCAGCACTTGGGAGGTAAAGGCAAGAGAATCAGGAGATCAAGGCAATCCTCCATCCTTTGCTACTTAGCAGGCTTCAGACCAACCTGGGGTATGTAAGGCCTTGTCTCAGAAAACAAACAAACAAACAAACAAACAGAAAAGCCAGGAGTGGTGGGGGGGGGGGGGGGGCTAGTCAGGTGGCTCAATGGTTAAGGACAAAGGACCTAACTTTGGTTCCCAGATCCAAAAATGGGCAGTCACAACCACCTATAACGCCCACCTCCAACGCCCTCTTCTGGCCTCTGTGGGCAACTGTACATGTGCAAACCACACACACAGGAAACACAACACACACACACACACACACACACACCTAATTTAAAATTTTAAAAAACCTATATATCTTATAAGTGAGGTACACTTAACAAGTTTAATTTATTCCTGAAAACTCTTGTAGTAAAAGAAAAAAGGAACTGTTAAAGAAAAATTTCCCCTCATCTTTATAGAAAAAAAGATGCGTTATGTTCCATCCCACATGAACACCCAAACGATTTTCACAAGCAAAATAGATATGAGTTGAACAAAAAAAAGCCAAGGTTACAAAATAATTCTCATTAAAATAAACAGTTTTTCCATAAAATGAAACGTACTAATGTGTTATTGTGAGAAGCTGTTTGTTTTCCCTTTCAGGGTCTTGTTCACTGATTTTTTTTTTCAACTTTCTGGAATCTCTGGGTAGCTCAGCCTGCACTTCCAAACGAAACCACAACACAAAACACTACCTTCAGAGCAAAATATTGGCAAACAGGAGAAACGCTTCCTCACAAAACTATAGAAGACCCATCTCCACAGAGCAGACAAAAGACATGTCTTGATCCCGCCTCCTTCCCACCCAGCTAGCAGATCTGGGAAAAGGAAAACATTTTGTTCTTTGTTTTGTTTTGTTTTTTTCTAGACAGAGTCTCGTGGGACCCAGGCCCACCCCAAACTCACTATGGCTCTGAGGATGACCTTGAACTAATAACCCACCTGCCTCCACCTCCCAAGTGCTGGGATTGCAGACATGAGCCACCGCCCACTATTTATGTGGTACCAGGGATGGAAACCTGGGTTTCCTGCAAGCTAGGGGAGGATCCCACTGTAAACCTCTAGGGAAGTCCCTCCACTCTCAAAAAAAAAAGTCCCTGCACACCAAAGTGTGAAACGGGGAGACACCACCCCGCGGAACAGGAGTGATGTCACCAACCCTCTGACCAATCTGAAGACTGATTTTTTTTCCTAGCATCTTAGTGGGAATTCCAAGTGTTATCCCATACAAGACAAACTTGGGAGCTGCCTGGGCTCAGTAGTGAATTTAAGGCCAGCCTGGGCTACATGGTGAGACTCTGTCTAAAAAAAAAAAATAAAATATAAAATAAGATGAAATAAAATAAAATATGTAGGCAAACAAGTAAGTTGTCTTTAATTGTGACTTGACTTTTTTTCTGGGGATGGTGGTGTGCACGTCTCAAGGTGTCTCTGTCCTTCCTGCTGAGGCTGCCTGTCTTTGGCATGTGAACAACTGTGACTTAGAACCCAGCATCACTCTCCTTATTCGTCAGACTGTGCGGTGTGTGTCTACAGCACCAGGAGAGGAGGCTCTGCTTGCTGCATGGCGTCTTTTGACGGCTCCCTTCCAATGTCACTTATTGACCTAGGGAAGAAATCTAGCTTGTCACTGGGGGTCTGGCTTGTGTGCAGCACTTTGGAAGCAAGGAGCTGGGAAGAGAAGGACAGCTGCAAGAAGAAAGTGACACAGGACAGAACAGAGGTCAGCAACAAGAGCACCTGCTGCCCAACGCACTCCTGAGGACCCAGGCAAGGGCTCGATCTCATTATGATAACTGGACACTTACAAGAATCCCCGGGCAGAACCAACAGTTTGATTCAGGAATACAGTGCCTGCCTAGAATGGTCTGTTGAGGGACTGGGAATACACTCAGCTAGAGAGCACCTGCCTAGACTCCCCCAGTGAGGGGCTGGGGTGTGGCTCAGTGGTAGAGCCCCTGCCTAGAATTCCCCAGTGAGGGGCTGGGGTGTGACTCAGTGGTAGAGCCCCTGCCTAGACTCCCCCAGTGAGGGGCTAGGGTGTGGCTCAGTGGTAGAGCCCCTACCTAGAATCCCCCAGTGAGGGGCTGGGGTGTGGCTCAGTGGTAGAGCCCCTGCCTAGAATCCCCCAGTGAGGGGCTGGGGTGTGACTCAGTGGTAGAGCCCCTGCCTAGAATCCCCCAGTGAGAGCATGGCTCAGATGTAGTAATACAGTCAGAAATATGCCTAAGGTCAGGCTGTTAATATTCCCCTGTGGAAGATTGGAGTATCTGATGACCCTCACCTGAGTTCCCATCACCACCCCTGCAGTCTCGGCTGTACATGGTCCTGGGCTCTAGAGTATATGAAGGCAGGAGTGGCTTGGGAGTGGACACTCATTTAATATTGCAGCATCAGGATGCACCACCACATTGTAAGAAGGGTTTGTTTGCAGTCCACCTGCCCAGGAGTTGACCATGCCCTCCCTCCCTGGGTTGAGTGAGTGTTTCTTTACATCTTCCCAGAAAACACGCACAACTTCATATTCTCCGTGGGAATCTGACTGTATAATAAAGATTCTGCAATAAAGGTATGCAAGACCACGAGCTGCTGCAGCTTTCCTCTTAGATGTGGGGGCAGGAGAGCTATCTGAAGTTCTTTTCCTGTGGGTCTTCGTTGGCTCTGGTTTTATGCATGTGTGTGCGTGTGTGTGTGTGTGTGTGTGTGTGTGTGTGTGCACATGCCCATGCGAGCTCACATGCACAGATGCATACATGTGCAAGGAGGGCAGTATGGCTCTCTCACTGAACCTGGAGGTCACCATTTGAGCTAGACCTGCTGGCCAGTGAGCTCCCAGGGCCCACCTATCTCGGCTTCCTTAGTGCTGGGGTTATAATACAGGCCTGCTTTTAAACGAGAGCTAAGGATTTGAACTCAGGTCCTCATGTACTGCAAGCACTCTATACACTGAGCCATCTTCCTTATCTTTCTATAGTAGATGATAGTGATCATGGCTAAGTACAGTATACTCAACAGAGCTCAGCACAGTGCTGAGGGTGGAGTTTCCTTTACCCAGTCTATCAGGCAATTAGTATTTAGTCTGTCACTCCCTGGCTATTAGGTCTGCTATAGGCACCATAAGTGCTGGAAAAAAAGAAGCCACACCACAAGGCTTTCTTCCTTGGGGGCCCTAGACAGCTCCATCTCACCCACTGAGCATTCTGACCAAGTGCTGAGGGGAATGGCACTCCATGTGCAAGTATAAAGACCTGATTCCAATCCCCATCCCATCCCATCCCACCCCACCCCACCCCACCCTGAGCAAAAGCCTGATGTGGCACATGTGGCCTGTAATCTCAGAGCTGAGGAGGCTTCGGCTCAGAGGCCAATCAGTCTAACCAAATCAATTTTAGTGAGAAACTTTGTGTGGAAAAAAATGATAAGACAGCTGGGTGTGGCACACACCTTTGATCTCCCAACACTCAGGAGGCAGAGGCAGGTGGGTCTTTGTATGCTAAAGGCCTGAATTCTCTACATAGAAGACCCTGCAAGAAGGAGAAAGAGGGGAAAAGGTTGAGTGGGGGAGGGGGAGGATTAGGAGAAGGAGGAAAAGGAGGAGGAGGAGGAGATATGCACACAGGTATATGCGAACCGGCATACACATGTGCATTTACAACATGCAATACACACACACACACACACATTAATGGATTCAGGTTCAAGGAGAGGGTGGGCAGTGGTTTGATTGTAGATTTTTCAGACTATATAGACACTGTGTTGGTCTGAAGGTTCTAATTTCCATATGTGACAGCTTAGTGAAATTTATGGATGGGCATCCTGTTTCCTGGGAGACAGAAGCAACTGTGTGTATCCTGCAACCTAGTCAAGACTCCCCAGGTGCTGCTGAAGGCATAGAGGTTTTCTCCACGGTGCAGCCTGGCGGAATCTCACTCTGAAGAGACCAACTCGCTTTTTCCCACCCCGAGCTCTTCCACACAGGTGATTTACAATGTGAAACAGCTAGAGGTCATTACTAACTTCAAGACCATGACACATGCTCTTTATAGGCATGGCTGCCCTTAACAAGGAAAATGTTCTTGGTTACGATACAGTCAAGTTGTCTCTCGGGGGCAATTGACTAAGGTGAGAGATACCAAGCACACTGAGAATGCAGACAGGCTCTTCTCAGGGGTGCATTCTTATTGCTTCTTTTATTGTTGTTTTCTTTTGTTAAGAGGTCACATGTAGCCCAAACTAGCCTTGAGCTCACTAGATAGCTGATGATTGCTTTGAACCTCTGATCCTCCTGCCTCCACATCCCAGGTGTTGGGATTACAGGCATATATCACTATGTGTAAAATTCAGTGCTGAGGATAGAACCCAGGGCTTAATGTGTTAGGCAAGAAGGATCCAGAGTTACAGGGCTCTATCTCCTGATAAGCTATCACAGTTTTCTCTAAAAGTATGTTGAGAGCCTGGGAGGTGGCATAGTCGGTAGAGTGGTTGCCTAGCATGCAAAAGCCTGGACCTCATTCCCGGCACCACCTAAACCAGATGTGGTGCACATCTGCAGTTCCAGCACTCTGGAGGTGGAAGCAGAGGGTCAATTATCCTCTACTACACAGTGAGGACAGACTTGAGACACGCAAGACTGTGTCAGAAGAAAATGTACACAGAATGTCATGTGTCTCTACTCCTCCCTGTTCCAGGGATAGGCGCATCTGGTGACGTGCCAGCTTTGTCCCTGAGACACTGTGATGAAGGCCAGTGAACAGACCTGGCTGTGATGAGCATCTGGTTACCAGGTTGCCAGCTCGTCTGGCAAAGTGCAGATTGTTGCCGCTTACGACTCCTTCTCTGACCGCAGCTACATTGTGACCCTGGAACTAGAAGCAAAAACCTAGGCCAGAACTAGAAATAGGTACAACTTTCAAAGAGACGTGGCCTAACTACTCTAGCTATGCCCCACTTCCAGAAGGTTCCATAATCTCCCAGGACAATACCACTAGCTGGGGACCAAGTTTCCTAACACAGGAGGCCCACAGAGTATGCTGCACAGTCAAACTATAAAGCCAACCGCTGACAGGACTTGGGCCAAGCTCAATTTTTCCAGTATTTTCTCAGAAGTTGAATGTCTATAATTGGATATTTTTTTAACACTCACTTGGAGATGTCGAAAGAATCAGTGGGATTTCTCCAAAGTAGAAAACCTGGCAGGTTATAACCTACATCTCCTACAAATGGTGCAGAAAACATCCTAATTGAGGAGACAGCTGTGAGAGTCGAGGCTACCAGCACAGAGCTGGCCTGGTTGCTGGACTTGGAGTTTTTCCTTCTCTGTACCTGATGCTTTAGAGGAGTAAACTGGGGTAAAGGGTAGGGATGCTGAGAAGGCAACAACTCGAGCCCGAGTCTGGGTGTTAGGGAGGGGATGACATTTCCAATTGTAGAGAAATGGACAAGCAGGTGGTGGGAGAGCAAGACAAAAGCCTGAGATTCTAGAAGCTCTGCATTGTGCCAACATGGAGAGCAAGACTGGGTTTTATGTTTTGTCTGTCTGTGTGCGTCTGTGTGCACCTGTGGGGGTTGGGGGAGTGTGCGTGTTCATGTGCGTGTTCGTGTGCGTGTCTTCATGTCTGTGTGCTGATCAGAGGTCAACCCCAGGGGTTACCCACTTTATTTTTAATGTGTGTGTATGGTCTGTGTCAGTGTCTTAAGATGAGTGTACTCCCCTCAGACACTAGCAGAGGGCAGCAGATTCCCTGGAGCTGGAGTTACTTGTGTGTCACTTGTGTGTCTCTGGATGTGGTTGTTGGAAACAGAACTCTGGTTTTCTGGAAGAGCAGCCAGTGCTCTTAACCACTGAGTCATCTCTCCAGCCCCCCTTTTGGCATATTTGATTTTAGCTATTTTATTTGGTTCTTGTATCTACCACCCTTCCAACCCCCCAACACTAGGTAAGAAAGAAAGAAGGTTAGAGGGGAAAAGGGGCACAGAGCTCTTTAGACTCCTTCCTTATAGCTGATTAGAAACATCGAGTTCCTTGGGGGAAGTCCAATCCTCATCATTAGGATATATCTTCTGTCTCTTGCTCACAACCACTTGACAAACAGCAACAACAGGGACCAGCAGCAGGGGCAGCAGTGGGGGAGCAGCAGCCACCACAGGCCCTCTCAGAGACCTCACATTTATTCTCTCTCCAGGGTACTCAGAATTAAACTATCTGCAGCTGGTAAAAATCACACCCCTGTTAGTGCATGAGGAAAATCATAATCACCTGCTGTGAAGCAGCTTCTTATCCCACACCTGGGATTCAAACAAAACCATATTCACATAACTGGATTTTTAAAGAAAGCATAATTCTCACTATACTCCCCCCCCACCTTGGTTTTTGAGACAGATTTCTCATTGACCTGAATCTCTCCATTAGGCTAAGCTAACTGGATCCTGTTGTCTTGTCCTCAGTGCTGGGATTACAACCCCATGCTGCAGTTTTCACAATGGTTCTGAAAATCAAACTCAGATCCTCATGCCTGTGTGACAAGCACTTAACTGAATGAACTCTCTCCCCAGCCCTTATTTTATTTGTTTTCTCTGCGTTTTTTTTTTTCAGAGAATGTGTTGGAAAATTCTAGGAAGCTGTGTGCAATTCATAAGGAAGGTGCTAAATTAAATGCTTGACTTGGTTTCTTTTAAGGTCTGACATCTGCTGCAGTGAGGTTTGCTATCACACTTGATTAGAGTTGAAGCATACACACACATACACACACTCACAGTGAGCTTAATTATTAATAATTAGTGTTAATTATTTACCCAATTACTGTGACAAAATGCCTGACCACAGCAAGTTAAAGGAGGAAGGGCTGATTTGACTCACAGTTCCAGGAGATAATGGTCCATCTTTCTTCTTCCACCTCACATCTTTATACATCCACACAATGTTGTCCTGTTGGGATTTTGTTAACTTGACACAAGCTAGAGCCTCCTATGAAGGGGAACCCTCAACTGAGGACATATCTCCATCAGATTAGCGGGTAAGCAAGTCTGTGGGACGTTTCCTTGGTTAATGAGTGATGTGAGAAGCCCAGCCATTGTGGGCGGTTCCATTCCTAGGCAAAAGATCATAGAGTGTATAACAAAAGGAAGCTGAGTGAGCCATGAGGAGCAAGTCAGTAAGCAGTATTCCTCCACGGCTTCTGCCTCAGTCCCTACCTACCTCCTGGTTCCTGCCCTGATTCCTCTTCATGATGGATGGTATGTTTAACTTGCTTTTGGTCATGGGCTTTATTGCAGCAATAGAGGAACAGTAGGACACCATGTAATATGCATATCCATGTAATATACATCCATATAACATATAGCCATGTAATATATAGAAATATATGTCTAGACTCCACACGAGAGAAAACAAAATATCTTGCTTCTCTCCAACATACCCTTTCTTCCCTCCCTTCTTTCAGCCCCTTTCTCTCCCCTCACAGTTGATCTTCTATTTTCTGATCAATTACACATATACTTATCATGGAACATTATACATATATACTTGAGAGAAAGCACTCAGTGCACCTCTGAGCCTAGCCTACTTCATTTAACACAATGATCTGTGATTTTTTTTTTTCCTGCAAATGACATAATTTCTTTCTTCTAGGCTGCTGAAGAAAAAAACCACTCTGTGTGTGTGCCATGCATGTGTGTGCATGTGTGCGTGCGTGCGTGTGTGCATGCCCACGTGCATGTGTGTGTGTACGTGCGTGCGTGTGTGCATGCTCACGTGCATGTGTGTGTGTATGTGTGTGCATGTGTGCGTGCATGCATGTGTGTGTGGTGCATGCCCGAGTGCATGTGTGTGTGTGTGTGTGTGTGTGTGTATGTGTGTGCATGAGTGCGTGCATGCATGTGTGTGTGTATGCCTGAGTGCATGTGTGTGCATGTGTGTATGTGTGTGCATGCATGTGTGTGCATGTGTGTGTGTGTGTCTGTGTGTGTGTGTACATGTTTTCTCTACCATTCTGTTGACAGACATAGAGGCAGCTGCCATCAAGTACAAACACTGCATCGACAGACACAGGCATACAGGTAACCCTGAGGCGCGCTGGCTGACAGTTCCTCAGCTGTCTACCCAGGAGGACAGCGGGTCACATATGGTACTTCTAATTTTAATTCTTTGAGAATGAAGCTGGTGAAGCTGTGTTCACATGCCCCATAACAACTCAAAAGAAGAATCTTTGGGGTAGAGTCTTTTACCGTCCTCTGAACTGAGTGTCTCCATGGGGCATGTTCATGCTGACATCTAGTCCAGCGTGACCACGCATACCTGTGAGCTCTGCTGAGGAGGAGGAATTCTGGCTGATGTTAAATGAATTTCTCCACCTGTGCCAAGCTCCCAGACAGAAATGGGCTTAAAGAGACTTTCCATTCAAAGCTGGAGAGAAGTTCTGAGCAGCACGGGGACACATTCTTTGAAGTAAGCCCTCCTTCCTGAAGACAGCGAATGCCTCATTAAAAACAAAAAAAATCACAGATTGCCTAACTCCAAAGGAAACCTGGGTTATCTAAGACATTTTAGAGGAAGAAATGGAAGCCGCTGAGCCCAAACTTTTTGATAAGCGAAAACAGTTCAAAGAACACCCAGGACACACCTTTGAACATCCAGGACCCAGGGACACACCTTTGAAGGGCCTCATAGTATTTCAGTTGGAAAAACTCCACAGAAGGAAGTTGTGGCCAAAACAGGTTGTGGTGGTTTGAATATGCTTGGCCCACAGGGAATGGTTCTGTTAGAAGGTGTGACCTTGCTGGAGGAAGTGTGTCACTGTGGGGGTGGACTTTGGAGGTCTCCTCCTATGCTCAGGCTTCATAAGAGAGAAGAGAGAAGAGAGAGAAGAGAGCTTCCTCCTAGCTGCCCAAGGATGCCAGCCTCTCCTGGTTCCCTTTGAATCAAGATGTAGAACTCTCAGCTCCTTCTCCAGCATCATGTCTGCCTGGATGTTGCTTTCTGCCATGATAATAAGGGGCTGAACCTCAGATACTGCAAGCCAGCCGCAATTAAATGTTTGCCTTTATAAGAGTTGCAGTGGTCATGGTGTCTCTTCATAGTAATGGAATCAGTAATGAGTCCACAGTAACCTGGGGAGAGAGTTGCTGAGGACTCCAGTCACTGCAATATGGGTTCAGAACCCCAGTACCCATGTAAAAAGCACAGGCACAGCAAGCTGTGCCTATTATCCCAGTGCTGGGCACACAGAGACAAAAGATCGCTGGGGCTTGCTGGCTGGCCACCTATGTGAATCAGTGGGCTCTGGACTCAGTAAGACCTTCATCTCAAAAAACAACACTCAAGTGTTGACTTCCGGCCTCTGCCTGCATGCACACACTTGTGTACACAGCCAACATGGACATGTGCATACACACAAGCAAAAGCCACTCAGCAGACAGGCTTTAAATAAATGAGTGGGAGCTCACACTGGCTCTCACACCCCAGGGTAGTACACATTTGTGACATAGCACAGGGCTCCGGGAGCGGGGCAGTAGAAACAGGAGGATTGCTGGCTCTGGGTCACCCTCTGGGTATATAAGTCCCTGTCTCAAAGAAAGAAGAAAAGGAACAAAAGAGGAAGGGAGGAGAGGAGGGAAGGAAGGAGCGAGCAGAGTCCTATGAGGTGGGTAGTATTGAGTGTCCATAGAAACTGACAAGCTGTTGTGTAATGAACTTTCCTAAGATCAGACCACCAAGGGCAGAGTAGTAAGGACATTGATGTGTCTAGCCTACACTCACCACACCACAGCAGGTCTGTTTCTTGCCACTGTACCCCATGTGAACGTGTCACCGTGTATGATGGATGGCACTCATCACGTGATGTCTTCTTGGTGTGCAGAGTTTCCAGCTTTTCAGTTGTTGACCTTGTTAATGACGAGGCTATCCGCGGTCAGTTGAGCACACAGCCCATAACAGCCAATTCTTTACTTTCACTGACCCCAAGGTCAGCAGACATTATCATTCTAATTATTTACTTATTTCTCCACATCCTACAATGTTTCAAGAAGGGTTTTTAGGTAGCTAAGAGCTAGAGGCTCTTATAAATTAATGGAGAAGTTAATAAATGGGTGATGTTAAATCTTTAAACATAAACCAGAAGGTCTGGGGCATGCTTGCATGGGTTATTAATTTGATTTCCTTCTCTTACCAACACTTAAACAAGACAAATAACTCATCTACTCAAAAAGCCAGAGGTGAGCTTGTGGACTGTGTGAACAAGCACGTCTAAACCCTGATTAAGTGAAGACAGGATGTTCCACGAATGCTATGGAATTCCTCCCCTCTGCACAGTAAATTATTCAGAAAATAAAAACAAAATGATGGGATTCGATCCCCATGTCTGGGACCTCTGAGCCTCTGAAGGAGTCATTTCTATACAAAGCCATCACCTAAGAAATGTCACTTGAGTGTGGCAGAGCAGTGCGCACCTGTAATATGCCCTGGCCCGCAGGGATTCGACGAGACCTTAGGGAAGGGGGCAAGCGAATGAAAGGACAAGAGACACAAAGAATGAGAGCAAGTCTGAAGTTCTGATCAAGCTCTGAAACTTTAATTTTGGGGGCAGGTTATAAAGACACAGCAAATCGGGAAGTTTGGGTAAGGGTCATTGCTTAGGGCTATCCTACTATGGAATCCTTCTTGTCTAAGACAGACCATCCCATTATCATGACCAACTCCCAAGGAAATGCCAGACATTCTTTAAGTTCCTGGGACCTGAGAACTGTGAACGTCCTTTCTTAACCTTGTACTGACTAGTCTTTCTAGAATAGCAGGTAATTTCCTGAGTTAATACAGCACTGGACACAGGGAGAACTAAGAGTAGAAGCAGGAGGATTAGTGGTTCCAGGTCACCCTTAGATGTATAAGGAGACCCTGAAGTGGGGAGAGAAAGAGGGGAAATGAGGTGGTAAGTTAGTTTCGAGGGCATTTGTCTCTTCCTGCTGTTCTCAGGGCTGATTGGCACTGACATGCCTCAGGACTCCTGCACTGTTTTAGCTCCTGCTCAGACAAGATGCCCTTTCCCATATTCAGTCTTACCAACTGTACTGGCTGGTTTTATGTGTCAACTTGACCCAAACTGGAGTTATCACAGAGAAAGGAGCCTCCCTTGAGGAAATGAGATCCAGTTGTAAGGCATTTTTTCAATTAGTAATCAAGGCAGTCCCTTGTGGGTGGTACCATCCCTGGGCTTATAGCCCTGGGCTCTATAAAAAAGCAAGCTGAGCAAAGGCAGGGGAAGCAAGCCAGTAAGTAACATCCCTCCATGGCCTCTGCATCAGCTCCTACTTCCTGACCTACTTGAGTTCCAGTCCTGACTTCCTTTGGTGATGAACAGCAATGTGGAAAGTGTAAGCTGAATAAACCCTCTCCTCCCCAACTTGCTCCTTGGCCATGATGTTTTGTGCAGGAATAGAAATCCTGACTAAGACACCAACCAACTACCTAAGACCCTCTGAATAGTGTGTTTTATGGCTTTCTTTCTCCTTCATAACCCTCTTCACAATAGGAAATACAATGACTTATTTGTAGTTAATAATATTTTTGTTTGTTTGTTTTTTCGAGACAGGGTTTCTCTGTGTAGCCCTGGCTGTCCTGGAACTCACTCTGTAGACCAGGCTGGCCTCAAACTCAGAAATCTGCCTGCCTCTGCCTCCCAGGTGCTGGGATTAAAGGCATGCACCACCACCACCTGGCAAGATTTATGTATTTTATTTTTATGAGTACACTGTAGCTGTCTTCAGACACACAAGAAGAGAGCATCAGATCCCATTACAGATGGTTGTGAGTCACCATGTGGTTGCTGGGAATTGAACTCAGGACCTCTGAAGAGCAGTCAGTGCTCTTAACCACTGAGCCATCTCTCCAGCCCAGTTAATGATATTTTTGTCTTCTCAAAGCTAGAATCTTTGAAGGATCTCTGTCTCTGTCTCTCTGTCTCTCTGTCTCTCTGTCTCTCTGTCTCTCTCTCTCTCTCTCTCTCTGTGTGTGTGTGTGTGTGTGTGTGTGTGTGTGTGTGTGTAGGGGGCATCATCTCTCTCTGAACATTGAGCTCATTAATTTTGCTAGGCTAATCATCCAGTAAGCCCCACCTCCCCAACGCTGGAATTGCAGGCACATGCTCCTATGCCCAGCATCTTCCCCAGATGTTCTGATGATGAAGTTAGCTCTTTGACTGCGCCATCTCCCCGTGCCCGTGTCTGTTCTCTACTCACCAGTTTCTCTCCCTTACACTGTGCACAGGGCCTGACACACAGCAAGAGCTCAGTAAATACATATGGAACGAGCAGACGACTGAGGGACGGGATGAAAATGAGCCAGGAGGTGCAAGCAGATGCGCGTCAGCCTCTCTCTCGCCCGTCTCAAACACGGAATATCAGCAGGGTTTTGGCTTTATATGGAGGCGTTGGTACAACTTTTCATTTTGGATTCTGAAAGCATCAACAGAGTGGCAAATAAATAAATAGAAAGACAGGCTGGCCTTGCTGAGCGAGGGCTCTCCGCAGTTGTGAAGGACAAGGTTGAAAGGAGGAAATAAAGTCTGGAGATGGGCTTACACAAAAGCTGTAGTCATGAGACCTATGCTATGGGCACCCAGAGGGACTAGAGGGCCATTTGGGGCAGAGTAGAGGCCAGGTCTGTACATGATGGCCATTTGATTGACAGCATTGCTCTTCAATAAACGCCCCAGCAGCCACTGGATATCCACAAGGGGCGTATTCATCCTGACACCTGTCTCACAAATAAAAATTGTATCCAAAGGAGCTGGGGAGATGGTTGTTGATAAAAGGCTTGCCACACAAACATGAGGACTGGCGTTTGTTCCCTCAGAACTCACTCAAAGAGCCAGGTGTTGCAGTGCACGCTTAGAGTTCCAGCACTGGAAAGATGGAGTCCTGGGTCTCACTGGCCAGCCAGCATGGCCTAACTGGTGGGCTCCAGGGTCAGTGAGAGACACAGTCTCAAAAAAAAATGAAGAGCAATCAAAGGTACCCACCATCAACCTCCACACGTACCCTCCTCATACATACACACAACATTCACACCACACATATATACCAGCATGTACACACGCATACCACATATAACAAACACACACATGCCACCTTGTAGGCCACACTCATACATGTAAACACACAACATATAATACACAATACATATGCATCCATGCAACACATACCACACATACCCACCCATGTGCATGCACACAGAAACATGCATGCACAACACACAATAATCAACACACAACACACAATTGACACAACACACCCACAAATACCAAACACATTTTGCATGAGGCAGAATATGGATCTAAAGGGAAGAGGTAAACCCAAAATCTTATTCCAGAAGAAAGAGGGCAAGACCCTGGGGTATGTGGAAAGTATATAATGAGACACAGAACATTCAACTTAGAAGAAAGTACTCAAGCCTTGAACTTCCAAGTAAGACCTCCTGAGGGGCACAGTGTGTGTACACTCCCGTACTCGGGAGACTGAGACAGGAGGACTCTCATGAGCTTGAGGTCAATCTGAGCTCACAATGAGACCCTGTCTTTCAAATCATTAAAAATGCAGGTGCTCTTGTAGAGTGAAAAATTATAAAGACCATTTTATAAAATATACAGGCTCACTAGTTCCAAGAGTGTAAAATCTCAGGCCTTCACTGCCCTGGGATACATCCCAGGAAGAATATTAACATTCCTCAAGCCTCAGGGAAATGAACCCACCTGTGGGTGGAGAAGTCCCAAAGCAGGAAGACACATTCCTGACCACAAAAGATGCAAGTCATCTAGGTGGGGCTGGGAAGCTAGTATCTCCGTGATGACAGGGCGAGTGACAGGGTAACAACTGAGAAATAGTTGAACAAGTGACATGACAAGACCACGTTTCTGTGAGAAATGGGTGTGCAGAGTGCTTTCCACATGATCCTGTATCATTTAGGTTTGGGCTCCTCTGGAATGTTCCATTATTTTTATGTTATGTATCCTTGACAACCCCTCACCCCCTCCTCACTCCCCTGGTTTGTGGTTTTCCTCTTTAAAAGGCTTCTTAGCCTGCCACTCAGGGTCAAACTCTACTCCTGCGAGAGTATGCAGTTTGGCCTTGGCTAGCCAACTCTCTCCCCAATAAACCTCTGCTGATTGCATCCAGGTACGGTGTCTTGGAGTTTGTGGGTGGCCGCAACTTCCCGAGACTTGAGTAAGGGTCTCCCGAGTTTGGGGGTCTTCACTCTGTCTCTCAGGAGACATCATCAAAGGTGAGGGAAGGCAGCTCACAGATGTGTGGCACACACTGCATGCAACACAGCTGTGACAACAAAGAAAAGGAGCCAAGAGTGACACACACCTTCAATCCCAGCACTCAGGAGGAAGAGGCAGGCAGAACTCTGTGAGTTCGAGGCCAGCCGGGTCTACAGAGTGAGTTCCACTACAATAAGGACTAAATAGTGAGACCCAGGCTCTAAATAACCTGGAGAGAAAGAGAGGTGTGAACAAACACTTCACATAATCGATCCTTGATCCTTCACATCCTTTTTTTATTGAATATTTTACTTACATTTCAGATGTGATCCCCTTCCCCATTCCCACCCCCACTCAGGAATCCTCATCCCACTCCCCTCTTCCTGCTTGTATGAGGACGTGCCCCCACCCACCCACCCACTCTCACCTCCCCACCCTCAAATTCCCCCACACTGGGGCATTCAGCCTTCACAGGATCATGGACTTCCTCTTCCACCTATGCCAACAAGGCCATCCTCCACTATATATACAGCTGGAGCCATGGGTCCCTCCCTATGTCTCCCAGGCTGGTGGTTTAGACCCTGGGAGCTCTGGTTGGTTGGTATTGTTACTCTCTGCATGGGGCCACAAACCCTTTCAGCTCCTTCAGTTTTTTTTCTCTCTCACTCCTCCATTGGGAACCCCATGATCAGTTCAATGGTTAGCTGTGAGCATCTGCCTCTGTGTATGTCAGGCTCTGGTAGACCTCTAAGGAGACAGCTGTATTAGGCTCCTATCACCATGCACTTCCTGGCATCCATATCAGCATCTGCCTTTGGTGCCTGCACATGGGATGGATACCCAGGTGGAACAGTCTCCAGATGGCTTCTCCTTCTGTTTCTGTCCCACACTTTGTCTCCATATTTGCTCCCATGAGTATTTTGGTACTTCTTCTAAGAAGGACCGAAGCACCCACACTTTGGTCTTCCTTCTTCATGAGCTTCATGTGGTCTGTGAGTTGTATCTTGGGTATTGTGTGCTTTGGGGCTAATATCCAACTATCAGTGAGTGCATACCATGTGTGTTCTTTTGTGATTGGGTTACCTCACTCAGGATGATATTTTTTAGTTCCATCCATTTACCCAAGAATTTCTCAAATTCATTGTTTTTAATAGTTGAGTAATACTCGATTGTGTAAATGTACCACATTTTCTGTATTCATTCCTCTGTTGAAGGACATCTGGGTTCTTTCCAGCTTCTGGTTATTATAAATAAGGCTGCCATGAACATAGTGGAGCATATGCCCTTGTTATATGTTGGAGCATCTTCTGGGTCTATGCCCAGGAGTGGTATAGTTGGGTCCTCAGGTAATGCTATGTCTAATTTTCTTAGGAACCACCAGACTGATTTCCAGAGTAATTGTACCAGCTTGCAATCCTACCTTCACATTCTTAATAAGCAAAGAAAGTATGTTCGGCACTGAAAAAACTAGAACACCATGAGACACAACCAGACGTTCACTAAAACAGATAAAATTGTATGGAACTGTGGACCAAACCCAGGGCCTCATGCATGCTAAGCAGGTGTTCTACCACTGAGCCACACCCTCAGCCCCTCACTGGGGGATTCTAGGCAGGGGCTCTACCACTGAGCCACACCCCAGCCCCTCACTGGGGGATTCTAGGCAGGGGCTCTACCACTGAGCCACACCCCAGC
Organism: Rhabdomys pumilio; assembly: GCA_030674055.1. NCBI lineage: Eukaryota > Metazoa > Chordata > Mammalia > Rodentia > Muridae > Rhabdomys > Rhabdomys pumilio. Next base: position 3,807,384 of record JANHMN010000023.1, read on the forward strand.
CCCTCACTGGGGGATTCTAGGCAGGGGCTCTGCCACTGAGCCACACCCTCAGCCCTTCACTGGGGGATTCTAGGCAGGGGCTCTACCACTGAGCCACACCCCAGCCCCTCACTGGGGGATTCTAGGCAGGGGCTCTGCCACTGAGCCACACCCCAGCCCCTCACTGGGGGATTTAAATAGGTGCTCACCATTGGACAGGAGCGTCTTAGATATTTAGATTCAGAAGTCAGCAGATCAACATGGAGAACAGGTGGAGTTTATATGTTATTGTCCCCTCTGAAACTCATTGAAATTTAATCCTTATGAGATACCAAAAGGCAAAGCCAGGTGGGACCTTTAAGAGGTGAATAGGGCTCTGACCTCCTGAATGGACCAATCCACTTATACATTTATTGGATAGTAGGTTATGGGGTTATCTGAGGAATGATTCTGAGAGGAATAGCCTGCCTGACTGGGTCATTCATGTACCCCTCCTCTCTTGTTCATGGTTGACCTTGAATCAGAATGCAAAACTAAAATAAACCCTTTCTCTCTGTAACTTATGCAGTCTGTGGTATTGTGTTACAGCAATAGAAAATACACAAGTGTCCAAAGTCCGTCCATTACAAAGAAGGATGGTGATCCTGGAGAAGATCCTGGAAGGCGGGAAGGCCGTGGGCGCTGTTTGGGACTTTTTTTTTTTTTTTTTTTTTTTTTGGCAATGGGAGCCCCAGATAAAAGTATACAGCAAGGTGCTGGAGAGATGGTTAGCAGTTAAGAGCACTGGCTGCTCTTCCAGAGGTCCTGAGTTCAATTCCCAGCAACTATATGGTGGCTCACAACCATCTGTAGTGGGATCTGATGCCCCCTTCTGGTGTGTCTGAGGACAGCAACAGTGTACTCATAAAATAAATAAATAAATAAATCTAAAAAAAGTATACAGTAAATGGGAGAACACTTACAGCTGGAGCTCACAGCAGATGTAGCCTTCAAAGGCTGTAGCTGGCATAGAAGAGGTCTTAAAAATCAAAATGGACCAGCTGTGGTGGTGCACACCTTTAATGACAGCACTTGAGAGGCAGAAGCAGGCATCGAGTTAAAAGCCTGCCTAAACTGCATAGTGAGTCCCAGGCCAAGCCAGGGAGGAATACATAGTGAGATCCTGTCTCAAAAGGTGCGCGTGCCCATACATACACACACACAGACACAGATTCGAGTCTGATAAAATTCACCTTTACAAAAGTGAGGTATGGCTTAGCATTCTTAGAATCCCAGCATAGGGGAAATAGAAACAGGTGATCACTGGACGGCCAGTCTAGCCCAATCAACAAGATTCAGACCAGTGGAAGACCCTGTCTCAAGAAACAAGATGGCTCTTGAAGAATGATATCCAAGAGTAAACTCTTAACTTGACACATATACACATACACACACACATACATATACACACACACACATACATATACACACACATATACATACACACAGACATGCACACAGACAGACATACATACACAAACATACACATGTGCACACACACATACACACCTGTACACAAACATACATGCACATGCATACATACACACATGCACACATACATGCATATACACATACATACACTGTAGAGTGAAAAATTATAAAAATCATTTTATAAAATGATTACAGATTTTTCTTTAGACTTTTCTTTTTGTTTGTTTGGTTTGGTTTGGTTTGGTTTGGTTTGGTTTTTCTGAGACAGGGTTTCTCTGTGTAGCCCTGGCTATCCTGGAACTCACTCTGTAGACCAAACTGGCCTCAAATTCAGAAATCCACCTGCCTCTGTCTCCCAAGTGCTGTAGACTTTTCTTTAAAGGGAATAAAAAATATAGAAAGTTTTTATGACCCCCTAGACCTGAGCAAAAGAATGCAGGTTCACTAGTTCAAGGAAGTGAATGTAAGATTTTAGGTCTTCACTGCCCCGGGATACATTCCGGGAGGGGTACATTATCCCTGAGTCAGAGGAGATTAACATTCAAGAGAGGAAGGGAGGGACTAATTAACATTCCTTAGACCTCGGGGAAGAGAACCCACCTGTGGGTGAGGAAGGCCCAAAGCAGGAAGACACATTCCTGACCACAAAGAAAGATGCAAGTCATCTGGGTGGTCCCAGGAACTAGCTGACTTTCCACTGTTTTATGTTATATTTCCTTGGTTACCCCCACTCCCCATTGAGGTCTTCCCAGTGTTCCAGAAAACTGTAATTTAAGTCTAACTAGATGCTCTGCTAACCTAGATAAGCTTCTGCCTACAGGAACTGCCCCACCCATGACAGGTACAGCCTGCTGATGTTCAAAGTTTGTAAAGCAACCAATCATGTGTAACCGCATGAAAATTCCTCCCTTTCCCCACCCCATGCTATAAAAAGCCCCTCAGCTAGCTGGTCTTTTGTCAAATTCAGCTCCTGCGTGGGCGAGCAATTTGACCTTGGCCGGCCAGCTCTCCCCAATAAACCTCTGCTGATTGCATTCAGGTAAGGTGTCTTGCGATTTTTGGGTGGCCGTGACTCCCCGAGACTTGAGTAAGGGTCTCCCGAATTTGGGGGTCTTCAACACATGTATATAAATCGTTGGCAGCACCTAAGGAATGACACCCAAGGTTGTCCACTAACCTCAGTATGTACACATATATGTACATACATGCATACAAACACACTTGAGAATTAATTGATGAATTAACTTTTAAATTGGAATGGATTGCAAAGGTTATGCACTAGTTGGGTCCTTGAAGGACCTACCCTTCCCTGACTGGTTTACAGGAACTTCCTGTTTCCTGGCCACCAAACAATGAACCGTTTCCTTCCTCCATCACACCCTTCTCATGATGCTCTGCCTCATCCAGAAACAATAGAGTCCTCCAACCTTGGATGGAAACCTTTGAAACCCTGGGCAGACTTGACTCTTTCCACGTTAGTCTGTTATCCTCAAGCAAACAGCAGAGTCACATGGTTAACCATCCAGCCTTCCTGCCTCTTCCCTGTTGATTTGTTCTGCATTTGCTCCATTCAAAATGAATTAAGACACCAAAGCTCACAAAAAAAAAAAAAATGGATTGGGGAATATTTTATCTGTTCTTGTCTAGAGATGGGCTGAAAGGTCGTTTCAAGTAATTATCGCCCTGATAATTGAGCAGATGGCAAACACCAAATCCCTCATCCCCACCTGTCAGCATCACTGTATCTAATTCACTTTCAAGCATGGGCAATTTATTCTGACTAGATTTTATTTCATGATAGCCACTCACACTCTCCACCTTGCAAGGTGCTTAAGGAACTGACTTTCTGAGCGATCTTCAGCCCACAATCTTCTTTCCTGCTAGAGCTGTGGAAAGGACATGGCTGCAAACCTCACACAGACTGCCCGTGATGACATCATCGGGCACACTGGTGTCAGGGTGGTGGAGCAGAGTCCAACCGTGATCATTGTTTCTCAGGACTGTCCATCTTATTTTGTGAGACAGAGTCTCGCTCTGGCCTAGAGATCCCCAGTGAGCTTAGGCTAGCTGACTAGCATGCCCCAGGGATCCCCCGCCTCCACCTCCCCAGCAAAAGAATTGCAAGCCTGTGTCAGTATCATACCTCTTTCTGGTACATCCTGGGGATCCTGGTGGCAAAGTGTTCTAGTTTCCATTTTGCTTCTATGATTTAAAAAAAAAAACTGAACAAAACTAACTTAGGCGGGGAAACGGTTTATTTTATCTTATACTTCCAGGTCATGGTCTGTCACGGAGGGAGATCAGGGCAGGAACTCTAGCAGGAAAATTGAACTGGAAACCAGAAAGGAATGCAGCATACCAGCTGGCTCAGACTCATTCTCAGCTATCTTTCTATACAGCCCAGGACCACTTCTGCCTAAGGGATGGTGTTGCCCACAGTGGGTGTCTTAGTTAGGGTTTCATTGCTGTGAAGAGACACTATGACCATGGCAACTCTTATAAAGAAAAACATTTAATTGGGGCTGGCTTAAAATTTTAGAGGTTTAGTCCATTATCATCATGGCAGGAATCATGGTGGCATGCAGCAGACATGGTACTGGAGAAGGAGCTGAGAGTTCTCCATATGGATCCGCAAGCAACAGGAAGAGACAGTGAACCACTGGACCTGGCTTGAGCTTCTGAGAACTCAAAGCCCACCCCCAGTAACACACTTCCTCCAACAAGGTCACACCTACTCCAGCAAGGCCACGCCTCCTAATAGTGCCACTCCCTGTGAGACTATGGAGGCCATTTTCTTTCAAAGTGAATGGACTGTTCACTTTTGTCCATAGTGGGCTTGGCCATCCTATGTCAATGACCAAATGACCAATCCTAGTCAATTCTTCACTCAAAGTTTTCCAGTCAGATGTCTCTAGGCTGTGTCAAGTCAACCATAAGCAGTAACTAGGACACCCAGCGAGCATCGTCCCAGTGAGCTCTCTCCTCAGACACAATCACATCCTTTTCATTCCTGCCCCCTCCCCTGCAGCTGCCTTCCTCTCCAGGCCACGTCTGCCTTCTCTATGACAGAGCTGGACATGTAGCTTTAGCTAAGGCAGCAGCAGAAACATGAGATGAATCCTCGATCCATTTCTCTCTGTAATCTAGTGAACTGACTCAAACAAAAACAAACTCAGTGGAAGCCACTGTTCTTACATTTTCACCCCCACTGCCATTTCCCCGTCTTCTGTGCCTCTGGATGTGCATGTGGTATGTATGCACACCTGTGTGCTCACATGTGCACACACACACACACACACCACACACACACACACACACACACACACACACCACATACACCGTGTATGTCCAGAGACTTGTATTCATGTGAGCATACAGGTGTGCACTCACACATATACACATGTGGAGGACACAGGGAGATGTTGAGAGTCTTCCTCTATCCGGCTCCTCCTTATTCCTTTGAGTGGGGTGTCTCTCACTGAATTGTTTCAGCTAGGCTGATTCCTCAGTGAGCGCTGAGAATCCAGCTGCCTACAGCATCCCACCAGGGCTGGGGTCTCAGGAGCAGGCTGCCATGCTCAACCTTTACCCAGCTACTGGGGATCCAAACTCAGGCCACCCCCACATATAAGCACTTCACTACTTAGACATCTCAGACCCCCGTTCCTTTTTTTTTTTTTTAAATCTTCTCTTACCCGTTTGGTTTGCCCTCTTTTAAAAACTAAAATAAAGATTTGTTTTTTTAAGTGTGTGCGAGTGCATGTTTGTTTGTGTGCACGCATGTGTGTGAGGGAACGTGCCCGTGGAGGCTAGAGGGAGACATCAAATTCCCTTGGGTTAGAGTTACACCCATTTGTGAGCTGCCCATTGAGATCTGAACTCAGGCCCTCGAGCAGAGCAGTAAACACTTCTGACTCCTAGGCCATCTCTTCAGCTCCCAGCTGAGTCCTTTCAATTAGAATTCTAAGGGAGTCACCCATGCTATGCAAATCCACCCCTCTCAGGAGGCCAGTCACCCAGCATGCCAGGTGTTGCTCTGTGCACAGGTCATTACATCCAGGGGGAAAGTGAACAGTCCATTCACTTTGAAGAAATGAGAGCAGAAACTGTCACGACAACATATAATCACTTAATTTGATGCAGATCCGGGCCTGAATATAAGCACCTCTGATTTAAAGGGAAAGGGCAATTAAAAGCAGTTGCTGGAATGTTCTTTCAAGTCAATGAAGTCATTCAATCAGTCCATTAAAATGACTCACTTTTGAAAGTGTGATTTAGTCCCCAAGTTAGAAGGGGAGATCAGAGATTGGCATCCACTGGGAAAAAATAAATAAGTAAACAAATAAATAAATAAAATAATTAAAAAGTACTTAGAAATCTTCCATGACTTCTTTATTTTGTCTTCTAATCTACTTCTTGACACATTGGTACACTTGTTGTTCGTTAACCCAGCATCTTAACCTGTTTTAGTGCTGAACAAATCCTCATCTATTTGGAAAGAGGAGAGATGGAGGAATAAAGATCAGTCCTATGACCAGGGAAGAAAATGCTAGGGTCTTGCTTTCCCAGCATCCTTTGCAGCTAAGGTTCTCGCATGTGACTCTACTCTCTTACACATGCCTGCTGTTGCCTGAACTTTTTCCTGGAAAGACATACACAAATATCTGCAGTCTGCATATAGGACACCAAGAGACCAAAGCAATGATATCATCAAAGTCCGATTGGGGAATCAATGTGGTTTTGAGTTTCCTCACAGAGTATAAATGAGGGGTGACTGACCAGAACATAGGTGATCTAAAATAGCTGCTTCAAGGCAAAGTCTCACCCTACAGTGGCTGACAACCTCATAGAAGCCGCAGCATGGAGTTCCCTCTTCAGTCAATATTCCGTCCCCTGTATACCTGGCATCTCCCAAGATCACCTGTGGCTGTGAGAGGGCAGGAGGAAGTAATGGCTCCACTCCCCTGTGGCCCTCCCTCTCTCTTTCAACCAGGGAGTGTCAATAGCTTCACTTACACAGACCTGGCTACCTCTGTATCTTCCTGCTTCTTTTGTTGCCATGGCTACTGGGCCAAGGTAATCTCTACTTGTAAATAGCAATGATTGTATTGTACCATATTCACACACTGTAGACAGCCATATTGCTAACTGCCATGATAGGATGTCCCCTTGGCCAGTGTGGCTTAAGTGCTCAGCATCAGAGGGCAAGCCTCCAAAACACATGTGCAGCGGATGAGGTTTAGCTGGGAAATGTCTCATTAGGACCTTTTTTATAATTACCTCGGAGATTATCTGAGAATGATGTATCTCAGCCCCACAATTTAGATGTTATGGCAGCATTTATCAAACACGGTTTTAGGGTCCTGGGTTTCTCTTCATTGGTACCGTGGACCTCCTCAGCCAGGTGCACTGTGGGATGCTGGGTAGCATCTGTGGTCTCTAACCAACCATGTGACAATCCAAGTGTCTGGAGACAGTGCCAAATTGTCCCTCAGGTGGAAAAAAATTCTCCCTCATTGAGAACCACTGGTTGAGTTCAATCTAAAAATGACTGTGTGGTTGGTAATCAGGAAGATGCAAATTAGAATAGAATTAAGTACTATTTCCCCATTGGGTTTGCAGAAACATAAAGCAGAATCATGTCAGATACCGGCAGCCCTGCAGGGTGACAGCTTGTTCCAGCAGGTGAGAACCATTTAGGACAAGGGATCTGGGGAACAGTTGGTGCATTGCATTCAAAATACCAATGCTCATGACTGTTAGGCAAGGCTAGGCCTGAGTTCAGACCCCAGAACTCACACAAAAGGCTGCACATGGTGGCGTGGGCTTGTAACCCAGGCTCTGAGGAGCTGGAAACAGGAGAATCCCTGAGGGTTACTGGCCGGCCAGCCTAGATAACCAGGTGTACTCCATGCTGTAGGTTACACCTCCAGGATGTATTAATCCTTCGTGGCTGTCATCTCGTCTATTTCAGCCAATACCACTCCATGCTTGACCACAGCTCTACTTCTGTGAATTCAACGTTTTCAGACTTCTTGAGTGGCTTGTTTTATTTACTAAATTTTAGAGTGTTGTCCTCTCAGTTCATTTGTGGCCTCTGTCTCAGTGTCTTCTGTTCCCTGTTGCTGTGAGAACACACCCTGACAACAGCAACTTAAGGAAGAAGGGCTTTCACATGGTGAGGCAGCTGCTCACACTGCATCCACAATCAAGAAGCACAGAGGTGAACGCTGGTGCTCAGCCTGCTTTCTCCTTTTTATATACAGCTTAGAATTATAGCCTAGGGAATGATGCCACCCACCGTGGGTGTGCCCTCCCTCTTCCATTATCCTAATCAATATAATCGCCCATGGACAAGCCGAGAGGCTCATCTCCCAGCTGGTTTTATATCTCATCAAATTGACAACTGAGATTAATCATCACAGCTTCCCAAATGACTGTGTTGGTTAGGTTGGTTGGTTGGTTGGTTGGTTGGTTGGTTGGTTGGTTGGTTGGT
>JANHMN010000023.1:3819412-3849259 GCA_030674055.1 Rhabdomys pumilio
GAGAGTATCATACATCTGAGGACAAGCTACTATTTCAGTTGGTTTGTCACTATAACGAAATACTACAGACAATTTATAAAGAAAAAAACCTTACAGTTCTAACATTTACTAGGTATCCATTGGGGGCTTTGTGCTGGTAGAGATGACTCTGTGGAGTCCTGAAGCACTGCAAGCTGGATAGCTCAGACTCTCTTTCTAGGGTGTGTATGCATAGGTGTCTTGGTACCCACGGGAACTTCGTAAAGGGTCATATAACATTAGCTTTCAACTCGGGGGTGAGAAAATGGATGGAATAGCACATATGCTAGGTAAATTGATACGCTGTTGTTTAAAATGACAAAATAAAATTGGACTTGACCACATTTCTCATTTTTAAGATAAATTCCAAAGTGTCTCCGGACCCGTGTGTTGCATCTTCTGGGTCTAACCAACCATCAGGAGAAATTAATGCTGCGTTGAATAATGTCATAGAGGGTGCGGAACGGCAGATGCCTTAGTCATACTGACTGTGCTTCCTTTGGATATGCAGACTAATACTCAGACTTTAGAAAGAAAGGTAGCCGGTCCAGGAGCGCCTGCCTGTACAAGCATGCACAGTGGTCTGAATGTGCCTGCCTGTATGAGCATGCGCAGTGGCCTGTGTGCGCCCGTCTATATGAGCATGTGCAGAGAACAGAATAAACCGTGGTATGTCCTATCACTCAGATCTCTGCCTGAACCTGAGACTCTATTTTCTTTCTCAATTAAGTTGGAAGCCAGTAAGCTTCAGACTCCCTCCTGTCTCTCTGCCTGCCCCTTTGCACATGCTTGTGAAACCCCAGCTTTCTCACATGGGCGCTAGGATCCAAACTCTGGTTCCTAGGGACTGTTCAGCAGCACTGCTGAGCCAACTCTCCATCACCCCTTAAAAACATTGGTGAAATCCGCCATAATGCAGAGTGGCGTCACGCACTCTAGAATTTGTCACTTGAGCCCTGCTATCTGAGCATTCTGGAACCAAAGGAAAACTAATATAAAATTGCAAAAGAAATCTCTCTAACCATGTTTAGTTTTCCCGTTAAACTAGTGGTATTGACATTGTTATCACAGAACAAGTCTATGAATAGGCTAAGATTTTCAGCATACAGGAAATATAAATAGTGGGCTGGACAGATGGCTCGGCATCTGTAAGCACTTGCTGCTTTTGTGGGGAACCTGACATCGGTTCCCAGCACCCAATCAATCAGCTCACAACTACCTATCACTGCATTTCCAAAGGATCTGGCGCCCCCTTTTGTCCTCCCTGGGCACCTGCATCCACATACCGATATGCACATAAAGTTAAAATAAAAGTAAAGCCTTTTTAAAAAAAAAAAAGAAACATAAACTTAAAACATTTAGAATGGTACACAAATTATCAGGATTTTACTCTAAATATTTAAATTTAATTGGGATGGTTTGAGCTTAAATAATTTGTATTTAAAAAGCTACTGGGGAAGCTGGAGCAGGAGGATTGCCTTGAGTTCAAGGCCAGCCTAAGCTGCAGAAAAATTTCCAGGTTACACTGGGCAACAGAGCAAGGCCCTGTCTCAAAGAAACACCTTCGTCCCTTGAAGAGCTCTCGTCCAGCCCCTAAGTTACAAGCAGCATGTTCTCAAATGCCTGTCCAGAGAGCATTTTTCAACTTGTCCTTCTGTATTAACTTCTAACTTAATAGCAGCGTGATCAGAGCTCAAGGGCCGTGTGAAACCTATTCCGTGAGATTTATCGAGGCCACCGTGTGGCTCAGCGGCTGTATGATTAATGTCTGTGGGTCTCTGTGTATTTTTGACGTCTCCAGCACTGGATGCGGAGTTCTGTGTGGCACTGGGGTCACAGTGCAATACTAGCTCCGCTCCCGAGCCCCTCCCAGCTTTGTGTCTGAAAGGCTTATCAATAATTGAAAGAATTGTAAGGGTGAGTTTCTCAGTTTCCTCTGCCGTTCTTGATGGTTCGCACTTTATCGATTTAGGGCCATTTTCCCAGGGTTCCCATGTTTGCAACATTGCACCTTTCTGCTAATACACACAGTATTCTCTCTCTCTCTCTCTCTCTCTCTCTCTCTCTCTCTCTCTCTCTGTCTCTCAACTTCCTCTGTTGGTCCTCAGATGCTATGTATCTTGATTTGGGTTTTGTTTCTCATAACCCACTGAGTCCAGTTTCTGTCACCTATACGCAGCCGGATGCAGGACATTCACTATTGTGAAGTCCGATGGGGAGGGGCAGTGCTTTCAGGAAAACTGAGTTTCCCTCCCCAAGATGCCATCAGTTGTGAATAGCTCCTCAGCTAAGGGTAGGCGCTCGTCATCCTTTCCCCACTCCATGCTGGAACGCTGTCTGCCTTGATCTTGCTCAGGTCTCATGGCGTGAGCCACAGCTGCTGTGCGTTCATGTAGGAAGCGGTCTTGTAACAGCCCTAGCACTCTGGCCCTCCCCGACTCCTAACTTTTAGCATGTCTCTGCAATAGCCCCTAAAATTTGCAGGACATCTCAGTGTTTTGTTTTGTTTTGTTTTGTTTTGTTTTGTTTTGCTTTGTTTTGTTTTGTTTTTTTACAGACAGGAGCTCTCACTGGCCTGGATCTCTCCTAGTCCACTGGGCTCGCTGGCCACTGAGCCCAGGAATTCACTTGTCTCTGCTGCCCCAGAAGGCTTTTCCTCTGTGACAGAACTTCTCTGTTTTCATTTTCAAACTCTGTGCGTTCTACTTCATAAACAATGCACAAGAATGGAAAATAGAGAAGTTACCTCCCCCCACCCCACCCCAGGAACAAGCTATAAAGTCACTGTCTTGTATAGACAAGGCTGCGACATTTCCCATCTTCCCTGCTCACCTCGAGTTTCCCCAGCTGGGATCCAAGATGCTAAGATGGAGGAAAGCCACTTTTACTTGGAAGAATCTAAGGAAACCATTTGTCATATGAAATGTGACAGGCACTCTCTCTTTTGTCACCATTGCTTCTCATGATTTCACTGTCCGTAAAGTCAGACTTGGGACTGAAATAGAAGAGAGAAAGAAGAGCCAAGAGACCCTGGCTACACCAGACCCTGGCTACACCAGACCCATGACCTACACCAGACCCATGACTGATTGACATGCAGTGGGGAGGGGCACTAAGTCTTAATCCTTGGAAAGCTATGATGGTTGCTCTTGTCAAGTGGTTAGAATCTAGAATCATCTAGAAGACAGGTCTCTGGGCATGCCAGTCAGAGATTATCTGGATTGTATTGCTTGGTGTGAGAAGACGCCCCTCCCTCACCCCTCCCACATAACCAGAGCTGGAAGCATTCCTTGGGCAGGGGATCTTGTGGGCTGTAGAAATGGAGAATGTGAGCTGAGCACAAGTGCACATCCATCAATTCCTGCTTCCTGAGCGTAGATGAGATGTTACCAGTCAGCCATTTCAAGCTCCTGCCTCCTTGATTCTCCCACTGTAACGGACCGCACTCTTGAACTGTGAGCTAAAATAAGCCCGTTCTCCTTTGAGTTGCTTTAGTCAGACTATTTTATCACAACACCAAGAAAGAAAACTAAGAAGCTGTGGGAAAATTGGAGTACGTATAACTCTGGTCTCAGCTGCAGCTACAACTGCCAGGTTGCAATGCCAAGGATTTCCATAGGTTGATGGTGTCCAGTCACCCAGAGCAACAGTCTTACAGGTACAGGGAGTGGAGCGTGGTACAGAACCTCTACCAAGAGACTGAGAGTTCCTACCATCAGGAGGGTGTGATACAGCCTCTGCCCTTGCCTTTTACCAGACAACTATTCCTCTGTGAACTTTGGATAATGAAGGGAAGAGAATTGGAGCGTTCTGTGCTGAAAGGGCCACATTTGCAGTCATTGTTGAATTACAACCAAATCAACCTTTGGAAACAGATTTATATACTTGATGTGGTGATTTGAATATACTTGGCCCAGGGAGTGGCACTATTAGAAAGTGTGCCCTTGTTGGAGGAAGTGTGTCACTGTGGGGTGGGCAACGGGACCCTCTTCTTAACCATGTGAAAGCTAGTCTTATCCTAGCAGCCTTCAGATGAAGATATAGAATTCTCAGATCTTCCTGCACCTCGGCTGCTTAGACACTGCCATGCCTTAATGATAACAGACTGAACCTCTGAATCTGTAAGCCCCAATTAAATGTTGTCCTTATAAGAGTTGCCTTGGTCATGGCATCTGTTCATAGCAGTAAAACCCCTAAGACATTTGGGAAAGATAACATTCTAGATCAAGAGACACATATTTGTTAAATATTGCCTTAGTTTTCTTGGTGATGCTTAGGATAGAACTCATAATGTTGCTGCATATGGTAGGCAAGCAATTTACCATGAGCCACACCCCAGCCCCTCACAGGGGGATTCTAGAAAAGTGCTCTATCACTTCGCCACACCCCAGCCCCTCACTGGGGGATTCTAGGCAGGGCTCTACCACTCAACCACACCCCAGCCCCTCACAGGGGGATTCTAGGCAGGTGCTCTACCACTGAGCCACGCCCCAGCCGCCTTATGTTTTTCAGTTGTGACATAATAATAATCTGAATTAGTTACTTTTCTTGTTACTATGACAAAATACCTGGGTGGGGCTGAAGAAAGGGATTTATTTTTCTCATGGTTAGAAGGAACAGTGTATCATCACCAGAAAGGCATACCTGCAAAGGTGTGAGGCAGCTGGTCACATTGTGTCACAATCAGGAAGCAGAAAGAGATGGATGCTGGTGCTAAGAGCACTTTCTCTTTTTATTCAGTACAGAACCCCAGCCTGTGGGATGATGCTGCCCACATCCAAGATGGAGTTTCCCACTTCAGCTATACAAGTCTGGAAAAATCTTCACTGACACCCCCAGGCAGGTGTCTCATAGGCAATCTCTATCCACACAGGTTGAAATGAAGGTTAACTACCACACCATCTAATTAAGATTAATCTCCTTAGAGGAATTCTTCAGTGTAAATCTTCCACGGCTACTCACCTCTTGCAGCAACACTGTATGCAGGAGTCATAGCTCCAACCTCGGGCAGAGGTTCTCAGCCTTCCTAACACTGCGACCCTTTAATACAGTTCCTCATGTTGTGGCGACCCCAACTCCCACCATACAATTATTTCTGTTGCTAGCTTTTAACTGTAACTTTGCTGATATTGTAAGTTGTGATGTAAATATTTTCCCCCAATGGTCTTGGGTGACCCCTATGAGAGAGCCATTCAACCCCAAGGGAGCCATGACCCACAAGTGGAGAACCTGTGACCTAGCTATGCTGATCCTAGAAATTTATCCTAAAACTGTAAGGGGATAACTACCCATGTAAGAAAATGCAGAGATTTTACAGCATAGCTCTTTATAATAGAGAAAAATTTAAATAGCCAAAACTTCCATCAGTAGATTCCCTTCATGCAACCATCATACGTTTTTTAGTCGCTAAAATTACTGTGCAAATCATTGATGTAGAAAGATATCCCTGTTAGAAAAACAGGGGAGAGACAGTACATACTGATTTTTTAATTTAAAAAAAAAATGAAGAAACATTTTACATGTGTATATGTTTTGCCTGCATGCATATCTGTGAATCAAACCTGGGTCCTCTTGGAAAAAAGCCAAAGCTCTCAGCTGCTGATTCATATCTCCAGAGCCTTTTTAAATTTATTATTTTTAGACAGTGTTTCACACGTCCTTGGATCACATAGAACCTGCTATACTATGAAACCAAGGATGGTATTAAAGCATGCACATGTGTGTATGTTTGTATTGGGGTATATGTATATATATACACATATATATACATGTGGGTGTGTGTGTATGTGTGTGCATGCATGTGTGCATGCACATGTGTGTTTGTGTGTGCATTTGTGTGTATGTGTGTGTGGTGTCTGTTGATATGCACACACCTGTGTGTGCAAGTGTGGAGATCAGGCATCAATGCCCAGTGTAGTCTTCAACCATTTTCCTTTTTTTTTTTTTTTTGAGATTGTCTCTCCAACAAGCTCCAGCAATCCTCCTGCCTCCATCTCCCCAACACTGAGCTTGTAGGTGCATGCCACCACATTTGACCATCTCTTAAAATGGGTTCTAGGGAACACAAACTCGGTTCCCAGCACTTGTCAATAAGCCCTTTACCAACTGTATTAACTCCCATCACTTAACTTTTTTATTTAAAAATTCTATGCTGGGCTTGAGAGATAGCTCAGCAGTTAAGAGCATGGACTGCTCTTCCAAGGACCCAGGTTCAATTCCCAGCATCTACATGGCAGCTCACAACTGTGACTTAAGTTCCAGGAGAATATACTGCCCTCTTCTGGTCTCCATGGGTATCAGGCACACATGGTATACAAGCATACATGCCAGCAAAACACCCAAATAGGCCTGGTGTTTCATACTTGTAATCTCAACACTGAGGGTGTTGAGTCAGGAGGATTGCTATGAGTGCCAAGCAAGTTCCAGTGCATCTGAGGCAGACCAGTGCTACAGGCAACTGGCTCTACCAACTGTGTGTATAACAACGCACATGCCTTAAAAATTCTCAGAAAAGATATTCATCAAAATGTCAACAACAATCAACAATTAAAGTTATTGGAAACCGATTTTTCTTCATGCTTCTTTGCATATGAGAGTTATTTTTAAATAAACACAAAGTGCTATAATTTTTTTTCAAAATAAATTTCCAAAGAACCCAATAATAATAATAATAATAATAAATTTCGGCACTGTTTTGAGGAATAATGTGTCTGCTTAGTGGTCTGTATTTTATCTAAATTAGGTATCCATATGGAGCAGGAACGAGTTCTCACTTCCTGCTCTTCCCACAATTCCATGGGTCACACTGCATGAAGTAAGAGTTGCATGACGAGTGTTGATTGACGGTGGTATTTAGATGTAGGACTCTGAGGCAAGATTATCAAACATGGCTAAGAACTAAATTGCATGACTGATCTTTGGCCCCACAATCTTAATAACTGAGAACTCAAGGCTCCAAGTCACTGTGTTTTATTATAAATGACTCTGCCTCCCAAGACTCCTTCAGTTTTGAAACCTTGCCAAAGGGTTGTTTCTTGTCCTACAGCTCGCAAATGGGCAAGTCTTCAAATGATGTCATTATCCTACAAGTCCTGGTAAGAGAGGCAAAATTGACCCATGTTATTTGAAAAGCTTTGCATGGATTTGTGGTCTCTGACTTGGGATCTGGGTCTGTCTAGGAAAACTTCAGAGGGTAATAAAGCCTTATTTTACATTTTGAGTAGCCCCATTCATTTGTATCTGACACCTATTGCTGCATAACAAACCACACATCTCAGTAGTGAAGAAAAATAGCACTCATGACTGAGGAGATGGCCAGGTCAGTATAGCATGTGCCATGTGTGGTGGCTAACTTTAATTTTCAACACAACCTAGAATAATCTAGGAATAAAGTCTCAATCAAAGAGTGTCTGCAATAGGCTGGCCTGTGTTTATGTATATGGGAAATTATCTTAATTAAATGTGGGAAGACAAGCCCACTATGGGTGACATAATTCCCTAGGCAGGAAATCCTGAACTGTATAATCGAGGAAAAAATGAGCTGAGTACAAGCAAGCCAGCAAGAAGCACACAGCATGCATAGTCATTCACTGCTCTGGACTGAGCCTGTGATATGACCAGCTGTCACAGGCTCCTTTCACCGTGACTTTCCCTCAGGGATAGACCTGGACTCGTGGCTAAAATAAACCCTAATTTTCTTTTTATCCTCATATTTTATTACAGCAATAGAATCAAAACTGGGATGCCATGCAAGCCTGAGAATCTGAGTTTGACCCTCAGACCATGTAGAAAATCCAGGCATTGTGGCATTTACTTGTAACCCCAGGGCTGCATCCAGCCTAGCTAAACCAGTAAGCCCCAGGTTCGGTAAGAGATCTTGGACCAAAAGGTAAGGTGGAAGGCAATCAGGGAAGCCACTTGACACTGACCTCTGGCCTTCATACACACACATGCATCCATGTACCTGTACAGACATGCACACACACATTAACCCACATATATACATACACCAAAAACAAGAATATCATGTGCTTATGGGCTTATCTGGGAGTCGCTGTGGTTTTGAGCTATATTATGTTACCAGCCTTACCCACTGCCATCTATCTCCAGGATACGAGCTCCATAGTCTTACTGCACGGGCTCACTATGGGCCTTCAGGTTTCACAGTCAGGAGCTATTCTGAGGAAGCTGTCATAAAAAAAAAAAAAATTAAAGTATGTAACACATTTCCAATATCTCCCCTGTGGTGGTTTGAATAAAAAATATGCCTTCCCAAAGACTTATAGGAAGTGGTACTATTAGGAGGTGCGGCCTTGTTGGAAGAAGTGTGTCACTGGGTATGAGCTCTGAGGTTTCAGATTTGCAAGCCAGGTCCAGTCTCACTCTTTCTGCTGCCTGCTGATCCAGATGTGGAACTCTCAACTCCTTCTCTAGCACGGTGTCTGCCTGCGTGCTGCCATGCTTCCTGCCATGATGATAATGGACTAGACCTCTGAAACTGTAGCCAGGACCAATTAAATGTTTTCCTTTGTAAGAGTTTCAATGGTCACAATGTATCTTTCACAGCAATGGAAACCCTAATTAAGACATGCCCCATGCCATGTGTCAGTACTCCTTATATCTTTGTGGGTATGTGTGTGGTGTGTGTGTGTGGGTGTGTGTGTGTGTGTGTGTGTGTGTGTGTAGGCCCAAGGACAACCTAGGTGCTGTTCCCCAGAGCCATTCACCTTGTTCTTTGAGGCAATGTCTCTCACTGGGTCCTGAGTATCACCAAGCAGGCTAGGCTGTCTGACTAGCAAGGGCCAAGGATCCACACATCTCCAGCTCCCCAGAGCTAGGATGATAAACATGTGCCAGCACACCCAGCTTTCTATGTGGATTCTGAGACCCAATAAAACTCTCATGCTTGCATGGCAAGCATTTTACCAACCATCTTTCCTGCCTTCATTGACACCTCTTTCCCCCCTTTCAAGGTCTTGTGGTTTTGGTCACGGCAGATCCTACATGTTTTTACCCTTGAAGAGGAAATGAGAGAGTAAGAAAGTAGTTTAAGTTCATCCTGTAATCCAGTTCTGAACAAAGCATTTCCTGAATGAGTGCCTTGTCTGGATGCAGAGACAGGTAGGATCTGAAACATAGGCTAAAGAGATGACAGAGATGTCCAACCTTCATAGCCTGTTCCCATCACCCACTGGACATCTGCAGACCCAAGTAAAGGGTCAATGCTGTCAATAAAAGCAAGCCTTGGGCCTCTAAAACATAACCTAGGAAACTGTTACCACAACCCACACAGTAGAGACACAGTGCCTTTACCAAAACGGCAGGAGACCTCCTGTGTGACCTCCAAAGTTAGAGATCTTCCCTGCCACTGAGAGCTAGTGACACCAGAGTGCCTCTTTGGGCGTTTCCTAGGCAACATCCAAATGTTTGAGGCACCCTGGCTCATTCATATGAAGGCATTACAAAAGAAATGAAATTCCCCTCTGTGTTGTCACAAAGAATAACACACTGGGTACCTGTGCCTCACCCCAGGGTGCAAGCTGTGGAATTTCTGATGAGACATCCTTTTAAGAACTTCTTCAAGACATAAGACACACCTCCATCTTTCTTGCTTCCTGAAGGGAAAAATAAATTCAGTGTACCCAAAGTATCTAGAGGAAAGACTCAAATTGTTCATTTTGGCTCCTGTTTCTGGGGCTTGATGCATGGTCACTATATGACTGTTAGGATGTTAGAATCCAACTGCTGCCCAGTCCTCAGAACCTGCAGCAGATCTCCCCTTTCACAGATAGATACCACAGCACATCGTCTGTCTGTCCGTGGTGTTAGCAGCTCTTCTAACCAACTCTCTACCCCTCAATCTATCTCAGTTGTGTGGCTCTGTGTACCAGGCAGAATGTCATGGTGGCTGCTGTCATACACCCTGACAAGAGACTTGATTACAACAGCCTACAACAGCTGAGCACACTCTGATAACAATCTTGCTGTAGATACCCAGGATCTTCCCTTGGGTGTGTGAGACATAAAGATGTGATTTAGAGCTGAGACTTAAGGGTGTGACTTAGAGATCAGATTTAGAGATAAGACCTAAGGGCATGACTTAAGGGCGTGACTTAGAAGTGAGACATATAAAAGGCGAGAGGCAGACAAAAGAGTGAGTACAACTTGGAACTAGGAATTAGGCAGTACAACTTGGAACAGAGAACTAGGTATTAGGCACTTGGCACTTGGAGAAAGAACTTGGAATTAGACAGTACAACTTGGAGTTAGTTATTAGGCAGTAGGAATTAAGCACTTGGAAGAAGTAACTTGGAACTTGGAGGCACTAGGGACTAGGAACTAGGGACTAGGAACTCAAGACTTGGGACTTGGACTAGGAAGAGAGACTGAAGAATAAACGGGATTGAATCACACTCTGTCTGGTCTCCATTCTTCGCATCCATCCTCACTCTCTCTCTTGCTGAACCCCAACCTGCAGACCGGAGCAGCTTGGGGCAGTATGAGTCAGAACAATTTAGCACCCAAGGCTTTTGGTAGTGCGGGTTCCAACATTGACAGAGCGGTCGGAGATATTTTGGCCCCCAAACTTGGGCTAGTGAGGCTTGTGACATTTTTGGCACCCAATGTGGGGCAGCTCGGGCCGAGACAGACATGCTTCTTAACTTCATGGAAGACAAGAGGTCAAGGGAAAAGGAAGTGTCCCGGAACAAGATACCTCCCAGGACCCACCTCAAGCCTCTCCTCATCAGGAACTACTACTTCCAGCTAGATTCAACTTCCAAGTGTTTCTGGAAACTCCCAAGATAGTGTCCCCATCAGGAAGCCAGTCATGGTGTCAGTCTAGGGGTGAGGTGTTTAAAACCATAATAGCTGTACAAGGTGGCAACTGTGTTTTTTGAGAAAATGGACACCAATGAGACGTCTGTTAGCTCAGCCCTTCTCTTCCAGTTGGTGTGAGTACAGTTTGTCTCAGCCATGACACAACCAGGATGGGGAAACAACATCAGATGGAGCTATGGAGACAATGCAGTGGATAAATCGGTCTCTGCACAAGCATGGGGACCTAAGATTAAGGCCTCAGTGTCCACAGAAAAAGTCAGGCATGGCAGCACATGCTTCTAACCCTAACACAAGGCAGAGAAGATGGACAGACTCCAGGAATCAAACCAGCCAGGCTAGCCAAATTATCTAACTCTAGGATCAGTGAGAAACCCTTGTCAGGGGCCACTGTTACCTCAGAGACCTAGTCTTGTATGGAGTCTCCACCTTGTACTAGGCTGAATTCTAAGAAACAGCTAAATCCCCAGAAACAGCTTCTGGCCCCAGGTTCCCCACATGAACTTAGATCACAATATCTCAGCCTGTGCTTTGTTGGCCAACACTGAGTCAGGACTGAAACCCAACAGCTGCTAAAGAGGCTCTGACTGACTGGTCTCAATCCAGACCAAGTTATCAGAGAAGCCATCTGAGGTGTTTGACAGGTAATAGTAACCCACTTAAAATGCCAAGCATGAAAGATAATTGGAAATATACAGCATGGATATACCTATTGCTTGTTCCTACCTTTGCCCCTCCTGGTTTGTGGCTTGTTTTGTTTTGTTTTGTTTTTGTTGTTTTGGGTTTTTTTGTTTTTTGTTTTTTGCTTTAAAGGGTTGCTCTGTCCTGCCCTGCTGACATGATTTGGATCCTGAACCCAGCCATCTCCCTGATATACAAGATTTTGAATAAAGAAACTTTTGGCTCAAACTTGCTTTTTATGGTGGCTTATTCCCAAATTCTCAGACCCTAACACCCTGTCTCAAAAAGGAGAGATTGAGGAAACACCCAATTGTACCTCTGGCCTCCATAAGTGCATACATGGTCAAATACAACATACATATGCACATATACACACAATACACACATGTACCCAGATACACACACATACACATGCATACATATATGCACACATGTACCCACATGCACACACACATATACACATGCATGTGCACACACAAAACACACACATATACATACATCACACACATACACATGGGAGAGGGTCTCAAATATGCACATAGCTAAAAATAAAATAAATCTTGAGTACGAATGGGCATCTTTAGCCCTGTATTAGCAACTTTTCTTGTTGCTATGACAAAAGTAGCTTAAGGGATGAGGGTTTATTTTAGCTCCTGGTTGACAGGATAGAGTCTATCATGGTGGGCAAAGCACCCACCATAGTTGTGAGGCATCTGGTCACATAGTGTCCACAGCCAGGAGAGAGAGAGGAGGGAGAAAGGTTGGCGCTCGGCTTGCTTTCTCCTCCCTTTTGAGGTTTTTATTTGTATTCAACCTGGGATTCAATGTGGTGTAGCCCAGGCTCCTCAGTTAATTCTATCCAGAAACACCGTCACAGGCTTGCCCACAGGTGTGTGCCTGTTGTAAAGGGAACAATGAGAATCAGATGACACTTCCCAGACACCCTGTGCAGCTGAGGACAGAGTGTTCAAACACAGGAGCCAGTGAGAGGCAAGAGAGGCACTAGGAGCCTGGGCAAGGGGGTGGTGCTTCAGACTCAAGCCACAAACAACATAAAGACCTTGAGAACCACCAGCGTGGTCAACTGCAGCTGCTGAAGGGTGACTCAGCCCTCGGGAGCCGGCATCATTTCCATTCACTGCCTGTTCCGAAGAGCTGGGTGGATGGGTACTCAACCTACACCAAAATAGAATTCTTCAGAGACAAGACAGCCGGAAGGGCCTGGGAAATCTCTGGCAATTCATTCTGCTGCAAAAAAGTAAACTCTCCCCTTGCTTCCCGAATTTCAGAGTGATTTTCCCCTGACTTCCTTCTGTGTGTTTTTGTGAGTTAGCTTCATTGAATATCACTGCTGGAGGAGGGGCAGCTTCGGGGTAAGGAGTGTGAGGGTGCAGGGGGCTCCACACACCCCCCCCCCGTGGGATCAGCAGCAGTTAAGGGCAAGTATGTATCAGTAATGAGTGAGCAGTCAACCCAAACTAAACATGTCCCCGCCCGTGCAAGGTCTCCCCGCAAGCATGCCAAAATTACTTTTAGACTCTATGTCTTTGATGCTTCTGTCTGTCTGTCTGAGACAGCATCTTGCTATAGTGTCCAGGCAAGCCACAAGCTCATGATCCCCCAGCCTCTGTCTCTGGAGGGCTGGAATGACAGGTGTGACCCGCAGGTGTGGCACACATGTGAGTGTGTAAGTACACACACAGGGAGGTCAGAACAGAATGCTGGGTACCTTCTTTAGCTACAAAAGCTCAAGGCCAGCCTGACCTGCATAAGATCCTGTCTCAAAACAAACAAATAAAAAAAAGAAAAAGAAAAAGAAAAAAATAACATTGGATTGGCCCAAAGTCCTCAACCATTAGATTACTCTATGTTTTAAAAACAGGATTTGATTCATCACTCAGGCTACCCTGAACTCAGAGTACATCCCAGACTAACCTCAGCCTTCTGACCCTCCTCCCTCAGCCTCCTGAGTGCCCAGACTACACACACATACACCACTAGCATGCTAATATTACCCACATATACCACCTGCACACTAATTTATTTTTCTAATCAATTACAATGTTTGCTCAAATGTCATCTGTCAATGTTCTCTCTCTCTCTCTCCCTCTCTCTCTCTCTCTCTCTCTGTGTGTGTGTGTGTGGTGTATATGTGGTGTGTGTGGTGTATGTGGTGTGTCTGTCTGTCTGTCTGTCTGTCTGTCTGTCTGTCTCCCCTCCCCATCATCTGTTTGTCTGACTGCCAGATGCGCCTACTCTCATTCTGTTACGCTTACTTGTTTACTTTCCTTATTTTGTGTCCTGTGTGCCTGTTCTCTCTACCACGTGGGTTTCAAGGATAGAACTCCTCACGTCCTGAAGATCGGCGGCGAGCACATTCCGCACGGAGTCATTTCACAATTCCCAATCCTACTCTGTTTTGCCTGAAGTTCTGTGGATGTGACAGAGATAGTGGAAACTGAGGCAGAGAGCCGAAGAAGTTCTAGATTTTGACTGTCAACTTGACTGGCTCTGGAGTCAGCTAAGACACACACCTCTGGATGGGTCTTTGAGGATGTTCCCAGGAAGGATTGACTTGGGGACGAGGTAAAATGGGTGGCGCCGCCTGGGTCTTCAGGGAAGGCAGGGCAGCTTCTGCCTGGTGAGTACATCAATCCCGTTGCCACCACCGTGGCCGTGCCACCATCCTACACCTAACGTTGGAACCCAGCTTTTTCCACCTTCTAACATGGACTGAAGCCCAGCAGCTCTCCAGGAATCATCCAGGTCGGCAGCACCAGCCTCACAGAGTGAGCACTTCCGTTCTGTTTCTCCTGCATACAGACAGCCAGTGATGGACTTCCCAGCTTCTGTTGTGTAAGCCAACGAGCAAGTCCCTCTTCTGGTGTAAAATCACTCTTTTGGGACTAATCCTCTAGAGAACTCTGACTAACACTTCTTTAATTCAGTGTTCACCCACCCACAAGTCCTTCCCAGCATCTAGAGAGCCCAGGCTCCCACCATCTGTTTTCCTTGCTATATCTACTACGGACCTTAGCTCTCACCACCAACTGAGCAGTGCAATCTTGAGTCTCCTCTCAGTTCTCAAGCCCACGCAGAGGGTCACATGACCTTGGCAGACACGGAGCCCTGAGTATCTGAATCCTGAAAGTTTCTGGGTCAAGACAGAAGGTCCTGAAGGATAAGCAGCGCTTGAAGGTCTGTCAGGAGCCGCAAGAGAGACATAGTCCCAGTAGGGCTTCACAACTGCTAGCTGAAAAATATTCAGTGTTAAGCAGCCCACTGAGTACCCTCTGCCAGAGGCAGGATTCTCTTCCTTTGGCCTGGCTGGGGAGTGGGGAAGGGGCAGGGGGCGCGGGTAGCGTGAGAACCCAGCCTGCCACCTGGGCTCCTGGGTTCCCTTCTCCATCTGCCTTCCCAGATTGCCCGCCTAGGAGCAGTAACACAGCACCTTTGCTGCCCAGTTGCCCGGACAGCTTGGTCAGCATAAGAGTCAACCTCTGGCTCTGGAGACACGGCCATTCGATAAAATTTTGGCTGTACAAGTGTGAGAACCTGAGTTCAGCTCCCAGAACCCACAAAAAAGCCAGGACATAGCAGTGCACGATGGAGATTGCCAATGAGGTTAAACCCAGCCTAGGGCTCCTTCTGCCTCTGACTCCCCATTACTGGGACTACAAGGGCAGATCACCCCGTTTAGGTTCTGGACATCGAACCCCAGGTCCTCACACTCCCATGGCAAGCACATTAGTGACTGAATTCTCTCCCAGCCTAGATTTTTGGGTTTTTTAGTGAGTTTTGTGTTGAGACATCATTACATAGCCCAGGCTGACCTTGAGTGGCTCTCCTGCCTTAGCCTGCTGAATGCTGGGACTGAATACATATGTCACCGTGCCTGACCAGAAGATTCCTCTGTGTGTGCAAAAACTGGAGTGGTTTGGGGGTCCTCCAAGCCCAGAGATGCTGCTGGGACCCTGAATCCCAATGTTGCCTCCTGATATCTTCATCACGCAGCCCTGCTAAACACAGTTCAAGTGATCTCATGCTACAGAATCTTAACTCTGGAAAGCCGTAAAAACATTTTCCTCCATAAACAATATTGCAACTTGGGTCCAGTGACATGGCTCAGTAGTCAAAGGCACTTGCTGTCAAGTCTGATGACCTTAGTTTGATACCTGGGACCTACATGATAAAAGGAGAGAACCGATTCCTTTAAGTTGTCCTCTGACCTCCACATACAACGGTGGTACATGCACAGATAGACAGAGCTATAGCTACAGGTACAGGTAGACAGATAGACAGACAGACAGACAGACAGACAGACAGACAGATTAGCCTCTGCATCAGCCTCTCAAGTACTAGAATTGTGTGTACGGCATAGATCACCATAACTAACATATGGTTTTATTTTCATTGTTATTATTGTTACTATTAATATTATTTGTGGAGGATAGGGGGCAGAGATCAATCTCAGCTACTGCTCATATACATGTGTGTGTGTTTAGTTAATTAGTTACATTGTTAGCTATATTATATATAACCATTTTTAAAAGTATTCCAATCCACTGTGACAAATAACCTTTTCCCTGTTTTCAAATGTGTCTTAAACTTGCATAACTGTAACAGTATTGATACAATTTTACTTCCTGCTTCTCGTTTAACTTCAGAGGCTTCCCACCTTCCCACTGGGTCTTCATGACTATCCTTTGAGGGATTCTGCTGTCTGTTGTTTGCTTGTTCAGCTGGTTGGCTAGTTAGTTGGGTTGTTAGTTGGTTGACATGTTGGTTGGTTAATTGATAAGCTGGTTAGTTGATTGGGTGGTTGGTTGGTTAGATGGTTGGTTGATTGATAGATTGGTTGAATAGCTGGTTGTTTGGTTATTAGTTTATTGGTTAGAGGTTGATTGGTTGATTGATTTGTTTGTTGATTACTTGCTTAATTGGTTGTTTGGTTAGTTGATTGATTGGTTAGATGGCTGGCTAGTTGTTTAATTTGTTACTTGACTGATAGGTTGGATGTTGGTTAGCTAGTTGATTGGTTGGGTGACTGATTGATTAGTTGATTGGTTGGCTGGATGGTTGGTTGATTAGCTGATAAATTAGTTGGATGGCTGGTTGGTTAAGTCGATTGGTTGATGGTTGTTGGTTCATTAGTTGATTGGACGGTTGGATGGTTGGTTGGTTAGTTGATTAATTGGTTGATAGGTTAGTTGAATTTCTAATTGTTGTTTCTTTTTCTCTTTGCCTTTGTTTTCTTTTGGTTTGGTTTTTGTTTTTTGTTTTTTTAAGACAGGATTGCCCTGTGTAGTCCTGCCTCTCAAGTGCTAGAATTGCATGTAGGGCATATGTCACCATAACTAGCCTATGGTTTTATTTTCGTTGTTATTATTGTTACTATTAATATTATTTGTGGGGGGTGGGGGCAGAGGTCAATCTCAGCTGTTGCTCCTTAAAGCAATACTCTTTATTTTTAGGGTGAGAGTCTCCCACTAGAATCTGGGACCGCTGTTTTTGGCTAGGTCGGCTGAGACCCCCCATCTCTGCTACCCCATCATTGGGTTTACAAGTATGTGCTAGTAGTCCTGAGATTGAACTCGGGCCTTCATGCTTTCACCGTGAGCACTTACTGACTAATCTGTCTCCCAACCCCGTGACCATCCTTCTTAATGTCCACATAATATTCCTTGATTAACTACACGGCGGTTTATTTTTCTCCTTTTTACCACTTAGATTTTTTTTTCTAATTTATGCTGCTATAAATAACAATGCAATTAACATCTCTATTTCTTCAGCTGGATTCAAATGTCTTATGAAGAATTAACAGCAACTGAACAGGATTCAATTCTGTGTCATTGCTTTTTCGGACAAAAATGGAATGTCCTGGTTTCCGAACAAGGAACCATCTAAATTTAGGCCTCTTGACAGAGCTGTGTGACAAGCCGGATAGCAGTGACAGAGTCCCAGCAGCACTGTGGAAAGCTCTATTCAGCTTGTTTGCCCTCGTTGAGGGACAGACTAAACCTCATGCTGCTTCATCTTAAAGTGACTTTCGAGACTGGAAAATTTACCCTTGAAGGGATTTTTTAAAGTAGTGTATTTTATTTTTACTTTTTGTGTATACATGTATGTGTGTACACCTGTGTGTGTACATGTGTGTGTATACACATGTGTGTGTGTGTGTGTGTGTGTGTGTGTGTGTGTGTGTGTGTGTTGCTGTGAGTAGGGGTGCCTGCTTGCCATGACATACAAGTAGAGGTCAGAGGAAAATCTCAGCTGTCAATCGTGTCCTTGCACCTTGGTTGAGCCCGGGACACTTGTTTCCCACTGTGCACACCAGGCTACCCAGTCCATGTGTTTGCAGGAATTCTCTTGCCTTCCTTCACCTTCCATCTTGCCTTAGAAGTGCTGGGATTCCAGGTGTGCACTGCTATGTCAGCTTTACATGAGTTCTGAGGATTCAGACTAAGGTCCTCAAACTTGCTCTACCCACTGAGCCATCTTCCTGGCCTAGAAATTTCTTTCTAAGTAGCATCATCTGAAGGTTTGTTCCCTTATCCTTTGTTCCTTGCACATGGCGAAGCTCAAGATCACCCACAAATGCATCCTCCTCAGTTTATTTAAATCTCAGTAATACAGTTGCCCTTGGGATATCTGGAGTTTCAGTCCTGGGACCCCCAATGAACGCCAGCCTCTGTGGATATGGAGGCCTTGCATAAATGCCATGGTGCTTGTATAAAAACCCTGCCCAGCTTCCCACACACTCCCAATATTCTATACATTACTTAGACTAATGCAAGATCAAGTCTGTATAAAAGGCTGCTAGACATTTTGTTTAGGGACTAGCAACAGCAACAACAAAAAGATGGTTGGCTCATATATCATTTATTTTCTTTATGTGTGTGTGTGTATGAGTGTGTGTGTAAGTGTGTGTGAGTGTGAGTGTGTGAGTGAGTGTGTGTGAGTGTGTGAGTGTGTGTGTGTGTGTGTGCAGGAGATATGGAGGCCAGAAGACAACTGTGTTGTCCAGCTCTCTTCTTTCTTCTTATTCTCCTCTTCCTCCTCTTCCTCCTCTTCCTCCTCTTCCTCCCTTCCTCCTCTTCTTTTTCTTCTTCAAAAAAGTACTTTCTTCCTGCCTCGAAAGTACTGGAATTAAAGGCATGTCCTACCATAACAGCCTTAACTTATTTTTAAAAGTATGTTATTTTTAAAACTTACAAAATAGGCAGGTGGTAATCCCAGCACTTGGGAGACAGAAGCAGGTAAATCTCTCGGAGTTCAGGGCCAGGCTTGTCTACAGAATGAGTTCCAGGACAGCCAGGGCTACTAAGAGAAAGTCTGCTTCAAAAAAACCAAAACAACAAAAAAAATTTACAAATTAAACACACACACACACACACACACACACACACACACACACACACACACACGCACGCACACACAGCCCAAAGCCAGTTTATGCACTTGAGGTACATTTAGCCACAAAGAAGAGGCCAAGTTACCTCAAGGGCCCCTGGGTAACAGACATCCTTGAGGTGCACCACATCCCACTCCCCCTAGCGTCTCAACTCTCCTCCTAAGTGGTGTCCCACACCCTAGCCCCTGAAACTGTCCCTCATGTAAATCTGGCCAAGTGTCAACAGAATAAAACCCAAGCTTCTACTGCCACCTTGTGGTCACTTCTTGTCAGTTGCCCACCTCACATCTTGTCCTTTGCCATCAAATGTGCAATGACCTCACAAGCTTATTGAAGAAAAGGAGGTCCAGAGAGGGTGACGAAGCTCCTGTGATGAAGCCACCACACCACAGTTAGCCATGATGATGCTGAAGCTAGAATTTCACACTCTTCAGTTCTGTGTGTCTTTGCTTTGGCTTCTCCAGGAAGCCAGGCTCAGATGGTGCCATGACTGGGCTCTCAAGTGGGAAGAAAGAAGCAGTAAGGGAGAGACTGGGATAGTGTGCAACTTTAACTGCTGAACTATTTGCTCCACTGGCCTGGCCAGGACGGAATAGGGTCAAACAGCATCAGGAGCCACGAGTTTGCCTCTCATTCTCTCATTCTCACTTTTGCCCATGGCTACTTCCTCGGTAAGCCAAGAGAGCAAGCAGAGGAATCCCACCAGGTCACCCTCCGAACTACCGCTTCCAACCCAAAACGGCCCCTAACCAGAAGACGGATGGGAGAAGGTTTAGATCAGAAGTCAGGAACAGACTTACGGTGTTTTCCTACTGCCTCAACTTAGACACACTGATTGCTGCCTGGAATCCATGTTTGCCTCTAAAGCAACCTCAGCTGCTACTGTCCGTCAGGAAAGAAAAGCTCCCAGACTGGCTTGGTCCTCAGCTGACAGGGCTGTTGGGCATTGGTGGAAACTTTAGGACTTTGGGACGTATGGGATAAAGTTAGGTCATTGGGGAATGTGCCCTTGAGGGGGACTGTGGCCCCCAGCACTTCCCTCTCTGCTGCCCAACTGCCATGAGGCGAGCAGATTTCCTCCAGCATGTGCTCTGGCTGCCAAAGCCCAGGATAACAAGGCCAGGCAACTATGGCCTGAAGCCTCTGAAACTGTGATTCAAAATAGGCTTTTCCTCCTTTTAAGTTGCTTGTTTCAGGTGTTTTATCACAGTGACAGAAGGCAACACATCCCTAGATCTTCTGGTCTGATTACTTGCGATTGGTCCGGGCAAGGTTGGCTTCAGAAAGCTGACAAGTGAAGTGTCTGGCCAAGAACACTTAGAATCAGGAAGAACATTCCAGAAGGCAGCAGATCCAGAACTGTAGACAGCAGCGTGGCTTGGACGTTAGGGTTAGGGTGGGATCATGGAAGCCCAAAATGGGGGCTAAAGGAGGTTTTCCTACCTAATGTTTCTACCTAAAGGTTTTCATCAATTGTTTTATTGGAAAGTATGTGTGCTGTCTTAGTTGGGGTCACTGTTGCTGTGATGAAACACCATGACCAAAGCAACTTAGGGAGAAGAGGGTTTCTTTGGCTTACACGTCTACATCTGTTCATCATGGAAGGAAGTCAGGACAGGAGCTCAAGCAGGGCTGGAACCTGGAGGCCGGACCTGATGCAGAAGCCACAGAGAGGTGCTGTTTACTGGCTTGCTCACAATGGCTTGCCCAGCCTGCTTTCTTATTGAACCCAGAACCACCAGTCCAGGAATGGCGCCACACACAATGGGCTGGGTCTCATCAATCACTAATTAAGAAAATGCTCTACACGCTCACCTACAGCCCAATCTTATGGAGGCATTTTCTTAATTGAGGTTTCCTACCCTGGATGACTTTAGTCTGTGTCAATTTGACATAAAACTATCCGGCACCTCATCTGCCATCTGTTAACTGTCTTAGTCACCTTCCAACATTGTTAAGACATTCGTGGGTTTGCCTATTAACTCCAGAACTCTTCTCATCTATCGAAAATTGAAACTCAACACCCATTAAATACAAATTCCCCACCGCTCCCCCAGCCTCTGGCACCCACCATTCTACCTTTGTCTGGAAGAACTTGACGACTCAAGGGCCCTCACTCAAGTGAAAGAACACGGGATTTGCCTGCTGGTGACTGGCTTCATCATTCAGAATACCCGCAAAGTTCATCCATGAAGCATCATATTGCAGAGTGTCTCCTTACAGCTGAATAGTAAGCCGGGACAGACAGAATGACAGAGAGATGGGGACAGATCACTCACAGACAGATGAAGAATGACCGATACATGGATGGAGTACAGATAGATGATGATGATAGAGGGATAGATTATAGATGATAGACTATACATTATAGATAGATTATAAGTGGATGAATGACAGATGGATAAATGATGGGTGGATAGATAATAGATAGATGACAGATTTATGAATAGATTGATTATAGCTAGAGATAGATGATCTTGGATAAATGATAGAGGATAAATACATAGATGATAGAGATAGATAGACAGACAGATACATACATACATACATACATACATACATACATGATAGGTAGATAGATAGATGATACATACATACATATATACATACATACATACATAGATGATAGAGACAGATAGATAGATAGACAGACAGACACACACACATACATACATGATAGATAGATAGATGATTGATAAATAGATAGATAGATAGATAGATAGATAGATAGACACATACATGATAGATAGATAGATAGATAGATAGATGAATAGATAGATAGATAGATGATCAATAGATAGATAGATAGATACATACATACATACATACATACAAGCAAACATAGATAGATAGATAGATAGATAGATAGATAGATAGATAGATAGATCCATATCAGCATACCCTCTCATCTATAAGTGGTCTCTGGGGTTGCTTCTACCGCTGAGCTCCTGCCTCCTGCATCCACAATACAGGAAAGCAGAGAGCTGAGAGCTGCAGGGAGTACTGCAGGATCTGAGCCCAAACCCTCCCGCTTCCCTCTCAGCTCTCTTCCGATAAATGAAATTGTCTGAGTCCTTCTCTATCTCTAATCGGGTTAGGACGTGTCCGATGCTCTTGACGAGCTCGTGGGCCTATCTAGGGATCAAACAAGATTACAGGGCAGCGAGCACTCAAGTCTGAAGAGTTGCATCCACCATCAGGATTATCAATAATCTCCCATTGATCTCTTAATACAGAAAAAAAAAATAGTTACCTCCTCCTGAGGGGTTTTCCTCACGGAGGATGCTGGGAATATCCTCTCTTCTGCCTACCTCCTTCTGCACAAATCTGGACCTTTGGTCCAGGAGTCTCCTGACCCTCGGAATTGATGGACAATCAGACCTCAGTGTAAGTCAGAACTCACTCTGAATCAGGTGTAGATATTTGTTTTGCTGGGCTCAAACAATTTCAAAATTCTTTCTATCTCACTGATGTTATACAGAAATAGGTACAGTTACTTTTTATTTGTATATGTTCATATATGAGCATACATGTGTGTGCACATGCATGTAGATATAGATGAATTATTTATTCTAGTTAGCCCTTATAAAAGACACACAGACCTGGTATTTTGTTTACAAGCTGTGAGCCTAGCCTGGGAAGGTTCTGAGTTATTCAGCCATCCACCCCTTGTTACCTGCTGTCTGAGTCTCTCCTGGGCTGGTTTTGCTCCATCAGCATGTCCTCAGGGTGCATTTCTCTCAGCTGTGTGCTCCTGGTCCATCCCGTCTAATGGCGACCTTCTGCTCCTTCCCTCCATCCTCCCTCTATTTCTCCCTTGGAATCTCCTAATACCCCTCACTCAATCCTCAAGTCCCGCCTTTCTCTGTTTATTGCCCAATCACAGGCTCTAGCCTTTTAGTAATGGTTAACTTTAAATTGGGGAGGCAAGGTTTACACACACGACCAAACCAGTATATGTGAGGATTTTCTCACCTGGACAGCAACCAAATCTGAGGTTCAGAATTTAACATTTCACCAGATCACTCCCCAACATGTGACGGTCAGAGGACAACCTCGGATGTTTTTCCCCAGGCATCCTCCATCAAGCAGGCCAGCAAGCTCTCAGGTACCCTTGTCTCTGCCTCCCCACTCTCCATCTCTAGAATTACAAGTACGCATTAGCACACACAACCGTTTGCTCGACTGGTCCTTTTTTCCCTAAATTTGGGGTCTGGAGAGACGGCTTATGGGTTAAGAACACTGGGTGCTCTTCAGGAGGACCTGGGTTTAGTTTCAACCAACACCCTGATGGCAGTTCACAACCATCTGTGACTCCAGATGCCCTCTTCTGGCCTCTGCAGGAACTGCACATACAGACATGTAGGCAAAACACTTATAAAAACAAAAAATAAAAGAAAAAATTTTATGTAAATCTTTTTTAAAATGGAATCAATGTCATTCTGCTACTGCTCAGCCTGTCCTCTCCATTTTGTAGAGTCTAGGATTTCCCTGCCTGGAGAATGATGCCTCCCACAGTGGACAGGCCCTTCCACCATGGGCAGGCCCTCCCACAGTAGCTATAA
The DNA here is from genome assembly GCA_030674055.1 of Rhabdomys pumilio. Classification (NCBI taxonomy): domain Eukaryota; kingdom Metazoa; phylum Chordata; class Mammalia; order Rodentia; family Muridae; genus Rhabdomys; species Rhabdomys pumilio. The sequence goes on from JANHMN010000023.1 coordinate 3,842,927, forward strand.
TTAAGACACTTCCTCACAGACATTCCCAGAGGCCCAGCTCCCAGGTGATTCTCTAAAGTGTACAATCAAAACTAACCATACCAGACACTGTACTTCCCACAAAGGGTCCATGTTTTCAGAAGACCACAGCTTCGTGGTAAGATCAGTGAGCTACAACTCCCACTATGCCCTAGATTTTAGTCTCCAGGGTCACTTACCCATGGCCAACTGCAGCCTAAAAATACAATATTGAAGGAATATTCTAGAGAGAGAGATTTAGCTTAGGACTCAAGGGTGAGGAAAGACGCACACTATGAAGACAAATCGCATCACTTGGAGAAACTTTCTGTGGTCCTCTCGGGTGACTGAGGGAGATCTCTAGGCCCATGCTCTTGATTTTCTTTGGCTTTGTTCTGTTTTGTGGTACTGGGGACTGAATCTGGGGTCTCATACAGGCTTGCCCTTTAATCATGGAATCGGGGCCTTAAAGAGGCCAGTTTGTTCCCTTGCTGTATTCCTTTTTTCCAATATTCTTATTAAATGAGTCTATTCTTCTGGGTGACCTGATATCTCTTTTGGAGTTACCAAGCCTGACTCAAGGCAGCAGCTTTTGGAGCTAGATAGTACAATTTTTATTAAAAAGCTGCCTGAGTTGGCTCACATCTGGAATCCCAGTACCTGGGATGCTGAGGCCAGAGGATTGTTGTGACTAAAGGGCACCTTGGGCTATGTAGTGAGTTCTGGGCCAGCCTGGGCTATAGGGTAAAACCATGTCTCAAACAGAGATTTAAGAAAGGATAATGAAGCCGTGTCATACAAACCATCTTAGTGGTGGTGGAAGCAGTCCTCCTCCGAGGACAGGGGCTGGGGCTCAGAAGGGGTTTAAGGGTCCCAAAAGAGGTTGAGGGAGGTAGATATGGAGAGAAAGGGTGAGGAGAGGAAGGAGGTAGGAAGAGCAGAAAGAAACCAAGAGAGGGATGAGGGAGGGAGGGAGGGAGGGAGGGAGGGAGGGAGGGAGGGGGGAGGGAGGGAAGAAAGGAGACCAACTTTGAAGAACGGTGCCACACTAGGAACACTAAGAGATAACTGAACACTTGTGAACTGCACAGGAGACAGGTGGGTGGCGTTGCCTGGCAATGGGTAGACAATAATAAACCGTATAGTGTTTTTGTTGCGCAGATGGTAGCATTTCTAAGGAGGTTTCTGATTTCTAATCTGAAAAACACGACCCAGAGTCAGAGGTATAGGAAAATCCCTGTCTCGAATTGCAAATGCCGATGACAGACAGGCTTGCCCAAGGTCACTGTCCTCGAATTATGGAGAGGAGACTTGTGGATTTGATTTTTGATGAAGATTTGGAGAATTTTTAACACAGCGCCCCGGGGGCCGAGAGCTGGATCTGCAGCCTGAGCTCTCTGCCCTGTATTTGACAGTAAATTAAAGCTGAAGGAGACATAGCCATGTTGCTGAGAATCTTTGCAGTATTCTAATTTCTGAACTAAGTGAAAAAGGAGACACATGTCAGCAGCCAAACAGAGCAGCCTCGGAACACCGTTAGGCCATCAACAAGCACTGGCAATGTAGGTCAAAACTGCAGCAAAGCAAGCATGAAAACGCAAGGCCGGAGGTTAGCTCCAAGAGGGACTGGCCAACACTTTTCAAATAGGGACTAAAAAAAATACAAAGTGGGCCAGCTCAGAACCCTGAAAAGGATAGGAAGTTAATGGTGGTAGTTGACTGCTGATCGAGATAAACAACAGGTCCCCTCGGTAGGAGAGGGGGATCTGTGGGGAAAAACTTGCTCTGCAAACTTGAAAACCTGAGTTCAAATCTGCAGATCGCATGTAAAAAGTTGAGCATGGCTTACATGTGCCTGTAAACCCCAGTCAACAGCCTAGGTCACCACCTAACCTCCACATACATACACACACAGGCACATACCTGTGAACGAACACACACACACACACACACACACACACACACACACACACACGAGACCACTGTCCTCTACTTCCTGTTTCCTGTCTGTTGTGCGGTGAGCAACTTCCTCCTTCCCAGGCGTCTTCTGCAGTGATGCCCCCCCTTAGCACATGGGGCCAAGCAGCCATGGACTGAACCCTCTGAAATGAGTAGTCATGCCGGGAGAGACCAGCTGCCTTACTGAAGATTCTTGCGGACAGCCATTCACACCGCTACGAATGATAAAAATAAATTTGAAGCAGAGTTTATTTTAGACCCTGGTCTAAAGAATACAATCAATCCTGGAAGGGACAGGACAGCTATAGACCGTTCCAAGAGTGCTCATCAGAACTCCTCATCCCCTCAGATCTTGGTGCTATAGAAAGAGAGAAAAACTAGGAAGTGGAGCCAGATGATAAAACCTCAAGCCTTCCTTGACTAGAACATTCCTCCAGCAAGACCACGCCTCCTAATGGTTCCACAAACTTCCCCCAACAGCGCCACAAGCTGGAGACCAGTTATTCAAACACTGTCCGGTTGTTTCCCATTCAAACCACGGGAATTTACTCCCATCGCTCTATCTAGGGACTTTGGGGGTTGTTTGTTTGTTTGTTTGTTTGTTTGTTTTTTGAAAAGATGTGTGGATTTTCTAGGCTAGGTGAAACATTTAAATGACACAAACGAGAAGGGGAGGGGAGGGGAGGGGAGGGGAGGGGAGAAGAAACCCTTGAAACACAGGTCAGGGAGAGTGTAGACTGGAAAATGTTGCTTCTAGAATCCATCGCTGGGAAATTACTGCTGACAAACATTCCTGGATGACACACATTTCACAGGAGAAATCCGAAGATTTCCCACACAAGACAAATAGGTGTCAAGTTACAAAACTCTCAAAACAAAGGTAGGGTTTTACTGGATTCCAAAGTGGGGGGGGGGGGAAGAAGAGGAATTTATGGATTAAAATGTAATCACGACCTTCAGTGCCTTCTATACTCCGCAGGAAGGAAAAGCCCAGGGGAGTCTTTCATCAGTCTGAGGGTGTATCTCCCCCAGCCCTCCTTGAGGACAAAGGAAACCCCCTTAACAGCTGGAGGATCAGACTTACTTTATCCACAGTGTCTTGCAGGGGAAGATGAACAATGGAGCCCTAGGGGAGTGGGGGTGGAAGAAAGGAAAAAAGAGGCAATGGGGGGGGGAGAAGAACAGGAGAGAAAAGAAATAAGAGGATGAGGAAGAAGGAAATAGAAGATGGAAGAGGAAGGTAGGAGGGGGAGAAAGAAAAAGTAGGAGGAAGAAGAGGAAAAGATGAAGAAAAATGGGAGGGAGAGAAAGAAAAGTGGGGGGAAGGAGGGAAGGAGGGAAGGAGGAAAGGAGGGAAGGAGGGCGGGCAAGAGCACATGTATGGGGCCTAGAAGACAATTTGCAGGACTCAGTATCTTCCACTACCCTGAGGGTGCTGGGGTGGACCTGAAGTCGTCAGGTTTGGCAGCAAGTGCCTTTACCCACTGAGCCATCTCACCGGCCTCTCTATGCTGTCTTTAATACTTGGTGATTTACGAGAATAGTATTGTGAACTACTGTGACCAGACTCCTTGGAGTGTCCATGTCATCTGGTTAACAGGCCCTCAGGAAGACAGCATTGTCAGTGACCCTGAGATGGACGCTACAGACATGGCTCCACAGCGCCACCTGCAGCATGGGAGAGGTGTGTCTCCAAAGAGGAAGCCAGAATTCTTGACTTTTCAGAAGCAAAAAATTTTAGGATGAGTCGGTGTGGAGCAAAGTTGGAATTCTATTCTACTATATTTAATTATTTTAGAGAGGGTCTCAAATATCCCAGGCTGGCCCTCAATTTGATATGTAGTTGAGGGTGAATTTTAACCTCTGGTCCTTCTGCCTGGTGCTTGAATTGCAGGCATGTGATACCACACTCAGTTTTGTGACACTGTCGCTCAAATCCAGGACCTTGTGCATGGAAGCCAAGTTGGAGTTAATTAAGAAGAGCTCTGAATATAGATTTTAAATACCAGGTTTAATATAGAGAGCTTTCTGGAAGAACTCAAATGTAGGCTTTTCAAGAGAGAGCCCCGTTTGTCTTTGCAAAGCCCATATTCAGAGTTTGGGAGAAGGCATGAGTTCATATCCCCAGTGCCATGTAAGAAAGCCCTGCATGGAAGGAAGAGCTTTCAACCCTATCACTGGAGAAGTGGAGACAGGGGGATTCTGGGGGTTCCCTCCTTAGTTGGCCTAGCCAACCATTCTATCCAAAAGAGAAAGCTCCAGTTTCAATGAAAGACACTATCTTTAAAATTGAGGTGAGAAGATGATAAAGACACTTGAAACTGAATTCTGGCCTTCACATGCCTCTCTCTCTCTCTCTCTCTCTCTCTCTCTCTCTCTCTCTTTCTCTCTCTCTCTCTCTTTCACACACACACACACACACACACACACACACACACACACACACACTCAAGCAGTTATGACTCAAAGGCTGTTTAAGGAATAGATGGTGATTCCTGGGTATGAAAGATAGAATTAGAGCCTAAAAGTTCTCACCCTAGGACAGAAGGTTGCACAAGGAAGCTAAACTGTGCTTGCTAAACTTTGTAAACAAGTTTATAGTCATTTATGAGAGTTCCAGAAACTTTTGAATTTTTCTCTGGAGAGGCCCTAGGGCCATATAACCCTTAATCTTAAGCTTGGTTCATAACTTTCTAGTTTAACATTTGAAATATCTCTATAAAAAAAGGAACAACACCCACACGTAGGCAACATTCCCAGCAAAGGCTATAAACTGTGTTGAAATTCTTCTTTGTTATTTTTTTTCAAGACAAGGTCTCATCATAAGGTCCTTGCTGGCCTGGAACTCACTATGTAGTCCAGGTTGGCCCTGAGCTTACAGAGATCCATTGCCTCTGCCTCTCAAGTGCTAGGATCACATGCCTGGCTAGACTAAAATTCTTCATGCTCAGCTGGCAAGAGGATTCAACCAGACTCCAGGGTAACAAGATCCTTACCCAAGTTCCCTTAATTTTCCTTTATTTTCTCCTGCCTCAGCTCTGCCCATAAAGACCCTAGCCATGGATGTATACATAAGCTGAAATAGTCTTATGTTGTATGAACTTCCTAGGGAGATATGAACAAATATCTTTTCACCCTGAATAAACACACACACACACACACTAAAGAAATTATTCCACCCAAGTTTATCTTAGTGAGCCAGTGAGTTCACTGGCCCTACACACAGGAGCATGTAAGATTCAAACACAGCTGTATCACTACAAAGCTCACCTCAGCGTGGATGACAACTCCTGAAAACTGCACCCCTGGGGCTCTTTGTACAGCTTACAGACTGCTCAGTCAGTTGGAGAGTCTCTTTTCCCCAGCAATGGTTGCTGCTTATATAACTTTGGGAAAAGGAACTGTGGGTCTTGTAAGTTTTAGGAACTTCCTAAGACTTGTAAGTTGTGTTTACTTCCAGAGGTTTTTTAGGTACTTCCCTCAATTCTAAAGAAAAAAAAGTCACATATATGGGTTTTATTATAATGTGCTTTTTAAGACTGGGAGCCAGGAGAACCAGTATATTCCAGTGTCCTTTAAAACCCTGTATCCCAGGTTACTATTCTTGGTCCCATAATATAAAAATACCCTCCGTGGAAAAAAGAAAGCATAAGTTCATCCATGTTGAAAATGTTCTGCTCTGCCTAGAACTTTCAATCAGAAATTCAAGCTGATTATTTCAAGACTTCCCCAGCCATTTCTGCTGGTTGACTGTAAGTGCCTATTTGATGAAGTTACCTTCCTGCTCTTATTTGTTCTTGTACTTGAAAGCCTTACCCAAGGGGACACTCTGCTCTGCTCTGTTCCACTAGGGACTCTCGTTCAGGAACTCCAGAAGGCTGCTTCAATGGCTTCCCCAGGCAATTTCTGCTGGATGTTTTTAAGCCTCCAGTTTGATCATGTTGCCTTTTGTTTGCTATCAGTTGGGCTACTCTGGTATCTCCGTGGGATGTTAGAGGCGCCTGATTTGATGTTTTGCAATCTGTCAGCTGCTTCTATCTGCTCCTTGTTCTTCTGTTCTTTTACTTTTGCTTGCTTAATAAATTACTTAATAAATTTATCCATTCAAAGCTGAAAACATTATTGTCATACATAATTTTCTGAGCCACACAAAACATGTGTTTCAATTTACTGTGTGTTCCAATTTCATTCTGTTGCTGTGACAACAGCCATAACCAAAAACAGCCTAGGGGAAGGAAACTATTTACTTACCTTACATTTCCAGATCACAGATCATCATTTAGAGAAGTCAGGGCAGGAAATCAAGCAACTTCACTTTGGGTTTCTATGATCTACCACTGAGCCACACCCCAGCCCCTCACTGGGGGATTCTAGGCA
>JANHMN010000023.1:3890632-3901054 GCA_030674055.1 Rhabdomys pumilio
GAGAGAGAGAGAGAGAGAGAGAGAGAGAGAGAGAGAGAGAAAGAAAGTAATAATTTAAAAATGTACCAATTGGTCCTTGCTTTCATGAGCTATAATAACCTTCTAGTGGCCCCTGTTTAAGCTCCAGGAAGCACATTTTACACCCACAGGAGCCCCATCCACCTGCTGACTAATGCCTCCCTTGCTGTCCAATATCACCCAGTCTCATCACCTCCCATGAGCCCTGAAGTCCCCACAAACTTCTGTTGTGGTATCAGGCCGACCTCATACCCGGTCTGAAGGTTAGCAGTAGTGGGAACCCTGTGTCTTGTGTCCCATTCATAAGCCTTCGCCTTTTCTGACACCTTCTATCACAGAAGTCCAGGGAAGGAACTGCCTGTCCCCTTTCCCCAGGACTCTCATGGTGACCAGCCCCACCCTCACACATGATCTCCCCTCTGTGGGGTCTCACAAAAGAAATCCAGAACTGCAGTGCTCCAGCTCCAGCCCGACCTTCCCAAGCTGCTCAGGTCGTGAGATTGGTCTGGCACAGACAGAATGAGGACCCGAGGTTGCAAGCAGGCAGCCACCAAGGCTTTATCGCAGATTTCTGCGGAACAAAGGCCCCGCCGGCCCTGGGAACTCACGCTGTGGCCCTATTGAAATCTTGAGGTAGCCTTCTATTAATCACCCCCGCCCCCACCCCGTGCCTCAGAGGCCAAAAAAAGGGAGACACACAAAAACCTTTTCTAAGCAGGAAGAGCTTTGCAGGGACCCAAGCAGAAAGATTTCAGCCCACAAACCCCTCTCTCTGCCAACCGCATAGATGCTTGGGCCTCCTAGACTCATACAAACAAACAAGAGAGGCCTGGCTGGACGGAAGGACGGAAGGAGGGGGAGCAGACGGACGTGACCAAAAGCCCCGTGAACTCTAGGAAAGCAATGTGGGTGACGGAGGGTCCTCACAGCCTCCTCCCCACACACACACCTTGTATTTTTAGAAATCAAAAAAAACGGATTGAATGATTGTTTTGGTGTTTTTTTTGGGTTTTTTGGGGGGGAGGGGTACACAACAAGAGCATAGGCAAAAAGAAACAAAAATCTCACTTCCTAAGAAACGAAGAAGAGAGAACAAATTTTTAGAGAAAAATAAAAAAAAATTAAGTAGAAACAAAAATTCCATTTCTTCCTTCCTTCCTTCCTTCCTTCCTTCCTTCCTTCCTTCTTCTGAGGAGACCTTAAGTCGCAGCAGTCTTCGCCTCCCTCGGTGTTCAGTGCTAACTAGTAAGGAATGCTGTATTGTTTAGTCGTCAATAAATGTTGTGTTTGGCTTCTGAGGGTTTGTATGGACATAAGGGGGTGTACATCTGCGCATGCGTGTGGAAACCAGAGGCCAACAGCCAGTGTCTTCTCTGTCTTTTAGATTTGTTTTCTTTTTAATTTATGTATATATGTTAATGTCTACATGTGTGTTTGTGCACCTGAGGACAGGGCCTGCAGAGTCCAGGAGAGGGGGTGGGTCTCTTAGATCTGGAAGGCAGCTGTAAGCCTCCCAGTGTGGGCGTTAGGACTCAGGTCCTCTGCAGGGGCAGTCAGTGCTCCTAACTGCTGAGCTATCTCTCCGCCCTCTCCCCAGCCCTCCATTTTCCTTTTAGCAATAGAGCCAAGCACAGCTGATTCCTTTCATTTTGCCACAGGAGACTGAGATTGAAGAAAGGAAAACTGGGCTCTTGCCTTGAAGATGTCTCAGCTTAAACTGATTCCTGGGCCAAGTCCCTTCTCTCTGAGTATGTTTCTTCTTTCTAAGAGGGATTCTCCAAAGTCTCCAATTCCTGGGAAATTTATTTTATGATAGTCTCATGAGCCAACAAGGTAGCGGTTGCTCAGCCTCCGCGGGCTTGCTGGCCCATGGCTTGTTGAAAGCGCTCTGTCCACCCTAGCTTTACAGATCTGCTTTCACCTCAGCCCTCACAGCGTTTGTAAACAGGTAAATCACTTCAGACACAGCTACTGGCTTCTCTTGATTCCAGTGCTGGCCTGAGGGGAGGCCACCCTACCACTGCTGGAGCTACCTGCTTTGTTTCATCTATTAGGAGTGATGGTTCTATGACTGCCAGGTACTGTGGTATACATGTAAAATCCCAGCATCTGGGAGGTGGGGGCAGAAAGAGCAGGAGTTCAAGGCCATTCTCAACTATTTAGGGATCTCAAGGTTAGTTTGAGCTACAGGAGCCCTTACCTCACACATATATGTAGATACATGTGTTTTTGTACGATTATACAAACATTATTCTCGTTATTTTGATGACAACAGGACATACAGAGAGGTCAAAAGAAGGGCAGAGCATGTGGGATCAGGTCATCCTTGGTCACAGAATGAGGTCTAGTCTAGCCTAGACTACATGAGACAGTGAGGGGGAGGGCGGTGACTAGCCAGTAAAGGTGCTTGTCTAGCAAAACTAATGACCTGAGTTCAATCCCCAAATCCACCTAAAGGTAGAAGAAGAGAAACAATCCTACAGAGTTATCCTGTGACTCCCTATACAAGCTATGGCATGTTCGATGATAATGATGACGACAATTATTGAAACAGAGAGAGAGGAAGAGGCTTATCAGGTTGTCTCGCATGACTGTGGAGACTGGAAAGTCCACATCCTTCAGTTGCAAGGCCCTGAGAAGTCCATGGGGTGGTTCCTAACAGAGTCTAAGGCCTGAGAACCAGGGCATAGGTGTCCCAGAACAAACGACAAGGATGCCTCAGCAGCACGAGAGGGCACACACCTTATTAATTTTCACAGTATTATTTTCTAGTTTAATCAAGGGAAACATACAATGTCTTCCTCTGGCCACAATAGCATGCCTGTGTGCACACATACACACACACACACACACACACACACACACACACACTAAAAAAATAAACTAATTTACAAATCAACAGTAAAACAAAGCTGGAGGCGTGTGCTCAGAGAACGCCTCATCCTTTCTCTGCCTGCCAACCACAGTGAAGACTCCAGTGGATGGCATGGGGAGTATCCACGTTGATCCGACTGGGCTGCCTACAGTCTCCCACTCAGATGCCAATCAGTGATGCTTCAAGAATGGCCAAAAGCAGCTGGGTGGCTGCAGCCACTGCCACATGCCTTTATTCCTAGCACTCAGGAGGCAGAGATCCGAGGCCAGCCTGCTCTAGAAAGCTAGTTCTAGGACAACCAGGGCTATACAAAGAAACCTTGTCTCAAAAACAAAATAAAACAAAAAGGAGAGGAAGAAGAGGAGGAGGAAGAAGAGGAGGAAGAGGAGGAGGAGGAAGAGGAGGAGGAGGAGGAAGAGGAGGAGGAGGAAGAGGAGGAGGAGGAGGAGGAAGAGGAGGAGGAGAAAGAGGATGATGATGAGGAGGAGGTTCAAAAGCCACAGCTAGGGAGACCACAGGCCCTAGGGAAGAAGCCCCCACTGTTGCTTTTTGAAGTAGATATATATATATTTATACTATTTATACCTAAGCTTTATATTTATACCTATGGTTTGGATGATGTCCCCCATAGTCTCGGGCATTTGATCCCCCGATTAATGGTGCTGTTTAGGGAAGCTCAGGAGATGTGGTCTTGATGGAGGAAATGTGTCATCATGCATGGTCTCTGCTTCCTGCTTGACTATTAAAGATGGGCAGCCTCAGCATCTGTCCCAGAGGTCATGCCTGCTGCCACTGTCTCCTGCTACGATGTACAATTATCCCTCTGGAACTGTGAGGCAAATAAGCCCTTCCTTCTATAAGTTGCTCTGATCATGTAGTTTATCCCAGCAATAGAAAAGTAGCTATCCAGTATATCATAGGTGACTGCTGCTCTCAGGAGCGGCCAGGAAAGCGCCTCTTTGCAGTCTGTCGGTCGATGCAGAGTCAGAACCTGTCTAAGTACTGAGAGTGACTGCTGAGTTCTCCTCCTGAAGTGGTACATCCCTATCAACCTCCTCAAGGCTCAGGGAGCATCAGAGACGAGAAGGCAGAAAGAATGAGGAGGCAGAGGAAGGGAAGGAGAGCAGAAGACGCTGTCTCCTGGACATGACATGCCTGCTATGCTCGCATGCTGCCTCCCAAGCTCTGCACTGACTAGACTAGGCAGCATTCAAGCTGACAACTCTAAGTAAGTCCCTGGTGTCTTAGTCAACTCTATTGCTGTGAAGAGACATCCCAACACATGCTTTCTCTGAGAGAAAGTATATAACTGGGGGCTAGCTTATAGTTTCAGAGGGTTAGTCCATTATCATCATGGCCATGCAGGCAGACATGGCACTAGAGAAGTAGCCGAGAGTTATACGTCTGGATCCCCAGGCAGTAGGAAGAGAGAGCTGGTGGACCTGGCTTGGGCTTTTAAACCCTCAAAGTCCACCCCAGTGACACGCTTCCTCCAACAAGGCCACACCTCCTAATCCTTCCCAAGCAATGCCATAACCAGATGACCAAGCATTCAAATATATGAACCTATGGGAACCATTCATAGTCAAACTGCCACAGTGGGTTACAAAAAAATAAGGAAAGGGCATAAATGAGGTGGGGGGGGGGCTTGTTGGGTGGGGTTGGGAAGACCTGGAGTGGAGAGGATTAATATATATCATATGTATGTATGATATTTTGTTTTTGAAACAGGCTCTCACTGTGTGTCTCTGCCTGGCCTGGAACTCACTATATAGCCCAGGCTAGCCTCAAACTTACCCAGATCCACTGCCTCTGTCTCCCAAGTACTGGGATTAAAGGCATGAGCCATCATCCCAGGTACATATACAAAACACTCAAAGAACAAACAAAAGATATTTTCAAACATTAATTTGTTCTAGAAAGACCCTCCAATTACACTCAGAAACAGCATTTCACCAGCTAGTTGGGCTGTGGAGTTGGCACATAAATTAACCAACCTAGGTGTGTGAATGATCTGTGCTAGCACGTGATGGGCCAAACAGCAGGTTAACCCCCTGCCACACCCATCAAAAAGTCCCCTCCTGAGATCTGCTCTCCTAGTTTTCTCCAGTGAACACATACTGATTCTCACTGAGAGAAGTAGAGTGTTTTCAAGTGAAATTTCACAGAAACCAGATGGTTCTCAAATGCTGTTCCTCCCCTGTTTAAGCTTTTATCCTGTCCTTGACATCCTTGTGGTTGCTTAGTAACAACCATCTTCAATAAGGCCCTTTACTCACTGGTACCCTTCCAGAAGACCTCATCTCAGAGCAGGCTGGCAGCACCACATGACTTCAGGCCTGAATGACTGCACAAGACATGGGTGTGACTGCCCACTTCCCCAAACATCAATGTAGCAGAAAGAGAAATATACCAGCTTCAGAGTTTTCTTCAGAGTCTCCGTATTTTGTGCCTGTACTCCCATCTGAAGATATCTCTCCTTTCACTGCTCCTACACACCTGCTATTCCTAGAGTTCTGTACATTGCTCTGTTACAGAAAAATCACTGAAGTGCTCGCTACACAGGCATGAGGACCTGAGTTTGATGCCCCTAGCACCTACAATGAAAAAAAAAAAAAAACTGAGCACAGTGGCCCATGCTTGCAATCTTAGCATTGGGCAAATGGAGACAGGTAAATCCACAGGGCTTGCTGACCAGCCATTCTAGCCTAAGCAAGTGACAGGTTCCACATATACATATCAGATATATATATATATATAATATATATATTATATATATATTATATATATGAATCTATTTTGAGCATGTGACTATGAAAATATATAAATATATAAAAATATATTAATGTGAATATATGAATATATGATGTTAATGTGTTGTATAATATATACATATATATGTGTATATATATATTTATATATACATATATATAAAAATATATATATATGTGTATATATATATATATATATATATATATATATCAAGGCAGCAGAAGTGTGAGGCAGCTGCCTACATGGCATCCACAGTCAGGAAGAGAGATGAATGCTGGGGTTCAGCTCTGCTTCCTGACTACCGTGAGGCCAAGAAATTCCCCTACCACATGCTCTCACGCCCATTACATTAGCACTTAGCAAAGTGCCTGTGACCAGTCAACCACAGACAAGGCCCTTCAAACTGTGAACCCAAATCAGTCTTTCCTCCCCAAGGCTGTTTCTTACATATTTTGCTCACTGTGAGCTCACTGGCCACCCAGCCTCGCCTAAGCAAGTGCCAGGACCCAGTAAGAGAGCCTGCCTCAAAACTCAAGGTGGATGGCTCCTGTGGAGGCACATCTGACTGAGAGTGATCTCCAGCCTCCACACACGCACACCCGAAAGTACAGAAATACTCCTGTACACACATGCACCCACATACCCATGAGCCTGCGTACACACACACAATAAGTGACTTAAAAAAAAAATCTTTCATGGAAGTTTTGCAACAAAAACTTCAAATTAAACCCAAGAAGTAACAGAAGATGGATTTCCACAGCACACTGTCGCCAACAAGGAGCAGTCTTCCAGTTCTCCAAATAACTTCACTAAGAAAACAGCTCAGGAGGATTGTGCTTACCTGGCAAGCCCAGGACCCCACATTCTGTCCTCAGCATTGCCAGATATCAGCTGCAGTAACAGCCAGGCAGTGGTGGCACACACCCCCTTAATCAATCCCAGCACTTGGGAGGCAGAGGCAGGCAGATCTCTGAGTTCGAGGCCAGCCTGGTCTACAGAGTGAGTTCCAGGACAGCCAGGACTACACAGAGAAACAAACAACAGCAGCAACAACAACAAAAACCTAAAAGACCCAATAGAAGATCAATTTATAAACACTTTATAAACGGACATGCAAATGGCCCTATAGTTGCAAAGCTATTCTAAGACAATGGGAATCGTAAGAATCCTGTAGAAGCAGAATGAGATGTATTTATAGCCCCCAGGAATGAAAAACAGCGAAACAGAGATGGGAAGCAGGGAGGACTTTGATGGACTGCAGGCAGGTGCAGATTGCCTGAGTGACCTGAAGGATTAGTCTGTCTAAAAACTGAACGCCACATACTTTGACACACAGAGGGACCCTCCTCTAGGCAAGGGACTCAGAACAGAGGGCTGGCTTGAAGCCAAGCCTGACCATCTGAGTTTGATCCCTACCTAAAGCAAGGAGAAACCCAATTCTTATTGTCCCTCTGACCCCACATGCACACATTTGTATGTGCACACACGAGCACACATACATGTGAGTGGCACACGAACACACATACATCTGAGTATAGAACAGACGAAACCAAACATCACGTGAGTTACGTGACAAAAACACTAAGGAAAGATCCACAAACACCAGCAAGGCGGTCTGTCCCATGCAGAGAGTCGGAATCATGCCAGTTAGTAGGCTATTGCCTCTCGGCTGTTCTGTGGTGGCTTTCATGCTCCTAGGGCTGACCTTACACTCCTTACGTTTGCTCACCCATGTATCTCTCTCTGGTCCTTCCAGTGGGCAATGTAGAGAGAGGATTCAATGTTGGATAGGGAGGAAGGCCTTTCTGTTTCCTGCGTCCTCCCTTTGATTCTCCTCCACCTGTTTCCTGTCCCTCCAAATTCGTGCTCTGCACCAAACTTTCCCTTTGCCTCGTCAGTTGCTTTCCATAGCAGCAACTAAAGCTTGCCTGCCATTTTTCTTTGTGTTGGGGAAAACAATCCCATTGTTGCCCCTTACAACTGTCAGCACGAGCCAACCTTCCCCCTTTCCCTGAAGGAATTCCCGATTCCTTAATTCCAATTTTCTCACCTCCTTTACTTTGTCCACTCCTGCTATCCATACCTAAAGAACACTGTCTGCTTCATCCAATTGCTCTGCCCAACATGCAACCAACACTGTCCCCTTTGCAGAGCGGGGATACATAGCTCAGTTGGTAGAACTGGTCCTTTCCAAGAACAGGAAGTACCCTTAGCAGATGAGCCATCTCTCCAGCCCCTGGAATGGTCTTCTGGATGAGCCCTTTACAACTGTGGATGAAATTAAAGTTCTGTTAACTAGGGGAAAGGGCAGAATGGACCCTGCTGTTACAGCTCCAGCCACCACTGACGGTTCCACAACATACCTAAGGTTACTCAGTGGTCTTCCTTGGGACATGCTTCCTGTAAGTGTCATTTGAACAACGATTTGTTTCTGCCAAGCTAGGGAGGAGCATCAGTCTCTGCAGGTGAATGATCTATGTACCTGAGGCTCATATTTTCTGATGTCCTCAACTACTGATATGTCTTGTGTGATTTTTTTTTCTGGGAGGCATAATGACCAAAGAATCAGTTTCACCAAAGTCTCATGGGGGAAACCAATGAGTTCCTGGAGTTCCTCACAAGAGCATGGGAGACTCAAAGGAAAGGCAGCTGTATCACTGAAAAGTCTACCCAGCATGAGTAACTCAGAAGCTACATACCTAGAATCCCCTATGCAACTTGCAGGCAGCTCTACTGAAGACCCTTTTCTCATAATTCTTTACTACTTATCTAACCACAGGAAAAAGTCTTGTGAGTACTGTAAGTTTCTTGAACTTCCTGAGTAATATAAGTTTCCTGTAAGTTTTCCATGCCTTCTCCCCCTGCTTTTCTCTATGAGAGATTTCAATCAGAGGAAACAGCTATACTATATTGTTGGGGAAAGCTGGGCAGGAAGGCTTCAGATCCAGTGAATTTGTATGTTAACTTCCTCTTGCTTTGATAACAACAGCTGGGGGAGTATGCTTTGTTGTGGTTGCCTAGGATGCAGAAGAATTCTGAGTTTAAACCCTACTAATGCCCCCCCCAAATTAACAGTTGTTTAGCTTCATGGCATTGACATACATTTAAAAAAGAGGTCAGGAGGCTTGAGAGGTGGCTCAGTGGGTAAGAGTACTTACTGCACAAGCACAAGGTCTTGAGTTTGAATCCCCAGGACCCTCATAGAAAAACCACATGGTGCCTATTGTTCTTGCACTATTGAGGATGGAGTTAGCTTGCTGCCAACTGTCCTAGCTTGCCTTCCCTCGCTGTGACAAAACTGCATCACCAAAAACAAGTCGGGGAGGAAACAGTTTATTTGGTTTACAGCTCACAGTCTATTATGGAGAGAAGTCTGGGCAAGAACTGGAGGCAGGAATGGGAGCAGGGATCTTGGACAAACACCGCTTAATGGCTTGTTCTTCATGGCAGGACCATCTGCCCAGGGGTGGCATCACCTCCAGTATCCATCACTAATAGAGAAAATGGTAGCAGGGTGTGGTAGTGGATGCCTTGGATCCCAGCACTTTGGGAGCATGGCAGGTCTCTGAGTTTGAGGCCAGATTGGTCTATAAGAGAATTTCATGATGGCCAAAGCTTGAAAGGATGACACACTCTCAAAAAGAAAAAGAAGAGGAAAGGCTCCCTCAGGCCAATTAATGGAGGCATTTTCTCAGCTGAGTTCCCTGTTCCCAGATGAGGTCTCTGCCCGTGCCCATGCACACCACCCAAAAAGAGATATCAGATGACATCATACAGATGTAATCTTACATTAAACCTTATGAGACTCTTAACAGGCTTGTTCTCCCTCTCCCTTGAAGCATAAAAGGCTTCACACAGCAGGAAAGAAATGTGACCAATAGGTACAAGACATCCTTGGCAAACCTCGCTGGCCTAGCACAGCTTTCCCACACCACATGGCTGTTACAGGCCACATTTCGCAAGGAACAGTCAATAGAAGCAGGGCTGCACCTCATCTGTTTCCAATTATCCCAGCACTCTGTGTGTTTAACACAGCTATGCTGTTTCTAAAAGCCAGGCTGGAGGGCGGGCCATCTCAGATTCTACTTCCTTCCCCAGGCGACACATTTCTTCCCAGAAGTGGGCAACTCTTGTGGGTTTTCTGCTTGCTCCAAAATGGGGTAGTAGTTCGATACGGGTGGTGGCACACATTTGTAGTCCCAACACTTGAGGTAGGGGAGGGAGCTGAGGCTTCAGGTTCAAGGCCAGCCTGGGCTACATGGTAAGACCCTGTCTCAAAAACACAAAAGGAAATAGAAAGATGCTGCTTCCCTCAGCGTGGAATCCATCAGCTCCTAACTTTATCTTTCTTCTTTCTTTAAAGCTTTCTTCTCTGGAGTCCAGTTCTGAGGCTTTCTCACTGAATGCCCCTCCCCCGGGGCCTGTTCATTTATGTTTAACTTCTTTTAAATTTTTTATTGTATTTTTAAATTTATTTTATTTTGTGGTGGGAGCATGCATACCAAGGGACACATGTAGAGGCCTGAGGACAACTTGCGGGAATTGGTTCTCTCCTTCAAACTCGAGCTGTCTGGTTTGGTGGCAGGCTCCTTTAACCCACTCAGCTCCCAGCCAACCCTCTCATTTTTCTCAAATGTAAGTTTTGGTAAAAGTTTTAGGTTAAATAGTTTGAAATTAATGCTGAATAACCATATTTGACCATGATTATTGCTGTTGTTGCTGTTTTGACATAGGATCTTTCTGTGTAGCCCAGGCTG
>JANHMN010000023.1:3908935-3966869 GCA_030674055.1 Rhabdomys pumilio
GAAGAAGAAGAAGAGGAAGAGGAAGAGGAAGAAGAACAAGAACAAGAAAAGGAGGGCTGGAGAAATGACTCAGTGGTTAAGAGCAGGCACTGTTCAATTCCCAGCACCCACATCAGGTGGCTCACAGCTGCCAGCTTCAGGGGATCCAACAAGAGCATGTGGATGAGAGGTTGACTGAAGCCTTTCACGGTAAGGAGAGTTGAGAGCTTGAAGTTAAAAAGGCAATGGAGGATGGCCTTGTCAGGCATTGGTGGGAGAGGAAGTCCTTGGTCCCATGAAGGCGGGATGCCCCAGTGTGGGGGAATTTGAGGGCAGGAAGAGGGGAGTGGGTGGATGGGTGAGGGCACACCCTCATAGAAGGATCAGGAGGAGGAATGGGATAGGGAGTTGGGTGGGGGATGGGGAAAGGGGATAACATCTGAAATGTGACTAAGTAGAATATCCAATAAAAAATACATTTAAAAAATAGGCAGAGAAAAGGGGAAAGGTAATTTTCAAGATAACTGTCACACAAAAATATTGACACACAGTTCTTTGAGTTTCAACATATTTTGGCAAGGGTATTTTCCCTTCATGCCTTGGTTTGAACATGCTTCCTGTGTGTTGGAGAGGAAGATATCTCTTCTCTTGAGCCAGGGTTTCAAAACTGTGTTTTTAACGTTCTAAATCACAGTGTAACTGTAGTAACTATTTTGAATTTTGTTGGTTTTTTTTTAACCACAGAAATGTAACTATGTGGTTTTGTCTGAATCCCAGGTGTGGGATATGGGGTTGTTTCCAGGTAGCTGATTAGGATTTGCCTCGTGCTCTAGCAGAAGTGTGGTTTTGTCAGCTGCAGAGAGTTTCTGCAGTTGTGTGACATTTGAAATTCCAGGGACTTTTCAGAGGGTATATAAATGCTAGGGCTCTGAGAGGCAGGGTAGGTTGTTGGTTGGTTGGTTGTGTTGGGGTTGTCGTGGGTTGTTGTTGTTCCCCATTCGCTGAGTAGTCGTATACAAAAAAAGGGAGAGGAGGAAGAGGAGGAAGAGGAGGAAGAGGAGGAAGAGGAAGAGGAGGAGGAGGAGGAGGAGGAGGAGGAGTTATCCCATGACAAATGTCAAACTTGCCCGCAAGGAACCTGATGCCCCTAATCAGTCTAACAATAATGATGTCGTCACTTCCTTTCTAACCTTTGACTTTATTCAGGGATCTTTTTTCTTTCTCCTCTATTCTTTTTTCTCTCTTATCTAGTGTTAGGAGGTTAAAAGGGTGGAAGAAAAGGAATGTGGGAAAGGTGCAAGAAAGAAGAACCCACAAGCTAGCCAAAGACTGGTAACCATAAATGAAAGCAAGCTGAATAGAAGGAATTCTCTCTCGGATTTTCAAGCTGTTCTCTAATGGCTAAGAAAGTGTTCCTGCAGGGGTTATTCTGTATCTCTCACACACAGGGGCGTGCACACACACTGGGTGGGGGCACACACACACACTCTTGGTTTCTTCCCTTTTCCAGTAACATGCTAGTCAGTTCTTTATAGAAAGAATTACCTTCTGGTCTTTGTGTGATGTGACAACCTAGGGTCTCCCTGAACAGTCAGGAAGCAGTACAATGCATGCCAGAAGGTTCTGAAAAGGGCATAATAACAGCGCGGCCTGACATCTACCAGACAGGAAAAGGCAGAAGCTTTGCCTCAGCTCCCCATGCTTTCTAGGGGTGAGTATGTAGAATGACAGCTTCTAAACGTGGGGTGTTCACGCTGGGGATGCGGCTCATTGGCAGGATGTTTGTCTAGCATGCACTGGATTCTGGGACCCATCGCTAGCAACACACACACACACACACACATGAATGCACACATGGAAAAAACCATACATGTGGTGGCACATACATGTAATCCTAGCACTCAGTCTGTGGCAGGAAGATTGTAAATTCTAGATCATCCTGGGCTACCCAGTGAGTCTCAAAGATCCAGAAGTGAGGCTGGGAAGATGATTCGGTGGATAAACGTTCACCTCACAAGTATGAGAACCAGAGTCCAGATACTCAGGACTCACATCTGTAATCTCAGCACTGGGAGGTGGCATGTCACACTGTGTGACTTTCCTCAGGAAGTCTTGAACAGATCACTAAGCGCACCAGATAGAGCACTGACAATACAATGGAAAGAAACATTTCATTCACGTCTACCTCAGTGAAACAATGAGTTCACTGGGGGGTCCTCACAGGGGTCTGGATGGGGTCTCCTTGCAGAAGCCTGGCTGGGTAAAGGGTTCCTCATAGAAGCTTTGGTGAGAAAAAGAGTCCCTCTCAGGAACCTGGGTAAGGAAAGGGATCTCACAGAAACGTGAGTCCTTAAAGGAGTCTGGTCTGAGGTAGCTACATCATGGGAGAGCCACCCCAACCCATCCCTGGGTTTCCAGTGTAAGCTACAGGTAGCTATACCACGTCCCCCTCCGTTCCCTCCTCCTCCTCCCCGATTCCTACCAAGAGTATTCACTGCTTATATAAACTCCACCGGGGAAAGGTGGTGCTGGGGACCCTGGTATCATTCTTGTGCGTCTTGTGAGTCCTCCCCCCTACCTCTTGCCCCCACTGCCCCCTCTCTACAAGGGAATGTTTCATTCTGAAGAAGCAGCTTTGTAACACAGAGACAGAAGGCTCCTGAGCTCCAAGCCAGCCTGCCATATGCAAAAAATAAACAAAAAAATAAGGAAAAGAGCCGGGCATGATACACGCCTACACGCCTTTAATCCCTGCACTCAGGAGGTAGAAGCACAAAGCTCAAAGCCAGCTTGGTTTACATAGTGAGTTCCAGACCAGCCAGGCCCCACAGTGAGACCCTGTCTCAAGAAAAGCAGGGGGTGGGCAGGAGGTGGCTCAGTTTGTGGAATGCTCACCTAGCCACATGAGCTACTGGGTTTGATTTAAATTGTGTAGTGGGCATGCCTGAGGTCTCCACACTTAGGAGGAGGCAAGAGGATCAGAGGTTCAAGGCTATCCTCTCTGCCCCCACCAGCCAGTTTGTAAATGTCTCTTTGTGGTCGGCTGGTTCCTAGACCTCCAGCTGTCACCTACTGCTCCTTCACATCTCTATTGTCTTGCTTTTACCTCAAGGTCACAGAACCGCAGGAGGCGCCTGTGGGATCCACCCAGGTGGCTCTGTAGCTCTGTGAATCTATAGCTGCGACAGTATGTTCCATTGCATACCATGCTTTGTTAGTCCATCCTCCTGTTCAGACGGGGTTGGGTGGCTTCCTGTCTGGGTGATTATGAATTAATAGTAATTACAATATCACCCGCAGGTCGCTGTGTCAGTGTAAGCTTCTTTTCCCTTTGTTTTTAAGTATTTCTGACAGAGCCTAAGCAGAGCAAGAAATCCACCACTGAGCCACACCCCAGCTCTTCAATGGGGGATTCTAGGCAGGGGCTCTACCACTGAGCCACACCCCAACCCCTCACTGGGGGATTCTAGGCAGGGGCTCTACCACTGAGCCACACCCCAGCCCCTCACTGGGGGATTCTAGGAAGGGGCTCTACCACTGAGCCACACCCCAGCCCCTCACTGGGAGATTCTAGGAAGATGCTCTACCACTGAGCCACACCCCAGTCTCTCACTGGGGGATTCTAGGCAGGGGCTCTACCACTGAGCCACACCCCAGTCTCTCACTGGGGGATTCTAGGCAGATGCTCTACCACTGAGCCACACCCCAGTCCCCCACTGGGGGATTCTAGGCAGGGGCTCTACCACTGAGGTACTCTTTTTACTTTTTTTTTTTTTTTTTTTTTTTTAGATAGAGTTTTGCTAAGGTACTCAGCCTGGCCTCAAATATGCTATTCTGCTTCAGGGTCCTAAGTAACTGAGATCAAAGGCCTTTGTCACCAGGCCTGGTTTCAATACAAATTTTTGTTTAGGGAGACAGATATCTTGAAATGTGAATATTGTGTGTTTTTGTGTGTGTTTCATGTATGTTACATGGCTGTATGTGTGAAGGTGTGTGTGTGTACATACATGGAGGTCAGAGAATTATACCCTGCTCTGTCACACTCCAGCTTACTTTCTGGAGACAGGGTCTCTCACTGAATCTGGAGCTAGTATGACAGCCACCAATCCCCAAAGATTCTCCTACCTCTGCCCTGGCAGCACTGGGATTGAGGGTGTAAGTATGGCTACACCCAACTTTTAAAATGAGTACGGGGATTCAAACTCAGGTCTTCAGGCTTGCACAGAAAACAGTCTTCCTCACTGTCTCCTCAGTCTTCAGCTGTATCTCATAAGGAACTGCAAAGCTGCTTTCAAAGCAGTTCTGCGTCTGTGCACCACCGCATCAGCACTGTGGCAGAGTTCCGGTTACTCCCCATTCTCATCACCTGTGAGTGATGTCAGTTCTGGGATTTGGAAAGCAGTATGCAGAGATGTGTAGCAATAACCACTGTGATTGTAATTCCTAATGATTTTAAGCATATTTAATACTGTCTGTTTAGATTTCACTTACTTTTTATGTGAGTGTTTTGTTTCTATGTATGTCTGTGCGTCCTGTGCATGCAGTACCTGAGGAGGCCAGAAGAGGGCTTTGGACCCCCTGGGACTTGAGTCTGAGATGGGTCTGGGAACCACGTGGGTACTAAGGAATCAAACTCAGTCCTCTGGAAGAGCAGCCAGTGCTCTAACCACTGAGCCATTTTTTCAGCCCCACAATCTTTTCATATGATTTTTAAAAAAATTATTGTAGCTGTTTCTAGTGTGTGCTCCTGTGTGCACACATGTCGGGCCCAGAGGACAGTTTTTCAGGAGTCGATTCTTCTACAATGGGAAGGAAGGCTGTTCTCTCATTTCTGCTGCTTTCTGGCGGGTATGCACGTTACTGGCCAGTTTTCCTCTGCCTCCCATCTTACTAGGAACTCTGGGATTAAAGACACACCACATCACATCAGGCTTTTTAATGTGGTCCCTAGGGACCCAACTCAGGTGGCCAGGCTTGCACGCCAAGTGCTTTCACCAGCTGAGCCATCTCCCTAGCTACCTTGAATGCTTGCTTCTTACCCAGATATCTTCCTCAAGACATGCCTGTTCGTATCCTTTGGTGGGCTTTTGTTTTCTGTTTGGTTTTGTTTTAAATGAATGGTTTCTCTGGTTATTTACTCCACCTTTGACCCAGCCTCAAACATCTCCCTGGGCTGGGTAGAGTGCTTACTTAGCATACACTAAGGCCCCAGGTTCCAGCCCTACCACCTCATAAACTGGGTGTGGTGCTGCATGCCTGTAATCCCACCTCCCCCCCTCCTTTCCCCAGGAGTGGAGGCAGGAGGATTGAAAGCTCAGGGGCCTTCTTGGCTACATAGTGAGTGCAAAGTCAGCCTAGGGTACATGATATGCTGTCTCAAAGGTGCAAATAAATAAATAAATAAATAAATAAATAAATCATCTGCCCCTTAGTACAGTTTCCTTGTGGCTGGCTCTTTAGCTGGAGTCACGTCTGCTTCTTTTAGATCCTGCTGTGAGCACTGACGGTTTCTCTGAAGCTAAGGTGCTGGGCATTGTATGGCCTCTTTTGTTGGCGGCAGGCTTTTTCTCTTTTCTTCTATAGAGTGCAAGCTTTGTGAGACAGCTTAAGCAGGTCCTCTGGACCTGAAGGGATGGAGAGAAGAATTCAGCTTCCCACATTTTCATTGTTCAAGGACCCTTTTTCAAACGGCCTCTTTTCTTGCCTCACTATGGTAGCTGTCAATATAGCCAATGAATTACTGTTTAAGGAAAAAGGGATTGCAGATAACTGAATAGGTGTCTAGACTTGCCTAGGTCAGGGTGAGCTGGCTCTGCAGGTCTTGATATCATTACTGTGCCACCTCTTCCTTCTTGACAGAGAAAGAGGAGAAAGAAGGGAAGGAAGGGAGGGAGGAAGAAAAGAAGGGAGGGAGGAAAGGAATAAATTATCTTTTGTTCTTTCTTGCTTTAGCCCTTTCTGTTGTTTAGACCCAGGTCGTAATCCTAAATTGTCCTGTGTTCCACACCAGACTGGATTTGAATTTTTAGCCATCCTCCTCCTGCTTCTGCCTTCCAAATACCAGGGTGGGCAGACATACAAACCCAACAGACCAAGCCAAAACCAAACCAAACCTAAATAAATAAATAAAAATAAATAAATAAATAAATAAAAGCTTCTGCCCCTGCCTCTCAAACATACTTAGACAGTATGACGCAAGGGGAAATGGTTCTCAACCTATGGGTCGCGACCCTGCAGAGGACTTGTTCATCAGACATCCAGCGTATTAGATATTTACATCATAATTCATAAGAGCAGCAAAATTACAGTTATGAAGTAGCAACGGAAATCATTTTACTGTTGGGGGTCACCACAACATAAAGAACTATATTAAAGGGTCCCCGTACTAGCAAGGTTGAAAACTACTGCTCTATCACGGTGAAAGGCTTTCCAGTTTGGGTCCAGAATGGATAGACAGGGAAGCATAGGATTGGAAGCAGGCCAAACCTCCACTCTACCCCAGGACACTATGCCATGCACCCTGTCAACACACGCCCAGCATGGCTGCGAGCATTACAATGATCACTACAGGTCTTTAACGTGTGTAGTTCTGAAGCTCACTGAGGGCAGGACCTATGTGTGTCTCTACTCTCAATCATTATTTTTTAAAAATTCTTTTGTGTGTGTATGTTTGCAAGTGTGTCTCTGTGCGCGCTTATGCCCGTGCACGCCCAGGAGTGAACAAATAGTGTCCTCCTTTTCCCCTGTTTTATTCGTGTTTTTGTTTTTGTTTTGAAACTGTGGTTCACTATGAACGTGGAGCTCACTGATTGGCTAGGCAGGCTGGCCAATGAGCTTCAGGGACCTATCTGTCAACCTTCTACCCAAACCGCTGGGAAGCTAGAAGCTCTCAGTGGGTTTGGAAGTCCGTGCTGGGGAATGAACTCTCCAGTTCTGGAGGATCATGCTCTTTACCAACTCTGCCAGCTCCTTCATAGTCATTATTAAATGTGAGAAATCGTTTGTGTGTGTGTGTGTGTGTGTGTGTGTGTGTGTGTGTGTGTGTGTGTGTGCTCGCGCTTGCGCTTGCGCTGCCAAGAGCTAATGCACTCTGGTCCTGGAGGAAGTCTTGGGTGAATTAGCATTCCAGTGCAGGACCTTAAGTTCTCAAGGGATTCACATAGTACCAAGTTCACCATTTAAACGTTTTCAACTACCGTCCACCTCCAGGGTGTCCCACAGTCCCTAGGAACTAGCAGAGCGGCTCACCTGAGAAAGAGCAAGGGGAACCAGCTGTGGTGGTACACAGCTGTGGCCCCAGCAAAAACTGGGAAGTTTGAGCCATGTTGGTCGTCAGTTGGAAGCTAGTGTGGTCTACGTACATAGACCTTGTCTAAAAAAATGAATGAATGAATGAAAGGATTAGGCTTGATGGCACACACCTTAATAGCTACACAGGAGGCTGGAACAGAAAGATTATGAATTTGAGGCCAGCCTGGTCTAGGTATTCAAAACCATGCTAGCCTTGGTATGAGACAGGATCTCAAACAACAAAACAAGAACCATCAAGACGGTTCAGTAAGTAAAGGTCACCAAACTTGTGGACCTGAATTCCATCTTCAGAACTCCACATGGTAGGAAGGAATAGACTCCTGAAAGCTGTCCTCTCTGACCATACACACACACACACATACACACTCTGACCCCCCCCCACACTCCACAAAAATAAATACATGAATGAATAAAATGTAATTTGCAAAATTATACCAAAAAATAAAAAGCAACGCCGTGCAGAAGCGATCAGCAAGGAACAAGAGACCATTGCAAGCATCCCTGGACTTTAAACTCCAGCGCCAATAGGACACCCCTAAAAACGTGGTGGACCCAAGCACCAACGCACGCACTTCGGGACTGGAGGAGGGGGCTCTGTGACTCTCTGCACCCGCCCACCTTGAGTGGAAGCTGCGCGCGCAGCGCAAGGGTCCTGCGGCGTCCCGGCTCCGCTCCGCGCCGCGATCCAGCCCGGGTTTCCGCGCGCGCCGCCCCGCCCCGCCCCGCGCCGCCTCGGCCGCCACCGGAGCCGCTCGGAGCTGCGCGAACATGGCCGAAGTCGGCGAGGACAGCGGCGCCCGCGCCCTGCTGGCGCTGCGCTCGGCTCCCTGCAGCCCCGTGCTATGCGCCGCGGCCGCGGCCGCCGCCTTCCCGGCCACCACGTCCCCGCCGCCGCCGCCGGCACAACCTCCACCAGGGCCGCCCGCGCTGCCCGACGTTCCCGGCCCGGGGCCGGTGCCCTCCACCACCGCCACTGCCACCACCACCGCGCCCGCCCTGGTGGCCGCGGCCGCTGCCTCTGTGCGCCAGAGCCCCGGGCCGGCCCTGGCGCGCCTGGAGGGTCGGGAGTTCGAGTTCCTGATGCGACAGCCCAGCGTCACCATCGGCCGCAACTCGTCGCAAGGCTCGGTGGACCTGAGCATGGGCCTGTCGAGCTTCATTTCCCGGCGCCACCTGCAGCTCAGCTTCCAGGAGCCTCACTTCTATCTTCGCTGCCTCGGCAAGAACGGCGTCTTCGTGGACGGGGCCTTCCAGAGGCGCGGAGCGCCCGCCCTGCAGCTACCCCAACAGTGAGTACTGCGCCACCCCCGGGTCACTCCTCTCCAGACTTGACCTGAACCCCTAGCAGCCCCCTGACCTCCACCCCGCCCGGCTTGGCCCCTTGTCATCTTCTGATCTCGACCCTGCCCAGCCTGAACTCCTGGTCACCCCCTGAACTCGCCTCCGCCTGGTCTGGCCCCTGGGTCGTTCCCCAAATCTCTTCTTGTTCCGGCCGGTCCTAGCCCCTGGTCACTCCCTCCTCCATCTCGGCTCTGCCAGGCCCTAGCTCCTCTAATCTCGACTCTATCCGGCGCTGATTCCCTAGCCGTCTTCTAGTTTTGATCCCACGTAGCTCTGACCCCTGGTTACGCAGATTTCTATCCCACCCGGCCCAGCTAAGCCTGATCTATAAGTTACCGGTGATCTCGACCTTCACCTGGCTCTGACCCCGTGATTCTCCTGGTCTTAATCACGACCTAACTAATTCTGACTCCTCAGTTAACTCACTGGGCCTTGATCTCTAGATGGACCCGACTGATTGGTAGGGCCAAACCCAGACCCCGCTCAGCCTGAAATCCTGTCACCCTGACCCTGGACAGGCCTGGACACTTGGGTCCACTCTAACCCCCCCCTCACACACACACACACACACACACACACACACACACACACACACACTCACACTCACACTCCCCTACCCGGTCTGTCTTTCACTTCTCCCATGTTGAAGCTGGTTGCCCATCATCTCCAATCCTTTCTGAACCCAGCTTATCCCTGATCCCACCTGACCTCAATACCTGGGATCACTCTTGACCCCCATCTTACCAGGCAGAAGCTGGTAACATTTACTTAACCTGAAGGCCTTAGGGCCATCCCAACCCTTTTCTCACACTGCCTAAGTCTCCAGAGACCATCTCTGACTTAGATGGTTTGAGACCATCAGCTCACCCTGACCTCTGTTTTTCCAGCCTGGACTCTCTGGGTCAACTCCAGACCCTCTCGGTCCTGAAATACTCCCCTCCTCCACGGTCACGCCCTGACCTAAGCCCTGGCTAGCATCATGAGATACCACCCAGCCTGAGCTAACACCACTCCTCCCCAACCTATCACCCTCAGTCTTGACTCCATTTAGCCAGAACCCCCAGGGTCACTTCTGACCTTTGCTGGTCTGAGCAATGCTAGGTATGCCTCTGTCCCTGACGACACAGGTCAGAACCCAGTATTCACTCCCTTGGCTTGGCCCTGGAAGGAAGGAAGGAAGGACTGATGAGCTGGCCCACTCCTGCCTGGGAGGGTGTTACCTGGGAGGTATACGGTGCAGGGGTATATGGTGAGCTGCCTTGGAACTGGGGGTGGGGGCAGTCCATGCTTTAAATGTAGTATCAGGGCAGGAAGTAAGTACTGTGCCTCAGTTTATCTCCAGAACATGGTGGAAAACACAGGTCTGTCCCTAGCTCGGCCCAGCTCCCAGGACACTGCCCTGTGGCATTTCAACACCATGCCTGCCTACCTTACCCTCTTCCAGGCTCCCATTATTCCCAGGCCCTTGTCACCCTGGGGGCGGGGTCCAGGACCTTAAGATCCTAGGTACTAGGAGAAAGCCATGTTAATTACCTGGCTCCCAGCAGCTTCTTTTTCTATTCAGTAATTGCTTCTAACACTCACTAGTGTTCCTTTGACAAGGTTCACAGTCAGGTGTGTCCGGCTCATTACTCGTCTTTACAAGCACCGTTAGTGTGGAGTCTTTGCTGGGGTCATTCCCAGGTCTGGAGTACTTGCTGTGCATGTCTGCCTTCCCAGGATCCAGACACGTTATAGATTCCGGACTCAATAACTTTGAACCTCAACAGTGACTCATCCTATTAGGGTGTGAGAGGGAATTCGACCTTCGTTTCCCAGACCTGAGAGCTGTGCCCTTGTGAAGTGTGAACGTAGCCGGGTGGGAGAGCGCTTCTGGAGCTCACACAAGACTCTGGGTTCTGGCCCCAACACCGAAAGAAAAAAAAAAAGGCTGATTTCTTGGAGGGACAGTTGTTCAGTTAGTAGGTCATTAAATGCATTCCTGGGCCTGAGAAATTGACAGACAACCACTGTCTCTCTCTCCCCTTCTTAGGGGCTCGTTCCTGAAACTCAAGTTCTGGAAATACCTCAGTCCACTATGCTGTCCTCAGTCTACAGTTTTCTTCTTAGGGTTCTTCTCCCAGCCCTTCCTACTTCATTCTTATTGTTGGGAATGGAAGTTCACATGCAGAAACCAGGGTACGAGGCCACTGAGGCCCTGCTCTGAGCAACTCGTCACCTCATTCCCTGAGGAAGAGCCTCAGATTGAACCTGGAGCTGGGTTGGCAGCCAGGAAGCCCCAGTCATCCTCCTGTCTCCACCCCTACAGCACTGGGGTTGCAGTAGCAGGAAACCACACCTGGCTTTTTACATGGGTGCTATGGATTCCAACTGACATTCTCCTGCTGTGGGGCAAGTGTTCTGACTGATACATCTCCCCAGCCTTGCTCACTGCCTTTTAAACAAAAGGCTTTCTTTCACACAGAATTGCCTTCCCCACTGTGGGCAGAGTTTCTACCCATAGTGTTCCTGCTGGTCTTCTGAGGAGGCCAAGGCTGGGATTTTTGAAATGATGTTGCTGTGTGCAATGCCTGGAAATCTGTCTCTCAGGAGCTGGTATGTGTAGTGGGTGCGTGTCTGAGCATGGTGGCTTAGCTGTCAGGGAAGTGACTTACCACTGAGCCCGAAGCACTTTAGATGAATACAGAATGTCCTTTGCTCCGCACGCGCATGTGTGTGTGTGTGTGTGTGTTTGTGTATTCGTGAGTGCCTCTGTATGTGTGTGCATGTGAGTGCCCCTGTATGTGTGCACGAGTGTGCTAAGAGTGTGTATATAATATGAGTGTGTGTGTATGTGTGCGAGCATGCACACGTATTGGAGTCAGAGGGTAACCTTCAGTATAATCCTATCCCCCTCCATCCTATTTTGTGAGACAGGATCCCTTACTGAACCTGAAACCTGCTGGTTTGACTAGACTGGTTGGCTAGCAAGTCCTGAAAACGTCCTGTCTCAGCTCTGCAGCACTGGGGTTACTGGAGTGCAGCAGGGCACCCAGCTTTTGCTTGGGTATTGGGCACCGAAGTCGGGCCCTCAGGCTTGCTGGCACTTGCCGTGGCCCTGAGGCACACTTTTTCCCTCCTTTTCAGTTTTTATCTTGAAATGAAGAATTCATTAGTGACTTGGAAATAATGGCAGTGTTTTCTGTGCCTATCTCTTGTTTTGCTAGCCAATTTTAACACTAATATTTGAGGTTATAAGGCCAAGTGTGGGGGTGCATACCATAGTGGCAAATTCAACCATTGCATTACAGTTTTGTTGACTTAACCGTTGCCCGCCTTCAGCTCGCTCCAGTAGCTCCATGCTTGGCAGTTTTGTCCCCTGTGGACGCCCACACTGATTCCCAAAGCAGCCCCAATCTTCAGCTGCCTTCTACTCCACCCTCAGGATAGCTGACAGTGACAGCCATATATATGGGTGACATTTGCATACACCACACACTCTCCTGGGCGTCTCCCACACAGGAGCAAAACCAGAATTCAGTCCCGATTGTTTCTGGAAGCATATCTTTTCAAACCTTCAGTTCTTTCGATTACTGGTGTCAGGAAAGTCTCCTGACACAGCTGGTCTTGATGTGTTGTGTTTGATCCTTGGGCAGAGAACCAACCAGAGCTGCCAGGTACTCAGGCAGAGGGAGCCCCTGTGTACTGAGGTTCAAACCTAGGGCTTTGCATGTGCTAAGTAAGCACTGAGTCACACCCAGCCCCTCACTGGGGTATTCTAAGAAGGGGCTCTACCACTGAGCCACACCCCTGCCCCTCACTGGGGGATTCTAGGCAGGGGTTCTACCACTGAGCCATGCCCCAGCCCCTCACTGGGGGATTCTAGGCAGGGGCTCTACCACTGAGCCACACTCCAGCCCCTCACTGGGGGATTCTAGGCAGGGGCTCTACCACTCAGCCACACCCCAGCCCCTCACTGGGGGATTCTAGGCAGGGGCTCTACCACTGAGCCACACCCCAGCCCCTCACTGGGGGATTCTAGGCAGGGGCTCTACCACTGAGCCACACCCCAGACCCTCACTGGGGGATTCTAGGCGGGGGGCTCTACCACTGAGCCACACCCCAACCCTCTTTTCACTTTTTATTTTATGACAGCCTCTTACTAGGTTGTCCAGGCTGGCCTTGAACTT
The DNA here is from genome assembly GCA_030674055.1 of Rhabdomys pumilio. Classification (NCBI taxonomy): domain Eukaryota; kingdom Metazoa; phylum Chordata; class Mammalia; order Rodentia; family Muridae; genus Rhabdomys; species Rhabdomys pumilio. Next base: position 3,921,736 of record JANHMN010000023.1, read on the forward strand.
TCAATTTCCTGCCTCTTTTTGCAGAGTGTCTGGGATGATAGGCCTGCATCGCCAGGTCATATTTGTGTTTTGGGTTTGATTCAGCCTCTTCCTTGGGTGGGCTTCAGTGTACGTGCATGCATGCGTGTGTGCTTGCTTGTGTGTGTGCATGTGTATGTGTGCATATATCATGTCTGTCTATGTTGGTGATGATGTCTATATGTTTCTTTTACCATTTTCTTCGAGATTGATTATTGAACTTGAAAGATGCATTTGCTGACTCAGGATAGCACTTGGCCTGGAGTCCTCTGCTTGGGCTCAGTAAGGGATCAGATTGGCTCCCCAGTTCTGAAGAAACAAAGTAAAAACACAAACACTGAACACTAAGCCTCAGCGCCTGGAACCCGGGGCTGGGGGCTGCTGTCGTACAGCTACCCTGTTCCTTCCTCGCCAGTTCTGCTCAATCTCGAGGCAAATCATATTTGTGGAACTGCCCTGGGAAAGATGAGGATCCCTTAAAAGAAGAGAAAGGTTACCACAGTGGCTCACCTCACCTAAGAATGAACAGTGAGTTCTCCTGCTGGCAGCACCCACTCAGAACCCCACTGCCCCATGATGGTCTGATTTCTCACCCTGGAGTGACTAGAATCAAAGTCATGGGCTGTGTGTCTGTCTGTCTTCTATCTCTTGTGTCTATATATGGGGGTGTGCGTGCACATGTGTATGAGTGGGGGGGAGTCATTCCTTAGGAACTGTATATCTTTTTTTCTTTCCTCCTCTTCCTTCTCTTCCTGGAATCTGGAGCTTATTAATTAGGCTAGCTGGCTGTCGGACCCTTCTCTCTCTGCTCTCTGTACTGAGATCACAAGCCCACTCTGGTTTTTACTTAGTCTTTCTGGATTGAACTCAGGTCCTTGTGTTTATACAGTAAGCAGTGTCCCCACTAAGCCACCCCCCCTACCCCCAAGCCCTGAGGGATACATGTTCACTCTCCATTCATCTTACTCTTGTTCTCTGAAGGACCAGGTGTCATTTATCCCTGGAAGGTCCCACAGCTCCTCATAAGACTGAATTCTAGAGACACTGTACCTGCAAATGGGTGTTGGCCCCAGAGATTGGATCAAATTTCAGTTTGATTTTTATCTTTTCTTTTTGGTCAGAACTGCCTCTTACTGGTATTTGGTATGGGTATCAGAAGACAAAACTGTCTTATCAGATTAGATTTTGTGTGCTCAGGGAAGCAAGTCTGTGTGTATGTGAGGGGGTGGAGAGAGACAGACAGACAGACACACACACACACACAGAGAGAGAGAGAGAGAGAGAGAGAGAGAGAGAGAGAGAGAGAACTGCCTCCTGCCTCATTCCTCAGGAGCTACACACCTTACATTTCAAAGCATGGTTTCTGAACCTGGTACTCACCATGTAGACTAGGCCAGGCTGGTCAAGGGAGCCCCAGGGAAAATCCTTTTCCCAGTCTCCCTAGGGCTCGGATCATAAGCATGTGCCACGGAGCCTGGCTTTTATACAGGGATTCTGAGGATCATACTCAGATCCTAATGCTCGCTTGGCTTTATTGACTGAGCTGTCCCACCCCCATCCCGCACCTCTTTCTTCTGGCCAGTCCTGAACTCACCATGTGACTCAGGCTAGCCTCAAACGCCTGATCCTCTCGCCCAAACCTCCAAGATCTGGGGTGACAGGCGGGTGGCACCCTGTTAGCAGCTCTTGACAGTGACTATCTGATTTCCATGTGTCCTCACTAGGACTCTCATGTTTATTTGGCTGCCAGCAATGGGTTGTCAGAGGGACTGAGGGGCTTTGCCTCGGGGAGAAGGATAGATATAACAGATCACAGTGATTATAGACTTGCATCCTGATAAAAATATAACCAGCTATCATGGCCACCAGGCGTCATTTGTCCCCGGAAGGTCCCACAGCTCCTTGTAGGACTGAATTCTAGAGACAGGTACCTGCAAATTCCAAGGAGTTGCTTCAGACTTATGAGAAGATACTTGACAGCTCCTTGCTGTTTCCAGCTGGTCAGTTGATCATAGCCAATTAGTTGTTAAACCATTGAGCAATTAGTTAGCAGCCGGACGTGTTGAAAGCCATTTGAAAATGTCTGACTCTGAAGACAGACAGTTCCGTGGACTTCTCATATCTAGCATCACCAGGACTGGCCACAGCATCCCTCCTTTCCTGCAGTCCCCCACCCTGGTGCCCCCTGGGTGAGGGCAAGTGGGTCAGGAATGGACCTGTTCAGATTCTTTCTTAGAGTCAAAGCTGGACCACGTGGAGACTGAGGTTTTGTTTATCCGGTGTCTGCCTGGAGGCAACCTGGCATCACATGGAAGGACACGAGGAGGGCAGCAGAAGACAGCCACCTGGGAGAGGAGACAGTCTCACTGGTTGACACGGGTCACTTGGGTTTGGTGGAGGTAGGGAGTCACGTTTGCTATTGCCTGGGCAATTCTGGGGTCAGGACTTGCAATACAGACCCCTGCAGGGAAAGGCTTCCTTCCGGTTGTTGGGAGGCACCTGCTGCTGGGTGTCAGGCTTGTCAGTTCTGCTACGTTGTGGTCTGGTTACAAAGTTCCTTTCAGAAGGTCTGTGGGGGCCTAGGGCTGCAGCTCAATCAAAGCCCTACTTCCCTCTCAGGACTACATAAACCAGGTGTGATGGCGCAAATCTGCAGTCTAGTGGGCAAGAGGCAGGATCAGGAGTTCATGCCCGGCCTTAGCTACGTAGTGAGTGCAAGGCCAGCTAAGGCTGTAGGAGACCCTGTCTCCAAAACAAACAAACAAACAAACAAACAAAGTTTGCAGGGATGTAATTAATTGGGAGCTGACAGAACAAATTTGTGCTAAAAATGTAATCCATTCAGTTTGCACTGAAGACCCCAGGGCTTTCGCCTAAGGAGCAAGAGTTTTATAAATTCTCTTTTGATAAAGCGGGGTTACATGAAACCCAGGCTGGCCTCCAGTTTCCTCTGTAGCCTAGGATGACTTTGAGCTGATTCTCCACCTCCCTGCTGCAGGGATCACAGACGCACCACCACACGACCAACAGTAGGTAGCTGTCTGTCTGTATAGCTTACATAGTGATTATATAGTATATAATGTTCACCATTGGGCCATAGGAAGGATGTTGTTGGTCATGTAATGCGATTTAACTGAGTCTGTACTGGGCACGCAGAAGTTGTTTGAGGAGATACAGACCACATAGAGACATAATGGGAGGTGGGTCTTATTGATGCTCTTGGAAAAAGACTGGGCTTCGCTAAGGCAGAGATAAAAGTGAAGGAGGTGGAGTTTGGAGACTGAATGATCGTATTTGTTGTTCTTGCATCTTGTGAATGTCGGGGGATAAACTTACTAAATTAATGACAACTCAACTTGCAGCCCTGCCTCGTTTCCATAATTACCCTACATTTAAGGCGTTTCATATTAAAATGAGAGGATTATAGAAAAATGCTTTTACTTTGATTTCCTGGAAATGGGCCCTGTTATAACTGGTTTGGAGATGCTGTAGTTATTTTTGAAGCGTCATTTCTCCTAAGTTTCTAGCTTTCTGGTTAAATAATGTTGCCAGCTAATTAGAGAGAGAGAGAGAGAGAGAGAGAGAGAGAGAGAGAGCGAGCACTGAGTACAGAATAGCAGCAGCCTGTAATCCCAGCTCTGGAGAGGTGGCAGAGGGAGGACATCCCTGACTACATAGCAAGTCTGAAGCTGACACGAGCTACAGGAGACCTTGTCTCAAACAAACAAAAGATCTTTTCTAGGAACACATACCAACTCCACCAAACCAAAAACCTGGATTTAGCCAGATGTGGTAGAACATGACAATTGCCTGATCACTTGGGTAGTTGAAGGAGAAGGATCTTGAGTTGTGGACCAGTGGGCCAGCCTGGGCTACATAGATGAGCCTGTCTCAATGAAGCCTCCGATTCAGTGTAAGACCCATTGTGCTGTTTGAATTGTGTTGTCAATTTTGAGTCTTTTACATTTTATTTTATTTATTATTATTGTGTATGCATGAGCACATGTGTGAGTGTGTGTGTGTGCACGTGTGTACAGGGTGCACGCCACAGCGCACGTGTGGAGGTCAGAGGACAGTGTCCAGGGATCCCGTTTCCTTCCACTCTGGCTCCTGGTGAGAGAGCTCAGGCCAAGAGGCTTGCAAGGTGAGCATAGTTTTTGTTTTTGTTTTGTTTTTGTAACCTCCAGAGCCATCTCAACAGCCCAGTCATTGCAGTTTTACTGAAAGCCTCACGAGCTTGTCTAAAGTAAGCCAGCTAGACTCACAGCTGCTTTGGCTCTCAGTCGGCTAAGGGTGTGAAAAAGACTTGGGCGCACCGCACTGTAGCTGGAACCGAGGGGCTTGCCGGCTTGCCGGGTAGTCACGCCTGCTCCCGGCTTTTCTCTCTCACCAGGCAGGACTTGCTGAGCAGATTCTTCAGGGTTCACTGCAATGCAGAACCTGAGCCAAAGCCGTGGACCAGTGGTCAGTGGCCGCATCACCCCACTGTAGCCCATGTTCAGGGTGATGGCAGACCTCATCAGGACTGAATACCTAACTGAATAAAGAAAAGGCTATTTTGCCCTAGGTTCCTTGTATAAATTCAGTCTCCATAAGGCCAATATGACATGATTTTTTTTTCTTTTAATGTGAATCTTAATAGAAACAAACACTTTGATATACATAGCTTTTGTTGTGTTTCTTTCTGAGATGGGCCACCAGAGCCTCATGTTACCTGAGTTGGCCTCAAATGCACTAGTTAGTTAAGCATGCCCTGGGGGCTGAGAGTGTGGCTAATAGAGCCCCTGCCCAGAATCCCCCAATGAGGGGTTGGGAGTGTGGCTCAGTGGTAGAGCCCCTGCCTAGAATCCCCCAGTGAGGGGCTGGGGTGTGGCCCAGTGGTAGAACCCCTGTCCAGAATCCTCCAGTGAGGGGCTGGTAGTGTAGCTCAGTAGTAGAGCCCCTGCCTAGAATCCCCCAGTGAGGGGCTGGGGTGTGGTTCAGTGGTAGAACCCCTGTCCAGAATCCTCCAGTGAGGGGCTGGGGTGTGGCTCAGTGGTAGAACCCCTACCTAGAATCCCCCAGTGAGGGGCTGGGGTGTGGCTCAGTAGTAGAGTATGTGCCTACCATGTAGAAGATGCTGGATTTAGTCTTGAGCACTGAATTCTTTGCATCTAGGTGGAGCAGTGTGCAGTCTTCTCTGAAGGGAGCTGTGTGGCCCTGCACGGTGCTGTGACGGACACCGACTGCAGGGTCCTCCAGGTCCTCGGCAGCAGATAAACCAGACTTTATAGGCAACACAGGGCGCCAGGACCAGAAAGCTCTTTTGGGAGTGTCACCTCCACCATGTGACAGACAATGGCGGTATGACACATGAGGAGTCTCCTTGTGTTACCAAGAGGTCTTGGCTGGAAGGCAATGATTCAAAGTGATTTGTGAACTTAGCAGCTCTCTGGAGCTCATGTAGAGGGAGCAGGAAGGAGGCTGGAAGCCACCTGCCAGCACCTTGCCACAATGTTGCAGAAAAGGGAACCCTGTAGAAGTGGGAGGGCTGGTCCCTGTCCCTGAGAAGCTCAGATCCATTCTGCCTCGCAGAGCCCATCTCTGGGAATGAAGCTGGAAGTGAGCATCCTTCCCCCAGAACCGTCTACGAGTATCCAGCCGCCTCCCGTTTTAGCCCCATCAGCTAAGAATGTGGCTCCCTAGTTTCGTCCCAGCACATAGACTATGGATCAAGGCTCAGCTTCCCTTTCTGAGTGTTTTTCTCTATAAATTACAGAGTAGACACATATTCTCCCTGGTTCACCTACCCTTAGATTGGCTAGCCAGAGATGCCATGGAGACTCTAGAACTTTCTCCAGCTTCATTGAGCTACAGTAGGCCTTTTGTTTGTTTTTGTTTGTTTGTTCTTTATGTTTTCTGTTGAGCTTTTCAAGCAGCCTCAGATGCAGGCTGTGCCCCAGTGTCCTTTAGGGCCACAGGTCCCCCAGCTACTGAGCACGGCCTCAGTTTATCTGTGTCACAGCAGAGATTTTCTTCATGTGAATATTCTTCTGTCTTGATCTCCCATTTCCCCAAAGGAGTCTGGAATTAGATGCCTTCTATCCATGTCTGGCTTTATATGGCTTCTGGGGATTGGAACTCAGATCCTCACACTTGCATGGCAGCCACTTTACCTACCAAGTCATCTCTCTAGCCAGGGATTGTTTTTTTATAATGATGTCACTGTTCATCCTGGGCATCTCAATTCCATTTGAGTCCAGCATCTCAGTATCTCATCCTTGCAGACTGTAAGATTCTTTGATAGTTAGGTGGCTGTTGTGTGTCTGTGTCTGCCTGTTCCTGTCAGCCTTCCAAACCAGGCATATTCCAAACACCGGAACAGGCTGTTGGCATTGTTGGTGTGGGGTGCTTACTTTTTAGGTAAGGTTCTCTTCATGTAGACCAGGCTTGCCTTGAACTCATATTCCTCCTTTATCAGTCTTCCAAGTGCTGGGCTATAGGTGTGTGCCACCGTGCCTAGATGCCCGACAAGCTTTCATGGTGCCTTTGCTTTTAGCTCACTAGCCCTGCCGTGGGCAGGTGAGTAGGTGCTGGGATGAATACTGGTTGTTGCCTAAGAGTCTATTGAGGTCAGAGGTTTGCTGCATCTGAAGATTGCACCAGCCCCAGCTTGCCCTATGCAGCTCAGCAGAATCTGCATGGCTGGTGGCTGACAGAAGGAAGAGGGCAGCTAGAGGCAGCCGATCACACTTCCACTCATGACTGTGAGCAGAGCTGAGCCTCTCCAGGGAAGAGCAGCATGCCCAGGAGACAGCAGCTCACTGACCGAGCAACTGGCCAGTAAGTAACTCTGAGGTTTGGATAGCCAGCTGCAGCCTCAGGCCGAAGCCTGCCAGATGCCTATGTTTGCAAGTAAAGTTTTAAAGACAGGCATGGTAGCACCTTCCTGTAATCCCAGTACTTGGAAAGCTGAAATAGGAGAATGTGAATTTGAGGCGAGGCTAGCCTGGGCTACAGAGTGAGACCTCCCTCTCCCCGCTCTTTAAAACAGACAGACATTGTTATCTTGCACACTGCCTGTGGATTTCTGGATTGGCTAAGGTTGCTTAGCTGAGATGGCTTGTGGCCTAAGAGATAGCTTTTAAGCTCTGCTCCTGGCCCCACCCCCAGCTGCTCCTGACTCCACCCCAGCTGCTCCTGACTCCACCCCCAGCTGCTCCTGACTCCACCCCATCACCAATCAACTCCCTTTCCGTTCAGGACATTTTACTGAGACTCAAAAGCCTGAAAGTGCCAGCTTTCTTTATACACTGCTTCCATTCTCTTATCACACTTACACTCAAATGTTTTGTGTGTTGGTTTGGGGATACAAATGCATCTTTTTTTCCTTCATTGTTTTCTTCTTTGCTATTTTGTTTTTAAAAAAGTTCTTTTCTTATGATTACATTTAGTTAGTGTGTTGGCAGAGGAGTGTGTGTGTGTGTGTGTGTGTGTGTGTGTCAGAGGACAGCTTTCAGGATCAGTTCTCTCCTTCCGTCTGTGGATCCCAGGGACTATTGATGTCTGCTTGTCAGGCTTGGTGGCAGGCACCTGGATGCTCTCTCTGGACCATCTTGCAGACACATTTCTCATCACTTTATAGATGCTTCAAGTTCAGGTATAGAGAAGATAGGCACTTGTGTATTCCTTTGGTGTGTTATACTAGTTTATTCTGAAAGGTTTGAGTTTAAAAACATCACGGTCCCAGAGTCAGGTGTACGGTGAGGAGTGTCCATCACTCCCTTGAGGCACCTGCCAGGGTTCCTCCATGTGAGGCTTCTGCCTTGTGTCTTCATGTGTTTCCTGGGCGTGCACAGTCAGGCATTCTGTATCTGATGCCTCCCCCATCCCTTAATATTGCAACAGATTTTCTGTAAGAATTTCTTATAGAACTGTGACCCAGTGGTCTGTATAGCAGTCATCTAAGCTGTTTTATTAGCAAGTATCAACTATACACGATAATGGGTGTCATTGTGACATCTTCATAATGCATAGAATGTCTTTTGGCCATACTGACCCTCCATTTCCCTCTTCCACCTCTCTGGATCTCCCCTCTGCCTTTTGCTTTTGGCCCTTAATTTTTTGATTTGTAGTGATCTAGTGGGTCTCATTAGGGTTTTTATATGTGTATGGATGAGGGATTATTTACAAGAGCATGGCTATTTTGCCAATCAAAGGCCGCACCACTGGATTTAACGTGCCCCATCAAGCAACCATTAATTATATAGATCTCAGGGAGGACTGGGGTCTGGCGAGCCCATCCCCCAACCATATGCCAATTTTGTCAGGTGTCCCAAAAACATCGTTTAGAGTCCTGACATTGGACCTAGCCCAAAACTTTGCTCCAGGGATATGGAGCCTGCAGGACGGGGCTTGGCGACGTATCCTACTTACTGCCGCATCCTTCGCTGCCTGTTACCCACGGCAGATCTTCAACCTTTTAATCTTTATTGACTATGACAGAAAAAGCAAAAACCAAGCCAGATATTTTATAGGATCAGTTGCGCAACCAACGCAGTTTCAGGATTTTTTCTGAGTTGATAAAAGTACTGATTAGAGTCAGGCCTAGCATCTTTGGCTGGGAAGGAAAGGGCCACACACCTTCTCTGGATGCGGCTGCCAGCCCTGGAGTCGGTTCCTGACTGTAGGACCGCTAGGCTTTCTACCAGCAGTTACTGTGTCTTCTTTTGTAGTTATAAGTGAGCCTGAGTGTTGGCCCAGTGCAGGATAGTTTGTATCTGTCCAGTCTCATTTACTTGCTTCTAGTAACAGCTTTACAGCCCCCTGCATGTGTTTCCTAGTCTTTATCTGCAAACAATGATACTTTGTCTCTTTCTTCCACTGTTTCTTTCCTTGTTCTGGTTGGATGAGCTAGAACTCCGAAAAAATCCCTTTGGGTAAAGAGCCTAGGCTGAGGGACTCCTTTCTCTCCGCCAGCTGCAGCAAGAGGAATGCAAGGAGGCATTCCACAGCAAATGCAGATTTCATGGCTGCAGATCTGCTTCCTGGCTTGGGGAGAGATGGCTCAGTGGATAAAGGCACTTACTGCTCCCGACAACACCCAGGTTTAGATCCCCTGAACCCATGTAAGAAAGTTGGATACAATAGGGATCTGTAACCCCAGTAGACCTTTCAGAACAGGAGCATATCCAGAACAGCACCCAAAGGTAGTCCTCGGACCTCCACACAGAACATATGTACCTACAGCTAACACCCCTCCACCCTTAAAACACGCACAGAGAGAGAGAGAGAGAGAGAGAGAGAGAGAGAGAGAGAGAGAGAGAATGAATATGAATGAGTGAATGAATTGTTAAAAGATTAAAAAGGACGTCCTAAACCCTGCTTGGTGACAAGTGTGTAATAGTCCCAGCACTAGATGTGTGAAAGCAGGAAGATCTGGAATTAAGGGGTTATCCTTGGCTACAGAGTGAGCTGGGCCCAGCCTGGCTACATGGGGCCATGTCTCAAAGAAAGAAAGAAAGAAAGAAAGAAAGAAAGAAAGAAAGAAAGAAAGAAAGAAAAGGAAAGAAAGAAAGAAAACAAAAGGCTTGCTTCCTCGTCAGTTACAGTGTAACACATCTGATGCCTCAGCTACTCACAAAGCCAAGGCAGGAGGATTGCTTGAGCCCAGGAGTTCAAGGCCAGCCAGAACTATTATACAGCAAGACCCTGTCTTGGTAGTAAGTAGCCACTTCCTTCAGGAAGCCCTTGGTTAGGTCCCATGGAAGCCACCAGGCCTAGTGATGCCTTGTATATATGCATCTGATGCTCAGTTAAGCTTGGGCACTGTTACAGGACCACGTTTCTCTTGGCCACTTTGGTAGCCTGAGTGTGGCACGCGGCTGGCCCTCACTGACAGAGTGGTGAGCAAGAAGGGGAGGGCTAAGTATGGAAAAGGTTAATTCCTTAGCTTGCTCCCTTTCCTTCAGCCAACCCTCCCTTCCTTCTTTCCTTCCTTCCTTCCTTCCTTCCTTCCTTCCTTCCTTCCAGGCATAGATGGTCTGGTAGCCTAGGCTGCCCTCATATGCCACTGTAGCCCAAGGCTATCCTTGATGTCCTGATCTTCCTGACTCCCTCTCCCAAGTTCTGAGATTCCAGTCATTCATAACCACACTTTGCTTCCCTTGGTGCTTCCGGAGTCCTGGTGATCAGGGAGTATCTAGGAGGGAAAGGGATCAACCTGGATGGCCCAGTGTGTACCAGACCAGCCAGAGCCACGCGTAGCAAGACCATGTCTCCAAAAAACCAAAAGTGATCCAGGGTAAAGCCTGGTGTCATGGTGGCACATGCCTATAACCCAGCGGCAGAGGCAGAGCCTGGGCTGTGTGTACAAAGACAAAACCAAACAAACAAGTAAAAAAAAAGGAAATTAAAAGAATCTGTGGACTGGAGATACAGTTTAGTTAGTAGATAGCCTGTATAGTGTGCGTTAGGCTTTGAGGTCAAACCTCATTTGCTAGGCTGCTGCTGCCACCGCTGCTGCCACTGCTGCTGCTGCTGCTGCTGCTGCTGCTGCTGCTGTCGCTGTTGCTGCTGTCCCAACACTTGGGCAGTAAAGACAGGAGGATCAGGTCATCTTCAGCAACATAGTTCAAGGCCGGCCTGGCATACGTGACACCCTGTCACAAATGGAAAGGAAGGAAAAAACGATGGAAGGCTGGATAAAAGATTTGACTTAGATGTGTAAACTGGGGCAAGTATCCTAACCTAAGAACCTTTATTTCTCCATCTGTGGAATGGGCACGCTACCTGCTGTGAAGGGTTAGTGTTGGGTATACACAAAGCGTACGTCCCACTCTGGCCAGCCTTGTTGTAACGCACCAGGAGCTGAGCTCTGAGTGTGTGTGCTGGAGTCTGCTCTGGAGTAAGGGACATGTAGCCATATTCATGTGTCACCATGGGAGACCATCAGTCAACTGATAGGGTGTCTATCCTGGGTCAGGTCGGATTTTTGAACTACCTGGGGGATGAGCTAGGCCTCTCCAAGTTCTCTACTGGCCCGGAAGCATATCAGAGCCAGAGGCAGGTCCCTCCCTGGCATTTCTGGAGCAGTTTATCTGGAGCCCAGGGACTTGAGAGTAGGGAGAGTTTGAGAAGTTCTCCGGTTATCCTGTGTTTTCTCTCTTTTTTTTTTTTTTTTTTTTTTTTTTGTTTTTTTGTTTTTTGAGACAGGGTTTCTCTGTGTAGCTCTGGCTGTCCTGTAACTCACACTGTAGACCAGGCTGGCCTCGAACTCAGAAATCCACCTACCTCTGCCTCCCAAGTGCTGGGATTAAAGGCGTGCGCCACCACCACCCGGCCCCTGGATTCTCTTGAAGAGCTTTTCAAGGCTTCCTGGATTTCTGGTCCTGGGTGGGATGGAGAAGAGGTAGAAGGCAGGTGCTACAGAGCTCAGCCAGGCCGTCCTGGACAGTTCTCATGGGCGTTTGTGATGGGAACAGACTTGGCTGAGCCATTCCTATGTATCTGAAGGCATTTTAATTCAGCAGAATGCATGACTAGATTAAGGAGTTTTGATTACCCAGTAAGAGCTCTTGCTGGCATGCGGTTGTACATGTTTGTTTTGGTGTGTGTCTGTGTGTGTGTGTGTGTGTGTGTGTGTGTGTGTGTGTGCGCGTGCACGTGGTGTGATGTGTATGGGGGCCTGGCTGTGCCATGGTGGAAATCAGAGGATAGTCTTGAAGAAATTTTTCCTTCTACCTTTCTGTGGGTTCTGGGGATGCAACTCAGGTTGCATACCTGGCACCCTTACCAGCCAAGCCATCTTGAAGTTCCAGGCCTGCCATTTTTGTGTCTTTCTGGGGTTGAGACCATCTGCCTTCTTCCAGGTCAGACTCAGAGTCCTTTGTCTCCAACTACAGGCTCTGCCTCCATCTTCTGAGTGTGGTGGCCCCCAGATACCCCTCTGTAGGAACTGACTGAGCAGACACTGAAACCACCCTGTGCTCCTCCGTCTCCCACATCACCCTCCAAGTATGCACGGCACAAGGGCAGCTGAGTCCACCCCAGCATCTGCTCCTGGGACAGGAAGCACTGTGTGCTCTTTGTGGGGATTTCAGGGTGGGTGGGGTAGGCATCTTTAAGGAAGTGGTACTTCAACTGAGATTTTAGTCACCATCCTGAGCCCTTGGTAAGGGCATCAGAATAGAGGGCCAGGGGCAGGGGCAGGGCTCAGTTGGTAGAGTGCTTGCCTGGCACCCAAAGCACCTCCAGCATCTCCAGCATTGCATAAATGGGACGTGGAGGTGCACACCTCTAATCTCAGCACTCTGGTGGTGGAGGCAGGAGGATCAGACATTAAGGACATCCTGGACTATCTGAGACCCTGTTTCCGAAAACAAAACAAAGCAATAGATAGCAGAGTGCTGCACCTGTATAACCCTGGGAGTAAGGTGTCGTGACAGTCCGGGTCTGTGAAGTGGGCAGGGAGACACATGGGAGACCCTCCCTGTGACAGTCCGGGTCTGTGAAGTAGGCAGGGAGACATGGGGAGACCCTCCCTGTGACAGTCCGGGTCTGTGAAGTAGGCAGGGAGACACATGGGGAGACCCTCCCTGTGACAGTCCGGGTCTGTGAAGTGGGCAGGGAGACATGGGGAGACCCTCCCTTAACAAGCAGATTAATTGGTAGGAGTCCTATGAGATTTAATAACCTCCAGTTTAACCAAGGAGGGAAAACTAACAGCAGACAGTCAAAGATCAGCAGGCCTGTGAGGAAAATACATCCAAGCCCTAGGACCTCATGGGATGCAGATGCTGCAGGAAGGCTGGCCACTGCTATTTGGAAAAACTCAGTGCTGGCCTCACTAAGTAGCCCCCTCCCCCCATGCAGGTGCACCTGCTCCCTGGTGGGATTATGGGACTCGCCCTTGCTGTGAATTAGTGCCTCTATTGCGGAGACTGGAAGGCTGGCTCAGGTGGCAGAGACACTGGTCATCCAGCCACAGGACAAGCTCACACACACGCTTATTACTGAACCTAGTGCTAAACACACAGTTTTATCACTGAACTATATCCTTCACACTGCTCTGTTTTTCAACAGTGTCTCCTTGTATAGGCCAGGCTGACCTTGAACATCTCATAATCCTCCTGCCTCAGCGCCCACCCCATACTGGGATTATAAGAAGTGCCACCATACCTGGCCCCTGTCCTCCTCCTGCTCCTTGGAAGGAAGGCAGTGTCCTGACCCCTGACACCTGCCCTCTGTGCTTCTGAGTTTATGGGGAGGAGTTATTGGGGGAGTGCCCGTAAACTTGCTGCTTGACATTTAAAACAAGCCTACAAGCTTTCTGTCTCTGTCCACGGAGACGCCACATAGAGCCTTGAGGTCTCCAGTAGATGTGCTCTTGGCAGACTGGAGCAAGTTAGAGGACCTGAAAGACTTTGAGAAAATCGTGATCTTCTGGGCTGTGATGTCCAGTTTATGCAAGATGACCTGGGGAGGTGGAAACAGATGCTAAGGGGCAGGAGGGTCCTCAGCCATATTGAACATTTGGGGGAATTAGGGATGGCCGCTGGTAGGCAGTCTCTGGCTAGAGTTTTTCATACAAGCATTATGAATAGAACTCAGAGCCTCTTAATAGAGGGATTCTAAGATAGTGCTCTACCCCTGAGCCACACCCCAGCCTTTCACTGGGGGTGGAGGGGCTTAGGGGCCTAGGCAAAAGCTCTACCAGTGACCACGCCCCCAGCCCTTACGTTACTATTTTGAGATAGGGTTTTATTAAGTTGCCCAGACTGGTCTTGAACTCTTGGTCCTCATCCCCCTCTAAGTAGGGCCTCTAGGTAGCCCTGCAGGCTTCTGGAGCTGTTTTATTGCAGAGCAAACCATCCGGACTAATGGGCCATCAGGGATAAATCACAGGACCAAGGATGCGATTTACATAACGGTTAAACCAGTTCAGTGTATCCGCGAGGGGAGCCGGCTCCTCCGCGAGCGAGCGGTTATTCAGTGTTATTAATCTGCTTTATGGCCCAGTTTCCCCAAACGGGTAATTGCTCCTTCAAAGTATTAAAATTTATTTAGAAACCTAGGTACACGCAGGAGAGGGAATGGCCTGACAGCTGTTGAGGAAAGAGTTCTTTTCTCTGCTACAGGATATCATTTGGCCCAGGCTAGCCTCCCAACTCACTGCAATTCTCCTGCCTCAGCCTTCCACACAGGGCGCCATCCCCAGCTGGGCATCCATTTATTCCTTGTGCCTTTTCTTTCTAGCTTGTCTTTCCTGATTCTTCTTTCCTTTCAAAATAAAGGAAACTTTTTTTTTATTACATTTTATATACTTATTGTCTGGGGAGGGGATGGGCACCATGATTAGGGTATGGAGATCCAGCACAACTTCGGGGAGTCATGTGGGTTTGTTCAGTCTACGGGCTAAGCCAGCTCACCCACCTCAGATCTTTCTAGGCCACGTGGGCCCTGAGTGGCATCCTGCCTTACTAAGATTGCAGAGCTATGGCTTGGTGCTGGTTCTCAGGCTCAGGGTTCAGGGAGACTAGCGGAGGGCCAGGAGGTCCCCTGTGGCACCAGCTGTCATCCCAGGAGTGTGCTGTGGTGCTCTGGGAGAGGGAGGCTCTGACAAATTCCTCGTGCTGATAAGAGGCTCCTTTGTTTTGTTTGGGTCTTATCTGGGCTGGTGTAGAGGTCTCTAAGCTGAAGTCCCCTGCTGTTTTGTAAACATCTCTAGCCCTCTGCTCTTCTCCCTCTGGAGAACTGGAGGCTTCCCCTGCCTTTGATCTGATCTTATCAATGTCTGCTGGTGTGGGCTGTCTGCCCCAAGGCAGAATAGACCTGGAAGAAAGGAGCTCCCTCGGGGGAGGCCGGGTTAAACTGACTGACTGACTCTAAAACTAGGTTCCAGTGGGGCAGGCCTGGTGGGCAGGTCTGTATCCCCCCACCCACCCCACCTCCCTGCACTAGGGAGGTGGAAGAGTGTCACAGATTTGAGACTAGCCTGGACTACTTAATGACTCTGAGGCCAGCCTGTAGCTACATAGTAATAAGACTGTCTCATAACACAAAAAAGAGAAAGCAGCAAATGTTTAGAAGTTTTCCTAGTTTAGAAGTTTCCTAGTGGGAGGAGTTAGAAGGTTACAGTTCTGAAATGTGTCAAGGGCTGTGGTTGACTGCTGACCTGGGACTGAAGCTCTGTCACCCTTAAGCTTGATCCCTCTGGGGAAGAGGCAGCCGTGTCTCTGTGAGCCTGGGGTCTTCAGGCCTGTCTATCTGTCTGTCCATAAACACCCTGAATCTGATTTCAGGTTCTCTTTCAATGGTTCCTTGAGTTAGGGGTGGAGTAGTTAATTTTTTCAAAACCATTCCATTTGTTTATTGTGTGTTTGTGTGTGCACACACTTGCGCAATTCACACTGCAGCACATATGTAGCGGTCAGAGGACAACTGGTGGGAGTCTGTTGCCCCCTTCTGCCATCTGGGTGCTGGGGATGGGATCCAGGTCATCAGCTTTGGTGACAGGAACCTTAGCCACCAAGCCATATTGCTGCATCTCCTTCAGAGAGCACCTTCAGTCAGCACCACCAGGGCCCTGCTGGGTGCGCTTTGTGCTACGGCAGATGTACCCACCTTGCTCCTAGAAGGAGGAAGTGGAGGGGCCACGGCGGTGCTGCTTGGCTGCCGGGTGGGAGGTTCCAGGTCACTGTACACACACAGGGTGAGGCCACTTTTAACAGACACTGGACCATGGAAGAGCCTCAGTGCCCTCATATGATGTCACAGCAGGTCCACGGCTTGGGTTTCTTTCTTTATGTCTGGTACTTGTGGGGCAGTTGCTCTTTTTCTGGCTCTGTGTAACTCCTGGTTTGTTTTTATCATTCATTCATTCATCATGTGTTGAGGGGTGTGTGTGTGGGTGTGTGTGTCAGATGCAGATGTCAGGAAAGCCCATCTCACCAGTCCCTCTCTCCCTGCTATTTTGGGATTTGGCTTCAACCTCACTATGTAGCCAAGGATAATCTTGAACTTACACCTCTCAAATCACAGGTATGAGCCGCCACTCTCAGTTTGTGCAGTCCTGTGGGGTGTTGTGGTGGGATCCGTGGGACCCAGGACTTGGTGCGTGCCAGGCCGGCACATCTACAGCCACAGTTCATGCCTTGAACTTGTGGTCCGCCTGCCTCGGGTCTTGAGTAGTTGAGTACAGAGAATTACCAGCCTCTATTACCTGACCCAACTTAGAAAAGCAGTAGATTGTCTTCCTAGTCCCTGGGTTCATTGCTGCTGTTGAGAGCATTCTGGTCTCTGTTTAGGTGTAGAGGAGCCATCCAGCTCAGCCGTTCACCCCAGGGCCAGCTGCTCTCTCACTTGGCTCATTGTCAGCTTGGGGACTTCGCTCTGTTTATACTCCAAGCACCTTCAGATCCATTGATGATTAAACCCTGTACAAACAGCTGGGGTCCAGTTACTGACAGCCCTGCTGCAGGCTTGGGAGGGTGGCTGGTGCTTCTGCCTTTTTGTTGCTCTGTTTATTTCAAGCGGATGAGAGATGCTCTTTAGAGATAGGCTTGCAGGCACATGCCTTCATCCCAGCACTCAGAAGGCAGAGGCAGGATGGTCACAGGTACAATGCCACCCTGTCTACAGAGTGAGACCTGGCCTCAGAAAACAAAGCACAGCACTTTTGGATGGACCTGAGTTAGTGGAGTGCTTGCCTAGCATGCCCAGTGCCCCAGAGCTTGCTGGGTAGGTTAGAATAGCTGGCCCGTGAACCCCAAGGATCCCGTCTCTGTCTCCAGCACTGAGGTTACAGGCATGGGCTGCCACACTTGGCTTTGGATTTGGATGCCGAGGACCTGAACTCTGGTCCTAATGTCTGTGTGCTGAGCTTTACCTGCGATGCACTATCCCAGCTCCCCCTGACTCCAGGGACCGAGGAAGGTAACCATCAGCTACCTGCCCCCCCAGGGACCGAGGAAGGTAACCATCAGCTACCCGCCCCCCCCAGGGACCGAGGAAGGCCACCATCATACAGTTAATTTTGTAACTTTAAAATAATGTAAACAGAGTTTCTTTTTGTCTTTATGTTTCATTTTACTTCTCTGTATGTGGTGTATGTGTGCATGTGTGTGCATACGTGCACACAGGAGTGTGAGTCTACATGTGTGTGCGTTCACAGAGCCCTTGAGTACCCTGCTGTGGCGTCTTTGGTGGTACTGCTTTGAGAGATGTTCTTTGACTAGGCTATTGGTCAGCAAGTACAGCCATCCTCCTGCCTCTGCCTCCCACAGCACTGGGGTTCCAGCCACATGTGCATGGCCTTGCCCAGCATTTTATGTAGGTCCCTGAATCCGCACTCACTCTTCTGGCTTGCCTCGCAAACGAGTCCTACCACTGACTTACCTCTAGCTCCTGTGGGGCTTTTAAAAATACAGTTACTTGTTTTGTTGAATGTTTCTGGTTTGTTTGTTGTTTAATTTTTTGTTTTTTGAGACAGGGTTTCTTTGTGTAGCCTTTGCTGTCCTGAAACTCCTGTAGACCAGGCTGCCATCAAACTGAGAGATTTGCCTACCTCTGCCTCTTGAGTGTTGGGATTAAAGGAGTGCGCCACCACTTCCCAGGCTGTTGTGCATTAATGTGGTGGGGGTGTGCATACCATGGTATGGGTGGAGATTAGAACACAACTTCCTCCCCTCACCGTTTGGGACCCGAGAATCAAACCCAGGTCATCAGGTTTGGTGGCAATCACCTGTGCCCACTGAGCCATCCCTCTGTATTTGAGACAAAGTCTCATTCTGTAGCCCACACTGCCCTGGAAGTCACTAGGTAGCCCAGACTGTCTTCAGATTCAGTGCAATCCTCCTGTCTCAGTGTTGGGATTGCATGCATGTCTCACCACACCCGGTGAGAAAGGTTTCTTATGTGTAGTTACTTCTCTTCTGTTGTGCACAGGCCCCCAGGTGCTATATGGGAAAACTAAGATAGAGAAGAGCTAAACAGAGCCAGGCACCATGGGCAGGCACACCTATCCTCCCAGGATCTGACTAAGGAGGAGGACGCAGGAAGATTGGGAGTTTGCAGCCAGCCTGGGCTAGTCAGTCTTTCTTCCCCCATCCAACCCCCAGTCACCCCAATCACACACATAGATTTTAGTGACACCACCAGGGTCACTCAGCTACCTAGAGAGGCAGTCTCATGGCCGCTGTCCTTTCTTCTGAAGCTTACCATCTCAGTTTACTTTATGTGTATGGTTGTTTCTCCTGCATGTGTTTCTGTGCACTGTTGGAGGCCAGAAGAGGGTGTCAGATCCCCAGAGCTGTAATTACAGGTGATGGTGAGCTGTCCACCCTGGGTACCAGGAACTGCAGTTGGGCTCTCTGAAGAGCATTGAACAGTCTTAACTGTTGAAACATCTCCCAGCCCTCTGCCTTTTGTGAGCCCAGGGCTCACAAGTTCAGCTAGGCTGACTAGCCAGGAAGTCCCAGGAGCCCTCCTGTCTCCAATGCTCACATGACTGGTAGAACTGTCTCCTAGCAGTGTGCTTTGAGTCTTGAGAGGTTTTTAATTTTTTCTCCTTCTCCTTCTCCTCCTTCTCCTTCTCTCTCCTTCTCCTTCTCCTTCTCTCTTCTTCTCCTTCTCCTTCTCCCTCCTTCTCCTTCTCCTTCTCCTTCTCCTCTTCTCCCTCCTCTTCTTCTTCCTCATCTTCCTCTTCCTCCTCCTCCTCTTCTTTTTCCTCCTCTTCCTCCTCATCCTTTGAGGATGGGGGTTCAGAGGACTGCTTTCTGGAGTTGTTTCTCTCCCCTTTCATTGAGTTCCAGGATGGAACCCAGGTCACCAGATTTTTATAGCAAGTGTTTTTATGTCCCCTAAGCCCCCATTTTGTTTTGGGGTGAGGCCATACCCTGGAGCCCAGGTTGGCTGACATTCTCCAGCCTCTGCCTTGGAGTTGTTGAGACTTCAGCCCTTGCAGCTGTCACGCCTGGCTGGCTGTGGAGTTTTCTCTAGGCAGACCTTACCTGCAGCAGCTGTCACCCATTCCCACAGTTCTGAAGTCGTGTGTACAGTGTGGGTTTTTCTCACTTCATCCCACTTGCCTTCCTCAGAGAGTTAGAGTCCCACTTCCTGCTTTCTCCCTGGAGATCGAGTCATTGCCAGCCTCACGCCTGCTGGAGTTGTGAGTGGGTGTGGAGATAGATGGCCTTGGGGTGGGGCCAGAATGGGTGCCAGCCCAATGTCTGAAATTGACTTGGAACGTAGATGGTTAGTTAATCTTGAATATCAATTTAGTGGGATTTAGAAACCCTGGAGGGCTGGGGCTAGGCTCAGTTGGTAGAGGGCTTGCCTGGAATTCACAGTCCCTCACCACATAAACAGTGTATGGTACATGTTGGTCATTTCAGCACTTGGGAGGTAGAGTCAGAAGGATCAGGATTTTAACGTTTTCTTTGGCTTTTTAGTTAAAGGCCAGGCTAGGCTACATGAGACCCTGAAAAAAATCAAACAGAAATAACCTAAAACAATAAAATCACCTTGGAGACAGACCTGCCTTGTCCACAAGGGAGTCCCTCCAGTGGGTTGACTGATGGGCGGCGCCATTCCATAGGCTCCAGGCAGGATGAGAGCAGAACCAAGCGGCAGCTTTCCTTCTCCGTTTCTCTGGTGGCTTGATGGAACAGCTGGTGTCAGCCCAAAGGCACCTCCTAAAGCCACAAGTCCCGGGACAGCTTGGAGTTACCTCCGACTGCCCTCCTTGCCTGGGTCATCTGGGGTTTATCCACTCATGATCTTCTGACTGTAGGTCAGTCTTTTCTGTTGCTGTGGTCAATTTTGGAAATTTTCTGGCCACCATTTCTTTGACTGCTTTTCACTCCCTTTCTGTTCTGCTGCGACTGACTGTAAATGGCAGGTCCCTGGGGTTAAGTCCCCGAGTCCCAAGGCTCTTGGCACTCACTTTCAGTTTCTATTCTTCAGCTTCTTCTTCATCTTCCTCTTCATCTTCTTCTTCTTTTTTTTTAAGCATTCATTTATTTCACAGGCGTACACTTGCCATGGCACTTATGTGGAATCAGAGGACAACCTGAGGGCATTGGCTCTCTCCTTCCGCTGGGTGATTTAGGGATTGAGCTCAGCTCATTAAGCCTGGCTGAAAGTATCCTTATGCGCTCAGCGACCTTGCCAGCCATTTTGTGTTTTGGTTTTGGTGGTTTGGGAATCCAAGGCCTCTCCCAAGCCAGGCGAGCACCCTTACCACTGAGCCACACTCCCAGGTCTCCTCTGGGCTGTTCATTCTACTTGAGGTTATATGTCAGGTTGCCATAATTTTTTTGATTATAAGATTTCCCATTAGGTCTTCTTTATATCTTTTATTTCTTCACTGAGATTTTAAAAGCTGTTATTTTTTTTAATTCTATGCATATGAGTATATTTCTTTCCCCGTGCTGTATCTGAGAGATCTGTAGAGCTCACAGTGGCTGCTATGAGATCCCATCCTCTGTCTTGCCAGCAGTGGGCCTGGGGGAGCGTGTACTGGCAGGCTCTCTTGCTTTTCTGAGTTCTCTCTTCCTCCTCGGAAGGATGAAGGGTCGTTAACTGATGCCCAAGACTTTGGACCCTGTTGGATGTTGCGTGCCAGCGGCGGTCCTCACTCACCTGCTCACTCACCTGCTTCATCCTGCCTCGCGCTTTCCTGGGACTTAACTGCTCCAGATTAGTCTCTGCTCCACACTCTGTGCTCTTGATCACAGCTCCACCTGTGACATCTCCTGGGATTCCACAGAGTTGTTTGTCCCCCAAAGCCAGAAGACTTCCTGAAGGCTAGACAGACACTGAGGGGCCAGGAGAGAGAGGGAGGAGACAGAATCGTCATGATGGGGGAGGAGAAAGATGGGCACGTCCCCTTGGGTCTGGGGTAGACTCTAAAGCTTCCTAACTGGGCACACCTTCCCAACCTGCCGTTCTGGGAGGGGGCTATTTGTTTATAGTCCTAAGAATTGCACCTAGGGCCTCCTGGATGCCAGGCGAGCTGTTGCTCTGAGGAGCCACGCCCCCAGCCCCTCATTGGCGGATCCCAGCAAACACTACTGCGTGGGTTACACTGCTAGCGCTCTCTTCACCTTTCATTCTGCTACACACCACTGAGACTGCCGAGGCTGGCCTTGAACTTGCATTGTAGCCCAGGCGGACCTTCTGCTTTCTCTCTTCCTGTATCAATTTCCTGAGTCACTGGGAAGGTGGGCATCCGTCCCTAGCTTGGGCTGGTCTGTGTTGGGATAGGAGCGGTAGAGATATGTAGCGGTGAGTTAGTAAATCGCTTTGGCTCCCGGCAGGTCGCACTTGTGCTCTCTGGATTCTCGAATAAAAGACACACATGCACCAGCTAATTTTGATATGCCTTGACTAGCTCAGTGTCTGGGCACTTCTAAATTTCCCCTCAGCTAGCAAACACTCCTCTCTGGTATTCCTGTGTTAACATCTTTAAAAATCTATATTTTATCTCTGCTACCCCAGATCAAACAGGGGAAGTCGCCATCTTTCTCCTTCCTCGTGGTGATTCCCTGTGTCTCCTCTCTCTCTCTCCTGGCCCCTCATCCATGCAGTCTAAAAGTCTCGTCTCCATCTTTCTGCCCAGCCATTGGCTGTATGGCAATTCTTTATTATCAGTCAAAGCCAGCTGGGGGCAGGGACCCTCAAGGTCTGGAAGCGGGGCCTTTTGGGAGCGAAATGAGACAAAGGATTAGAACCAATCCCCAATAGAGATGGAGCGCCCCACACCCGCAGCAGTGGTTCCGTCCCTATCGTTTCTATACTCTGCATGCTGGACCATTAAGCAAGGCCGCGGACTTTCAGAAAGAATTCCAGGCTTTCTGTCGTATGCCGCATATTCGTATATGTAAATTAATACACTTGTGGGTACAGTATGACAAGAAGAAAGAACAAGAAAGGCTGAACATAAGGGGACGAGGAGGAACTGGATGGTCCTGGGCAGTGGTCCTGGGCAGAAGTAGAGGACAGGCACACAGGACTTGTGAGTTTGTTTTCTTTTTTCAGATAGGGTCTCATGTCACCCAAGCTGACCTTGAACTTGCTGTCTTGTCAGAGGATGACTTTAAATATCTGGTTTGTGTTTCCCTCTGTTGAAAGCTGGAACATGATGGAAGTTGGTTGCTGCTTTCCCTCTTGGAGAAAGGTGCATGTAGACTACCCACTCGGTCCTTGCTTTTCGCTGAGGCAGGAAATCAAAGAAGGATCTTGGGACTGGGGCGGTGGCTCAGTGGGGAGCTGTGTTTGAGTCCTCTGCACCCATCCAGTGTAAAAGCTAGGCCTGGTTGCATGAACCTGTGCCCCACACGTGGGAGCCACAGTGGAGACAAGATTGCTGGCTGCTAGCATAGCTCCAGGTTCTGTGAGAGACCCTGTCTCCGAGAATAAGAAGGCGAGTGATGGAGCAGGACACCCATTATTCCCCTCTGGTCTCTGGCACACACATGTGCACACACCACGTACATATATGTGCACATATACACATTGGCCTTGGAAGCTTTAGCTCACCCAAGAACAGCAGGTCCCGCCTCTGCTGGTGTGCAATGAAGGGGTGAGATTGGTTTCCACGAAATGAAACTCGTTTCCTTATTGTTGGTGGACCTCGGCCAGCAGGTGATGCTGCCTCCCAGGGATACAGTTGCTCGCTCTTTGTTTCCTGCCTTCAACTTCTTCTATGCTGTGGACTTAGCCAACTGTACCTACCGATGCCAGATAGAACTGGGTGGGGCTGCCTGTCACAGCCGGCCCTGTCCCACCCACCTGGGTTGCAGTTCCTGGGCCAAGTCTGGGCTCTGGGTAGTTTGTTAGGTCTGGCTGGCCTCTCCATATTAGGAAGGCAAGCTTGGCTGGCCCAGGGCTGCAGAGAGGAAGTGCCCTGGGAGGACTGAGTTGGGCTTTGCCTTGTTTGGACCAATGGAGCTGCTGTTTTTGAAATAACAAAGCCTTGTTGCTCTTTAGATGGGACACAGGGAGACAGCAGGAGTCTCCAGTCAAGTGCTGTGTCTGGCCTAAGATGCTGAGGTAAGGGCTGAAGCCATCCCATGGCTGGCCTGCAACATCGCTGTTCCAGGAAACGCTGCTCTCATTCCAGACTGACAGGCTCAGCCACTGGCTGCCCTCTGGGCTGGTTGTGTGTGGAAGATGCCTGGCCCTTTCCGGGAGGCCCTTCCTGGCTCTGCCTTCAGCTCCTGAAAGGGCTTCCTGAGCCAAGTTGGATAGATTGGTCCCAGGCCTGTGGAAGTCACCAGAATGGAGAGGTTGAGTAGAGAGCCTGTCTCTGCCCTAGCTGCTCCATCCAGGGTTTCACTGATACTTTGTCTTGGTCCCCTCTCTGATGGCTTGGCTTTACAAGAGTAGTGGCTTTTTCTGCAATATTCTGAAATACATGTTTACCTAGGAATTATAGCCACGGGGTTCAGAGAGCTTGTGTGTGTGTTCACAGCAGATATTACATTCAAATAATAGCAGATACGAGTTTTGTTTTTATAGTACTAGAGACTGAGCTGGAGACCTCACGCGTGCTAAGCTAGCTCTGTGTCGCTGGCCAGCCGCTCCCTCCCCGCTATCTTTTGTTTTGAGATAAGATCTCACTATTTGCACAGGCTGCCCTTAAAGTCAGCAGCCGGAAGCCTAGGCAGCCCTTTTCAGAATCCCAAACGCTTGGAATGACAAACCTGCACCATGAGGGCCAACTAAATACTAATTTTGAACTGTTATTATTACATGAAATTCAAGGTTTGGATAAAAGGCCCTTGACTTTGCTAATTGTTCTCTAACACAATGCTCTTGACTTGATTCACAGGGAGTGCTGAGCTCTGAGGCGAAGGTCGGGCTCTGCCACCGTGACTCAGGTCATCCTTGTGAGGAAGCTGTGAGGTGACAGTCGCTGGAGTGCTCTGTTGTCACAAGTTCTTTGAGCCCCACTGAGACCTGGACCTGAATATTCATTCTAGATTAGCCTGCATTTGTGTGTGTCAGGGGCTTGGGTAACATATATTATAAGTGTTACATGTATGAAGCCCGGCATGCTGGCACACAGCTTTGATCTCAGCACTAGTGAGGCAGAGGCAGGCAGATCTCTGGGAATGTGAGGACAGCCTGGTCTAGTGAGTTCCTGAGTATTATCATCAGCCCTGGCTTTCAGTCCTCGTGGTTGTTTTGAGCTATTGTCTCAAGCCTAAGCTGGCTTCAAACTCACAGCAACCCTCCTGCCTCGGCTTTCTGAATGTTGGGATTTCAGTAGGCATAGACCGCCATGAAACCTTCAGTGCGCCACCACCTCTGGCAGTTTTGTAAACATTCCTGAAAGCATCTCTCTAGAGGAGATTCCCTTTCAGGGGGGAAGGGGTTACACCTGCTATAACATGCAGATGCCCAGGTCCAGCTAGTTGCCTAGGTAACAAAGAGTGAAGGTACTTGGTGTGATCACAAATCCCCCAGGAATGTAGCGTGAGACACCTCACACCAGAGCTGAGCTCGTCACAGTGACCTGCCTGCCAGTGTGTGCCCTTTTGAAACATTGGGCTGACCGTCCTTCCCCCCCACCTCCCCGCCCGTGTTTATGTGTTCTTGGATGTGCGTGCCACAGCACATATGTGGAAGTCAGAGGCCACTCGCTTGCCCAGCAAGCCTTCCATTCACCGATGCTTTCTTTGCCTGCCCCTGGTCAGCCCTGTGTAACCTAGGGAGGGCTGGCATATACTTCTCTTACTGTCTGACGGTAGGAGAGCCAGCTGCCAACCAGTGGAGGCCAGTGGCAGGGAGCAGTGACCCCGCCCCAGAGCCTGGACCCAAAAGGATTCCTGCTCCTCCCGATCTGAGACTGTGTTGTCATCACTCTTGATGCATAGGTCCCTCTGGATTTAGTCTTCCTGAACCCTTTCATGCCCGTCTTGACTTGGCACCGGGACTCCGTGGTACCCACGGCCTGTCCTGACTCAGCACTAGGACGCTGTGGTATCCACGGCCCCAGCAACCTCATCTCATCTTTCAGTTATTCTGGCAAAATGGATTTCCTTCTGTGTGATGTGTGTTGTCTGAACAAGCATGAAGGTGCACATGCACATGTGTGTGGACTTGTGCAGAGACCACAGGTCGACATCAGGTACCCTCTGTACTCTCTGCATTAGTTTTTGGAGACAGGGTCTTTTACTGGGACCTGAGCTGAGCCGGTTTGGTCCTTCATTGCTACCGATCCGGTGCTGGGATCCCAGGTGCGGGCTGCAGTGCCTGGTTTTTCTGTGTGTATTCTGGAGGATCTGAACGCAAGTTCTCACGCCTGCACAGCAAACACTACCCACTGAGCCACCACACCAGCCTCAGCTGAAAGAAGATATTTTAAATGAAATCCCTAGCAATTGTAAGAATCCTTTGCTTTGGGACTTGGTAGTTAAGCACTGCTACCCGTGGGCTGAGGACTTGCCAGCATGCCTGAAAGCCCTGGTTCCAACCCAGTGTTTCCTAACCTTACGTGGAGGTGCGTATCTGTAGTCTCGGCACTAAGAAGGTGCACCAGGTGTCCAAGGCCATCCTTGATACTTAGAATTCAAGGCCAACCTAGGTTTCATGAGGCTCTGTCTCAAAATGAAAAAGCCATTTCCTGATCCAGCTGTGGTTTTCCTTGGCACACACACAAGACAAAGCCTCTGCGCCTCTGACCTCCTGGGAATGGGCCTCCTGGGAAGGGCACTGCAACAAGTGTGGGCCTTGGAATACAGGAAATGGAGGGAGCTTCCTGTGTGGTCTTCTTGGTCCCAGGTCCAGTCCCCTGCAGAGCTTCGTCCCCTCTTAGAGAAGCCTCGACCCTTAGGACTCTCCCCGAAGCTATCCCCACAGAACTGGGCCAGCCAGTGCTCGCTCGTTGTGGTACCACGCAGACTGAGAGCCCTGGTAACCAAGCACGCGGCCTCTTTCTCCCTTCCAGAGTCCATTCCTTACAGGAAACACTGTTAGAAGACAGATTGTAACAGCAGAGACCACTGGAAAGCCCATACTGCAGGCCGTGACCACACTCCTCCCTGTGACGGTCATATCATGAATGGAAATGACATTTACTGGTAGTGGCTCAAGCTCCTCTCTGTGACAATGGGACCTATGGCTACCCAGAGGCCCAGTGCCCGGGACAGGGCCTCAGCTTTCCCAAAGTTTTTATCCAGGTGTGTGTGTGTGTGTGTGTGTGTGTGTGTGTGTGTGTGTGTGTACCACACACATGTGGCCTGAATAAACTCACATAGCCGAGCATGACCTTGAACTTCTGATCCTCCTTCCCTCAACCTCACCTCAGTTCTGGAATTCCCAGCATGCACCACACACTCCATGTACACAGTACTGGCGAATGAACCCAGGGTTCCAGCTCTTTTCAAGCAAGCCTGACGTCAGATCTCATCTCTCACCTGCTGCCCATTTGTCATTGTCCACCCTCTATGTCGTCGGCCTATGGCAAATAGTTCTCATATTCCTTGGGCCTGAACACTTCCTTCCACAGTCTGAGATCTTCCACCCTTACAAGTCCTTCCTAAGATACTCATCGTGATCAATCCAGCTGCTGGGAGGTGTCAGGCGTTCTTTAAAATGCCATGGTGACATCATTTTAGAAAACGTTTTTCCCCAGCCACCTCCTTCCCACAAGGGCTTCTCTGAACATACAGAGGTCTTAAGGCAGTGTGTATTATGTTGATTTTTAAATAATACTTATTTATTTAGTGTGTGTGCATGTGCCTGTGTCACAGAGGGCATGAAGAGGTCAGAGAATATCCTTTGAGAATGGGTTTTCTTCTCCCACAACATGGCTTCCAGGAATCAAACTCAGGTAGTCAAGCTTGGCAGCAAACGCCTTTATCTTCTGAGCCATCTCGGCATCCCCTTTGTTGGTTTTTGTTTTGCTGTTTTTTTGAGACCAGGTCTCATGCAGTTGAGGCTGACCTTAAACTGTGGGCCCTTCTGCCTCCACCTCCCCAGAGCTAGAATTATAGTTGCACACCACCCCTCAGGTCCAGTTTGTATTTGAGGGGGAATCTGGGGTTCCAAAAATCCCCAGCAAGGTGGATTTTGGTTTAGTTCCTAAGGCCTCATCTGTCAATCACTGATTCCTTGTTACCCAGACAGATTCCTGCTCTGAGGCTTTCTCAGGAAGTTCTTTTAGAAAATTCATGTGTCAATTGCCATAGTTTTCATTATTAAAAAAAAAAAAAAAAAAAAAAAAATGAAGGCCAGGCTTGGCTTGGTGGTGCATGCCTTTAATCCCAGCACTTGAGAGGCAGAGGGAGCAGATCTAGGGTAGCCAGGGCTACACAGAAGAACTTTGTCTCAACAAAACAGAGAAGAAAACGAAAGTTAGAGGCAGGAGAGATGCTCAGTGGTTAACACCCCGGCTGCTCTTCCAGAGGACCTGGCTTCAATTCCCAGCGCTCATGTGGCAGCTCACAGCCAGCTATGGTCCTGGTCCCAGAGGATAAGATGCCCTCTTCTAGCACCTGAAGGCACCAGGCACACAGGTGCTCCTAGACACATGCTCGGGCAGATCACCTGTACGCAGATTTTTAAAAAGCTGGAAAATAAAAAAGGAAGCTTACATTTTGTTTTGTTTTCTGAGACAGCTTTATTTTGTAGGCCTGGAATTCTCTCTGCAGTCCAGGTTACCCTTGAACTCGCTATGAAGTCCTGTCCCTCCTGCCTCAGCCTCCTGAATAAGGGGCACTGACAGGAGTGTGCTACTTATTCCCGGTGTAAACTCTCCTCTGGGGTATTCACACTGTGGACTGGGGTGCTCAGGTGAACATAGCTCCCTGAAGTCTGAGCCGTCCTCACCGTCTGCAGCACCTCAAGCCAGGAAGACCCCACCTTCCTCAGCTCACTGTCCGCTCCTGTGAAGGCCTGGCTCTGGCATGGGGAGCAGCCACGAGGGGAGAGACATGTTGTGTTAATTCTTTTTAAATAGCATTGCTAGAAGCCTGTTAGAGCACAACTCGGTATTCCATTCTTTCTTTCTGACAGCTAGGAGCTAGTTCCCTTGTTGACGGGGCAGTTTTCCAGATTCCTCCTTCCGAGATGGAGTCGAAAGTGACTTGAAGGCCAGGCTTTGGTCTGAGGCTGACTAGGGAGGCTGAAGCAAGAAGACTGAGTAAAGTCTGCCTGGGCCACAGAGAACTCAGTGCCCCAGTAAACTGGGGCTGTTTGTGGTTTTGTTTTGTTTTGTTTTGTTTTGTTTTGTTTTGTTTTGTTTTGTTTTTTTAATCTGTGTGCGCATGTCCACATGTGATTGCAGGCACATGTGCACCATGACGCATGTTCGGAAATCAGAGGCCAGCCTCAGGTGTCAGTCCCCTCCTTCCAGTGTTTAGTCACTTCCTAGTGCCTCTGGCCATCGGGCTGCACTCCCTCACTTCTCTGCAGGAACGACAGACGTGCTGCAGTGTGTAGCTTTGTGTGGGTTCTAGAGATTTGAACTTGTGCTTGCAATGCAAGTACTCTTCCTTCTGAGCCACCTCCCTAGCCTCAGCCACGGCTGTCATGGTCCAGCCAGCTGTGCGCTGAGCTGAGATCTGACGCCAGATACAATGTTCTCACCTCCTGACAAAATCATCCCCAGTCAGCCCAGCCCCTCCCTGCAGACAGGGCGGGCCTCTGTGTTCAGCTTATGAGCCTTCAGGCAAGAACTTTGGTATAATTTACCAGCCGAATAGCTAGTCATTTAAGTCTCCCCCATTGGGTGACTAGTGCTAGAACAGTTCTTGATCACTCCCAAGAGGCCACACCCCTCAGCAACCAGCCCCTCTCCCCAACCCAGCCAACCCAGTCAACTTTCTCTCTCCTTTACATTCAGTGTGTGTGTGTGTGTGTGTGTGTGTGTCCGTCCGTCCGTCCATCCCCTTGAGCCAAGTTTAGAAGTAGGAGGAAACTTAGAGGAACTGGTTCTCCTTTCACCTTGTGGGATTCAAGGAGCAGGCGGGTTTTGGTTTTGGTGGTGGTAGTGGTTGTTTGCCCTGTGAGCCATATTGAAGGCCCCAGGCAAGAATGTTTTAGTGAGACTCTTCAGCTAAGATTGGGGGGGTATAAGCTTGTAGAGCCCAGCAGCCAAGAGGCTAAAGGCAGGATTGCTGTGAGTCTAAAACCAGTCTCAACTATAAGAGAGACCTTATTTTTTAAAATAAATAAATAAAAATGAAACAAACAGAAAATCCACAACAGCAAGATTTCTCTCTAGGTGGGAGTTGGGTTGAGTCTACCTTCATGGTAGCTTCCATGATGGACAGGGATCCCTGCCTGACAGGCTTCCTGGCCTCAGTAGTGTAGGATAGGCATTGTGAGTGGAAGGTCAGGACCATGTGGGGGGACACCTTCTTTAATTGCAAATAGCTCCCGAAGGCCCCAAGCTGGGAGTTAGATGTGGCCCACACCTGTAAATCACAGCTGCATGGAAGACTGCAACAGGAGGATTGCCATGAGGTCCAGGCCAGTTCTACATAGCAAGACCTTGTCTCTAGAACAAACAAGCAGAAGTAGGTGGACAAGACCCCTGGACAGGTGGGGGTCCTATGGGAGAGGTGTGAGTGATGGGAGACACCGAGTGCCTTGGAGAAATCTGCCGAGCCACAGGCTGCCTGGCACTTTTTTCACCGGCTCCTCGTGACAGGGTGGCTGCCTCGGGTTGAATTTTGGGAGAGTGAGTCAGGAGCTGTTCTAGCAAGTAACCTGAAGATGGTTGTCACCAAATGTTGCTTTGGCTTGCAGTGGGGCGTGGTGCTACAAAGGGGTGGGCACGATATTTAGGAACACAACTTCCCTCTCCTCCCCTCTCCTCCCCTCCCCTCCCCTCCCTTCCTTTCCTGGTGCTGGGGATCAAACCAGATGTTGTCTACTGTGGGGACATATGGTCCCCAACATCATGAAAGGAGGCCAGAGGATGGAAGGTCAGTTCCCCAAACATCTCCATCGACATCTCGTATTCATCTTGGGGTTTGTTTTACTTGGCTGGACTGCAGCTAGAATCTGGGGCCTACATGTCCACTCTGGCTGCTCAGTGAGGGGCTCTTCCATTCGACCGTGGCTCTAGCTTTTAGAATCTTGATTGTTGGGGCTAGAGAGGTGACTCGGGGATTAAAGAGCGTGTGCTGCTCTTCAAAAGGACCACAGTTCAGTCCCCAGCACCCACATCAGGCAGCTCACAACCGCCTATAACTGCACGGGGTTGTCCATGGGTGCGCATACACACAGTTCTTGTGCTCTGTGTCTCTCTCTCTCTCTCTCACACACACACACACATACACTCACTTCTCCATCTCTGTCTCTGTCTCTGTCTCTGTCTCTCTCTCTCTCTCTCTTTCTCTCTTTCTCTCATGGTTTCCACTGGAAATGGAAATGGCTGTCAGTCGATCCCTCCAACTTAGTTGGTGAAGAGACAGGAAGAACAAAGAGGCCAAAGGGTGCTGCCCCATTTTCTCTGGTGGGTCCCGTCTGCACAGTAAGCCCCACTCAGAGTGTTTGTCTGTCAGTTGTACCCAGATGGTGAGCCAGGAAAGGCCTTGGAAACCCTTCCCTCTCTCCAGGATTAGGCCACAGTTTTTCAGGCTGCGCTCAGCCCAGCCCAGATTCACAGGCTCATTCTTGTCACATCCACAGGCTGCTCTCCAGGATCCCTGTCTGCTGTGACCACAGGCCTCGGTCACAGCCACAGGCTCTGTCTGGTAGTCATGATTTTCAAGTGCAGGCTTTCAGTTTGACTCATGGACCCTTGCACCCTCCCAGCAGAGTAAGAGGTAGCATGTTGTCATCCCTGTTCCCTATGGTAGAGAGGGAGAAAGAGACACATGGCAAGGAACCAGGGGACATTTGTTACCATGACAACCTTTGTGAAGAACATGGGCTGGCCAAGTGTGTCATGTGCACACACACATGCACTCTGTGCCCTGTTCATTCAGCTAGGCATTCTCAAGTTACTCTCAGCTCACTTACCCGCTGGCGACTCCCAGTCAGTTCCCCCCCAGCTGTCATCAGACATGTGCTAGATGGCTCGTAAATGCTTACAGACATGTCGACCTGATGGTACACAGACATAAGAAGGCATCTTAGAAAAATGACTGATGGGTTCTGCAAGTCCAAATACTGATGGAGACGCTGGGGTAGACAGCTTGGTGGGTAAAGTGCTTTGCCGTACAAGCGCGCACACGCCAGGCGTGGTGTCACATACTTGTAGTCACAGAAGGGGGGGGAGCCTAGAGTTGGAAAGATCCCCCAGCCCCGCTGGCAGCCAGCTTAGTCTATAAGCAAGCCTAGATTCCCTAAAATGAGGTGGGGAGTGCCTGAGGAGTGACCCCCCCAGGGTGACGCCTGCCCGTCCCACCCGTGTGTACAGCTACTCCTGTGCAGGAGGTAGTGTTGCTGGGCCGTGAGATGCTAACTAAGTGGGGTAGAGATGACCTCAGATTTGTGCTTTAGGGTGGGTTTGTTGTGTATTCCAGGCTACCCTGAACTCACTCTGCCTTCCGCCGGCCTCAAATTCTTTTTTTCTCTTCTTGTTTCAGGTTGTATATACTTATTACATGTGTGTGGGAGCACAGAGGCAGGCAGACCCTGAGCTTGCCAGCCAGCTAGTCTAGCTCCGCGTGAGCCTCTGGCATCCACACACCCACACACTTACGCACACACACAAAGTTAGAAATGAGGAGGTGCGTTCAGCAAATCATGCCCATTTCTTAGAGATGGGGAAAGTTGCCCACCTTGTCTGAGCATAGGGTGTGGTCTTTGGGATGGGAGGGGCTTCCCTAGCTTCTCAGAGTCAGATCTGTCTGTCTGTCTGTCACTCAATAGACATACCAGGCTCTAGGCTTGTAAGCCTCAAGTTTAGTGAGAGAACACAGACACGCACACACGCGTATGCATGCATGCATATGTGCACACATGCACACACCCTGTCTGTGGAGTATCCCTCCACCTTTATGAGGTGGCATTTGTTTATACTTTGAAGGAATCTGCCTTTAAAATCTTGGAATAAGCTGGACATACTGCTGTGTGCTGGTCATCCTAGCACTCAGGAGGAAGGGCAGGAGGACCTCGAGTTCCAGGCTAGTCTGGAGTACACAGTGAGACCTTGTCTTCTGATGAGAGTGAACAAAAGAATTAATGAGTGAAATCTACACAAATGGGGCAGGATCCATTTAGCTGTTTGCTGCTGGGGTCAGGAACCACATTCACTGTCACCTCTGCAGTCCTGGCAATGGGAGCTCCGAGGGTGCGTCTCTGTGGCACCTGTCTAGGGATATTTATATCTTTTGCTCACAGGCCGAGCACAGCTGATGCCAGTGTTCCAGGAGCCCCTGCAAGCTTGCCCTGTGGGTAGTGGAACTTCAGTTCCTGTACCCAGTGACCTTGTACCTGACTAGCCGATGTCCTCCCTTTGCAGATGCACCTTCCGGTTCCCGAGCACAGCCATCAAGATCCAGTTCACGTCCCTGTACCATAAAGAGGAGGCCCCAGCATCCCCCCTGCGGCCGCTCTACCCACAGATCTCCCCACTGAAGATCCACATTCCGGAGCCGGATCTCCGGAGCCTCGTCAGCCCCATCCCTTCCCCGACCGGCACCATCAGGTGAGTAGGCTCTTCTGAGTGCACCAGGGGACCTTGAGATGGAGCTAGACTCCGGGAGACACTCCTGCAAAGGAAAGTCACCCTGAAGTCACCACCTGTCCAGGTTGTAGATTATAAGTTAGGTTCTCCTAAAGCAACTAGGAGAATAGGGGTGTGGCCCAGTCCTGTTAACACAGCGCTCCAAAGGCTGAAGCAGGAGGATTGTCAATGCATGGCCAGCCAGGGCTACATGGGCATTCAAGGACATCCTTGCTCCTCAGTGAGAGAGACCTTATCTCCAGAGCAGATAGGCTGGGACATAGCTCAGTTGGTTTGAGTGCTTATGTGGGCCCTGGGTTCACTTCCCAGTACATCCTAAACCAGGCACAGTGATGTATGCTTGACCCTGGAGGCAGGGGAAGAGAAGCTATGATCACCTTTATGTAATGAGCCAACCTGGGCTACACGAGGCCCTGTCTCAAAACAGAGAGGGAAGGGGGATTCGGATTCTGGCCAGTGTTTTAATGAAGCAGGATTCCCTTCCTCTCCCTCGCTTTTTGTGATATTTCTGAAAGTGCTGTGCTGTCCGTCAGAGCCGGAGCCATGGTGCCCCTGAGCTCTGTGGCTTCAGCCCCCACTCATGACATAGACCAGCCCTGTAAATATGGTAGACATGGCCGGTACTCTTGTGACAGTAACAAGAGCGATACACTCCTTGGGGGGCAGGAGGTAGGAACCCACAAAACCCTGAGAGTCACTCTCCAGCAAAGCCAGAGTTCTGCTGTCCCT
This sequence comes from Rhabdomys pumilio, assembly GCA_030674055.1. Classification (NCBI taxonomy): domain Eukaryota; kingdom Metazoa; phylum Chordata; class Mammalia; order Rodentia; family Muridae; genus Rhabdomys; species Rhabdomys pumilio. Next base: position 3,955,118 of record JANHMN010000023.1, read on the forward strand.
GAGCCCTGGCCATGTGTCACTCCTCTAGGCACCCTCACTTGATCTCCAAAGTTATACCTCCTACTTGTCCAAGGCAGTGCTTGATGCTAGCTCTTTAAAAACTTTTTTTTCCAGTGTCAGGAATGAAACCCAGACTTTTACACATGCTAGGTGTACTGCCTGGTTTTGTGTCAATAGAGTGTTTCTGTGTTCCAGAGGCAGCCAAGGTTGTGCCTGGTGCTGGCCGCCAAACTTAGTAGTGTAAGAGTCACCCAGGTGCTACTGGTTTTGAAAGCATGTAAGGGCATGGAGAGCAGCTGAGGCTTGGCACTGTGAGAGGCCAGGAGAGGCCATTTGTGAAGATGCAACCTCAGCGGCAGCTGAAGGCCCGGAACTGAAGAGGTCAAAGAAGTTGAGGCTTGACACCATGAAGAAAGCCTAGGAGAGGCTACTGGTGAAGCCAGCTACAACAAGGGACCCCAACAGTTTTGGAGATGCCAGTGCCATGGGGTGACCACCAAGATCAGCAGCACTAAGTGGACCTAGCCAAGAGCCTACAAGACAAGCTGTGTGCTGTAGAGGGCAGAGTCAGAGATGTGACCCAGGCTCCTTGGAGGAGCCCAGAAGATCGTGAGTGGATCCCAAAACCAGACACTGGAGTTTGGTTTTGCTTGGCTCAGATTGTGACTGTGCCCTGGTTCTTCCCTTTTAAAGATGGTATTTAATTTCATTTTTATTTTTACAGGAGCCCACAGCTGAAAGACTTTGAACTTCTTAAAAGATATTTTGGATTTTTAGAGAGATTGGATATTTTAAAGAGACTGAAATTTGAATGTGCTTGAGTTTGTAAAGAGAGCGGAACTTTTAAAGTTAATTATGTTTTTAATGTGAGATCTTGGGGATGAATAAGAAAGGAAGGGTTGTAGCTTAACAGTGCTGTTTGTGTGTCAAGTTGACAGGGTCAGTTGTACTGGCTGGTGTTGTGTGTCAACCTGACACAAGCTAGCGTCATCAGAGAGGAAGGAACCTCAGTTGAGGAAATGTCTCCATGAGATTCAGCTGTAAGGCCTTTTCTCAATTAGTGATCAATAGGGGAGAGCCCAGTACATTGTGGGTGGGGCTATCCTCGGGCGGGCAGGCATGGCACTGGGCCAGTAGCTAGATGTGCAGGCAGGAGGCAGAGGTGGGGATGTGGACAACTGACCTGATGTAGGCTTTGAAGCCTTGAAGCCCATCCCTAGTGGTATTCTTCCTAATCTTTCCTAAACACTCCGCCACCTGTGGGCCGGGCATTCCAACACATTCTTACTCAAAGCGCCACACGGGGTTAAGGCTCTGCCACTGAGCCACATCCAGAGCCTAGCCCCCAGTTTGGTGATGTGGAAGCTTCTGGATGCTCAGGCTGGCCTGGAACTTTTGACTTTCCTACCTTGGTCAGCTGGGATCCCGGGTGTGCTGCACCACAGCTGGAACACAACAGCTGGAGTTCCCTCCTTTTTAAAGTTTATATATAAGGGAAATTTTTGGTTCTTGGTTCTGGAGGTTCAAGGTCAGGGCATGACATCTAAAGATGTCCTTCCTCTGGGTGGAAACCCAAGATGGTTAAGAGTATTAGCAGGAATAAGTGTGAGCACATGCATGTGTATGTGTGTGTGTCCCTTGGTTTGCCTTTGTGAACTTAGTGTGTTTCCTCTCATTGTAATGTATGTTCACAGCTCCTTTGTCTAGAGTAGGTCTCCGCCCTCTTTCCTGACACCAGCGAGAGGTGCAGCCTGGGAACTCAGAAGCCCAGAGCTGAGGTGGAGGGCACCATCGTGGTTCTAGACGTGTGGGCGATGGGTTATGTCTCTTGGGTAGGTCAGATCATTGCGGCTTCCAGCGCAGCCGCGTCCTCCCGGCTGTGAGGCCTGTGGTGATGGCAGAGGGCTCGGGAAGGTAGTGGTGAGACCTGACAGCTGTCCTGTGTCCTTCAGCCCTGTCACTTCATCAGAGACTGCTTTTCCCAGCCGCTTTGCAGGCTGGGAGTCACCCTGCTCTAACACCCACAGTATATGCTCATGACCCATTGTCTTCCAGGTGTTGGACTTGGCTGCGGCCCAAGGCCGGTCGTAGAGCCGGCATTAGTCAAAGCACTAGGGAGACCCTGTGTGTGGAACTTGTTTTGATACTGTTTCTCTTTCAAATTATATTGACTTATTTATGTATTTATTTGTTGAGAGGGGCATGTGAAGGTCAGAGGATAATGTGTGGGAGTCTTTGCTCCCCTTCCCACCATGGGGTCCTGGGAATCAGTCAAACTCAGGTAGTGAGGCTTGACAGCAAGCACCTTCCTTTACCCGTGGGGCCATCTGAGCCTCTGATTCAGTGTTTGAGACAGGGTCTCACTGCACCTAGGGCTGGTTCATAACTCAGTATGTTGCCCAAGCTTGCCTGAAATTTGCAGTAATCCTCCTGCCTCAGCCTCCCAAGTGCTGGGATTGCAGGTGCAGGTGTTTGTAAAGTGATTCAGTCAGTGTGAGAGACTGAGAGTTCTTTACAAAGTCCCTCCCACCCATGGTTCAAGTCACTCATCGCCAGGGCTCATGGCTCTCAACAGTTAAGAAAACTGTAGCCTGTTATTTACATGGGAAATCACGTGTCTTTGAACAAGCACAGGGTGCTAACATGAGGAACAGGTGGGGCAGGACCAGCCTGGGTTACTGAGTAGGGCCAAAACTAGCCTGGGCAACATAGTGGTACCTTGTCATTCTGTAATAAGAAGACCAGGATGAGTTCAGGGGTAGGACAGACACTTAAGGAGCCTGGAAGGCGTCCTAGGTTAGCCGGGTGTGACATGGTGGCACACACCTGAAATCCCAGCACTTGGGAGCAGAAGCCAGAGGATCTGCCAAGGCCAATCCGGTCTACATTATGTGTTGTAGAAACACCAGGCCTACATAGTGAGGCCTCAACTCAAAACCATTAAAAAAAAAAAAAATGGCTCTTGGTTCAATATCCAGTACTAGGGTGTGCGATTAAAAGGGGGTAATTTTTAGTTTTGTTTGTTTGTTTGTTTGTTTTTGAGACAGGATGTCACTTTGTAACTCTGGAATTCACTACATAGGCTGGCCTCAATCATCCTGTGTGCCATCTTCCTCCTCAGAGCTGGAGCTAAAGGCACAAGCTAGCATGCCCTTCATAGAGTGCTTTTCATTAACATACAGATAAAGAAGGGCTAGAGTGGGGCTGGGTTGGAGAGTTTGTCTTGCCAAGAAGCCCTCAAGATCCTGAGCGCCAGAGCAACACCAGACATGGTGGCTGTGCCTCCAGCTCTGGGCAGGTGGAGGAAGCTGTGTGTCTCCCCAGTTACATGAGAGCTTGACACCAGCGTGGAGTACAAGAGACAACCAGCAGCCAGAAACAACAGCCAGCTGTTTAAGACACTGGGTGAAAGTCGGGTGTGGAGTGGCTTTTGATCAGGTGGCATAGTGACTGTAAAGACCCTCACCCCCAACCCCTGCACCCCTGCAGAGCAGTTGGTGCTCTGGTGCCCCCAGTGCTTCCTTGGAGTCCGGACTTCGTGTCTGTCACATTCCTGGTATTGCTGGAAGGGAGCAGGCCCTTGGCTCAGAGTTCCCACGGGCACTCGGTCACTCGGGTCCGTGGTCACTGTTGATGGTGGCTTGGGACCTGAGCCTTTAAGTGTCGCAACAAAAGATCTCTGTTGACATCCATTTATCTCCACACTGAGGAATTCCATTGAGCTTTTGTAAAAGCTCCTCCGGCGGCAGGAGTTGTTCGACTGCCAAGACTTTCTCAGTTTGAGTTTCAGTGTAGGGGTGGAGCCCACGTGTTTACAAACACGCCCTGCCCTTCCTCTCCCAGGCAGCGGGAGCCAGGGTGGGGCAGGCTTGGGGGAAAGGGTTGGACTTCCCAGCCCGCAGCAGTAGGCCCCGCCCTGCGCAGTCCGCTTGCCTAATTTGGTGAGTTTTGCTAGCGGGTCCCTATTGGCCGACCAGGGCACCGAAGGCTTGGGGACCTCCCAGCTGAGGCTCCTCCCTCCATGGAGCAGATCCCAAGGCTTGGTACCTGCCTCGCGTCCCTTTGCCTCCACTCCACCCCCACCGGGCCGGCTTCACTTTGCTGGGCGGCTCCTTATTTCCCAGGGCTGGTTTGTTCCGCTGTGGTTTTGAGTTGTGTGTACGTTGGTTTTTGGGGGGGAGGGTGGAAGTGGGGGGGCTGTCCCTGCCTGCAGGGCTCCGCCCAGCAAATGAATGAGCTCTTTGAAAGAAACTGCAGCTTCGGCAGTGTTTTGACCTTTCTTTCTGTGAAGAGCAAGTGATTTAGGGAAGCTAGCTGGGAGCTGGTTAATCATTTGCTGAGGGTACTCAGGCTAAAGCAGGCTCCATGGGACTACACTTAAGCAAACTGCCATAGCAGCCAGGAAAGTAGCCTGTGGCTCCCAGCACCGGCATTTGTCAATGATCCCTGCACTCTGGGCGTTAGGAAGATTGCGAACTTGAGGACAGCTTGTCTAGCTGAAACTGGGAGCTCCGGGCTCGGTTCAGGGTGACAGACCCTGTCTCAAAATTAAGATGGAAAGGCTGGCGAGATGGCTCAGTGAGTAAAGGTGCTTGCTATGCTTGCTGCTGCTGAGCATAAAGACGTCTGAGTTCGAGTCCCAGAAGCCACATGGTGGAAGGGGAGAACAGAGTCCTAAAGTTTTTCCACACTCAGGCTGTGCCCTCCCCTACATATACACAGGTAGCAAAGGCTAGCAGTAGTGACGTGGATGAAGGAAACGCCGCATCAGACTGCAAATCCCCCTTAATCACGGGTCTTTAGGGCAGTTCTACTTTATTGCAGGCTAGTTCTAGTCTCCTGTGCTCTCGGATTGGAGGGCACCCCAGTCTGCATCAGAAGTCTAGCACCGCGCCGCACCCCTCCCCCAGCCTTAGTTTCACTTGCTTGTGGTTTCAGTTACGCACAGTCCAAAAATATCAAGTGGAAAACTGCAAAAATGAACAAGTTGAAAGTTTTCAATCGAGCGCAGCGCCGCATTGCTCCTCCCTGCGTGTGACTCTGCTCAGTGTTTCCGGTGGGCGGCTCCGTTACCCAGTCAGTGTTTCCGGTGGGCGGCTCCATTACCCAGTCTGCACTGGGGGCTGGGGGTGTAGCTCCTTGGTAGATCACTTAACCTGGCATGCACAGAACTGTGTGGTCCATTAGTACTGGGGTGGGGGTGGGGAGGGGTCAATCTCAGGCGTGCCGAGACCAGCAGTAAGTTCTGCTGGTAAATGACAAGGCCCGCACTTTACCATGGGTGTAGGAACATAGGAAGCAACTGTGTGTATCTGGCTCCCTGCTGTCTGGGGCTCCAGGTACTCATGGAGGTCTCTGCACGTGTGCCTCTGGAAAAGGAGCCCCCCGAATGCGTGTCTCTCCGGCAAACGTTGGTGCTTCTTTCAGGGTGCTTTAACCTTCCTGTGTTCTCATTAGAACTTCAAGGCGACATGGAGTGTTCTGGGCATTTATGGACACTGGGGTCCGCTGTTTCCTGTCCCTGTCTGCACCAACAGGCCTTACCTTGATTCTTTTCCCATCTGACAGCTTGTTGGATTCTCCCCACCAGAGGCTCTAGGGCCCTCTGTGTTCCTTTGGCCTGTCTACTGTCTGCATGTCTGTCCTCTCCGACCATCTGGGGTGCTGCAAGTTTCGAGTCGAGCTTGGTGGGAACCATCCCAGTTCTCCTGGGATCCCAGTGGCTGCATCTGAGGTGTGCGTGCCTGTGTGTGCCTGTGTAGCACTACCTGGGCTCTGTCTGATCAGCCTGCTGGGTACTTTTGTATGGTCACTGTGTCTGCACTGAACAGCCCTTCCTCCCCAGATGTCCCACTGGTGAGAAGCCTTCAAAAAACACAGAACTGGCCTGGCAGAGGCCAGAGGGCCCGGATCCAGTATCAGACCTCTCCACGAATGTAAGGCGATTGCTTCCCCCTCCTTTCTTAAGACTGCCTAAAAGTAGCTGATATTGGGCTGGGCTGCTCAGTGGTGAGGCCCTGAGTTCAGATCTCCAGAACCCATGCAAAGATAGACACCATATGGGCCAGTTAGCTGAGCCATCCTCTCATCCCCATGCATACGCACACATACATGCATGTGTGTGTGTGTATGTCTATGTATATGTATATATATAATTTCATATGCACATAATTTTTAAAAGAGTACCTAATATCAGGGTGTTTTCCACCTTGGGTACTTTGTGGTTTCAGAAGCAAAGTTAATCTTTTGAAGTAGCCCCGGGGACTTAAGTAACATAACACTTACCTTAGGAGAACACATTCTTCTTTTTTAAACGTGTATAGTGTGCGTGTGCACACATACCATGGTGCACCCTTGTACCGCGCAGGTTCAGGGAATTGAACTCGGGTTGTTTGTCAGGCTTGCCTGCGAGCTCCTCACCTGCACAGAGCACAGACACCCGTGAGGATAAGTCTACACTGTTCGCCTCTCAAGATCTTCCTTCGCTGCTCTTTTGTTCGAACTCAGCAATAAACGGTGGGTGTTGTGCGGCTCCCACTGTGACACCCCAGGACGCCCCTGGCTTCTCCCGCACCGTCTGTCCTTCACCAGCAACCTTCTGAGTCACGGATGTGGGTGACTGCCCCTTCTTTGGTCTTGGCTCCCATGTTTGGATTTCACTTTTCCTCCCTCTCCCAGATAGTTACATCATCTCTGGTTTGGCTCCCGTCAGCATTTCCTGCTGTATCTGTGTCCTAATTCTGGGGCCCAGCCATTTCCTTCCTTGTACTTTGTCTTGTTTTCCCCCTTCTTCGGGTTTGTAATTCCTCTTTTCTGTTTGGTCCCAGCATGCTCTGTGTCCTGCACCCTTCTTGGCAGGCTGCTGCCTCCCCAGCCCGGTCCTGGCTCTCGGTAGGCCCTTCTGACCCACAAGTGGTCTTCGTCCTCACCCTGGAGGAAAGGGTCCATCCTGGACTCATGTGCCTTTCTCTTTCTTGAATTACTCCTTCGTTTATTAAGAAACATTCTTCATTTACTTCCTGAGTAAGGGTCTGTCAGAGGCATTTTAAAAAAGACCACCTAGCCAGCATGACGATTCAGTCCCTTTAAAAACAAACAAGCAAGCAAGCAAGCACTATTGAGGAACTGGAAATGGAATTCAGGAATTAACACGTGAGGCAAGCACTTGATATAGGCTGGTCTTGATTCACCTCACTCCGTGTTCCCTCAGCTTCCCGAGTAGCTGGGATGACCAAGCCTGTGTCCAAACCCAGTGAGTCCCAAGGATCCTCCTGTCTCTGCCTCCCCAGTGCTGGGATTACAAGTGCCAGCCACCACACCCAGCTTTTTGACCTGGGTTCTGGACGTCAAATTCAGACCTTCATACTTACGTGGCCAGCACTTTACCGGCTGTGATACCTTCACAGCCCTGCAGCCCTTATAGACTGTAACCCTCCACCCCCAATTTTGACAGTACTGTTCCCCTGAACCCAACAATGCTAGTGTCTCTACACCGGCTGTGAGGTTGGCACTGGAAGAGAGTGACCAGAGAGGCTCTGCTGCTGACATCGGCAAGGTGTTGTCTTGAGGAGCAGCAGTAGGTGGGGTGGGGACCCCTCCTTCAGATTTCTTTTCTCAGTTTGAAGTCTGCTCACAGTAACGTGCAGAAGTGCAGTGGAGTTCAAGGTCTCTTTCAGCTGTGTGGCAAGTTCAAGGGCAGCTAAAGAAAGAAACTGAGGCCCTAGTCTGCAGCACTTTTGCTAAACTTGGAGTAATGCAGAGATTAGTGTGCTCCCTCCCCTATAACAAAAGCAAGAGAAGAAAGAGAAAGAAAGAAGTGACTGACTGTATGGCTGCCAGTGCCGGTAGGCCCTGGACACCTGAGCCAGGCAGGGGTGGTTCTCAGCACGTCTGGGGAGTCCAGTAAGCCAAGCTCCAGGGTGTGGCCCAGGTTGTCACAGGGCCAGCATGAGATTATCAAGGTTGCTGCTGGAACAGGCCAGGGCCAGGCCAGTCCCCAGGAGCTGACTGGCACTCACAGCCTTCAAGCTTTCTCACTGACTCCAGAGTATGTACACCACCAGGCCCACAAAGTGTGTGTGTGTGTGTGTGTTTGCTCCTCTGAGGCTGTTCTCGGGTTTCCTGTCTGTTGTTTGAGACAAGGTCTCTCAGTGGCCAACAAAACTTTTGTAGACAGTGACAGGCATAAGTTTTTTCTACACTGCTCCCACAGTGACAGACCTGCTCCCTGTATTCAGACTCCATCACATCCTCCAAATCAGCCTGCCACCAAGTCCTGGCTCTCTTCTCCCAAGGTGGAGCCAGTCAGTTTGTTTGGGGAATGAGTCCTCTGTTCCCCGCGGAGAACAGGTCTGCCTCCCTTGGGAGCATGAGGCGTCTCCTGAAGATGTCCGTGACCGGCGCTGGAGCCGAGCGGCCTTGCGGCTCCTCCGTCGTCTCACTATGGCTCTGTGAGGACGACTTTTAGGGGCACATTCATTTTGGTTTTGTTTGTTTGTTTGGGTTTTAAAGGCAGAGTCAGTCTTGCTGCAATAGCCTGGTCTGCAGCCTCCAGCCCTCTTGCTTCTGTCTCTCAAATACTGGCAGTTCACCCCTGTAAATTTCTGCTCACTTGGTCAGGGTCACCTGACTTTCATGTTCCCGTCATTTCATGGCTCTGAGGCCTGAGCTCCAGCATTAGGTTGCCCTGACTCAGGCTCAGCTCTTTTTGTAGCCTACTTGCAAGGATGGTTCAATGGAGTGTACTGAGAAAACATGCTGTTCTGGCGTCTGCCCTGCAGAGGCTGCTGGGAAAATGCCATTACAGACTCAGGACTGGAGCTCTCATGCAGGAGCCAGGCTGAATCGCGCTTGAGGTTGCCTTCTGGGGGGCAGGGAGTGGGGGGCTGTAAATGCATACTGAGCCCAGAGTCTCGCACATGCTAGGCAGGCACTCTGCCACTGACCACACCTGAGCCCCTCTCTTCTAGATACTACTGAGCTACAGTCTCAGATTTTTCCAAGGGGGCAGACGGGAGTCAGTGGGGACAGGATGGGACTGAGTCTCACTCACAGTTTCCCAGGTTGGACTTGAACTTATTTCACATCCCAGACCAACCTTGAGCCTCAGCTTCCCCAGTAGCTGGGACGACAGGCCTGCAGCCATCAGGTCTGTCTCTTGACTTTTGCTGGTTCTAAGGTGGGCTTCTGCCGCACCCTGTGTGCCTCTTCGTTTAACCCATCCTGTGGGTCATGAAGGCCTTGACTGTAGAGTTGCACTTGGGAGTGAAGATATGCAGGACACTTCCTTGGGAGCAGGTGGCACGGCCTCGCTGGTGGCACGGCCTCGCTGTCCGTGCTCCACCATTACTCTGTGGCCTTAGAATGGGCAGGAGATCACTCACACTCAGGATTGATGCTCCACCATCTCCTCAGCTTCACAGAATGACGAGCCCACCCACCCCACCTCCTCTGGGTGTCCGTGGCCTGTCACTAGGAGGTGTGCTATGTTTCCTAGTGACTTCCCAGTCCTGTGGTTACCAGTGAGACTTGACATTTCTTGTCATTGGGGAGGCCTGAGGCAGGATGCCATGCACAGCGCAGGGAGGCACTGCTGGTGACTCTCCAGTGACGAGTTCTCATCCCTGTGCCATATTTCTCTTGACCATGCCTTTGCTCCAAGTCTGGTTTTGAAGCCTGGCTCTTAAAAAAAAAATCTTCATTTGCTTGTTTGGTTGGTTTTAAGGCAGGGTCTTACTATTATGCTCTGGTTGGCTTTGAACTCACAGAGATCTGCCTGCCTCTGCCTTCTGAGTGCTGACATTAAAGGAGAAACCTGATTTTTGAGTTTGTGGACATTGGAGTAAAATCGGGTTTATATTTTAGATTCAGAACTAAATTCAGACTGGTGTGGTGTGCATGCCTGGGAATCCCCACATGTGGCCATGTTAGATGTTCGAGTCCATCCTAGGCTCCTTGATGGGATCTTTTCTCAAGGAAAAGAGAGACTTCAATTCAAGGCAGACGTGTGGTGCACGCCTATTATGTTTCAAGCACTCAGAAGAGTGAGGCAGGAGAATGATGAGTTTGAGACTAGCCTGAGCTGCACAGCAAGACCCTCTTTAAAAAGAACCACAGAGAAAGTTCTCGTTCCCTCCTCTCAGCTTGCTGATTGTACTTTATGTTTTTAGCAAAGCCTCGGCTGGGCCTGAGGACACTGGGCGGGGAGGAGGCCAACAGAAATCACCAGATTTTTGAGGTGGCCAGAAGGAGAAGAGAATGTGAGGCCTTAAACTGGAGACTTTAAGATTCTATGTGGTGTGCACCCCTCCTTCCTACAGAAGGGTCGTGACCCCAGAAGGAATTCATTCTCCCACCATACCTCAGCAAGCTTTTGCTGTCCTTGCTCAGTCCTGAGCAGCTCTTAGGAAGAGGGAGATGGACCAGCAGCCACCCACAGGGTCACATCCCAGGCCTGAGGGACATTGTGCCGGCAGAGGGCAACCATACCAGAGAGCGGTGGCTTGATGGCCCGGGGCAGAAAATTCTATGTGCCCCCTCTTCTGCCAACCAGCAGACCTCACCTCGCCTCACCATCACCACTCCACAACCCACCGCATCGCCACAGCATGTTTCAAGTTCCCTTGTGTGGACTTACCTGCCACCCAAGTCTGTTCTTAGGGCGCCATCTTGTGGTCACTTTTATGTTAGCCATGCCTTTACAGCCCAGAGCAGCGTGCCGCTGAGGCTACTGCATGCTTGCTTATTAGAACCTCTTGGTTGCCGGGCAGTGGTGGCGCACGCCTTTAATCCCAGCAGTTGGGAGGCAGAGCCAGGTGGATTTCTGAGTTCGAGGCCAGCCTGGTCTACAGAGTGAGTTCCAGGACAGCCAGGGCTACACAGAGAAACCCTGTCTCGGAAAAAAAACCAAAAAAAAAAAAAAAAAACCTCTTGGTCTGGGGACTTAGCTTTCTGCAGCTCTGGCCTTGGCTTCAGAGGAGTAAAGCATGTCTGTCCTCTTTTGGGTTCTTTGGTTGTGTTTCTCCAGCTTTCTAAAGCTGGTCACCCTGTGATGTTGCCAGTAAGGCAGAAATAACACCTCCATCCATCATCCATTGAGATTCGGAGACAGTGTCCCCACCCAGAGTCCTTCTTCCCAGGGTCTCTGACTGTGTTTTTTTTCTTCTCTTTAGTGTCCCCAATTCCTGTCCAGCGAGTCCTCGAGGGGCTGGGTCGTCCAGTTACCGCTTCGTCCAGAATGTGACCTCTGACCTTCAGCTGGCCGCAGAGTTCGCCGCGAAGGCAGCCTCTGAGCAGCAAGCAGACACGTCTGGTGGGGACAGCCCCAAGGTGTGAACCTCAGATTTGTTGTTATGGTGACCATTGCAGTGAGCCGGAGTCCTGTCCCATTGCAGTGAGCCGGAGTCCTGTCCCGTTGCAGTGAGCCGGAGTCCTGTCCCATTGCAGTGAGCCAGAGTCCTGATCCATTGCAGTGAGCTGTAGTCCTAGTATTGCAGTAAGCCGGAGTCCTGTCCCATTGCAGTGAGCTGGAATCCTGGCATTGCAGTGAGCCGGAGTCCTGTCCCATTTCAGTGAGCTGGAGTCCTGTCCCATTGCAGTGAGCTGGAATCCTGGCATTGCAGTGAGCTGTAGTCCTGTCCCATTGCAATGAGCCAGAGTCCTGACATTGCAGTGAGCTGGAGTCCTATCCCATTGCAGTGAGCTGGAGTCCTGGCATTGCAGTGAGCTAGAGTCCTGGCATTGCAGTGAGCTG